>HG995137.1:0-460000 GCA_905333015.3 Bombus campestris | reverse complement strand
CTTAGATAACTCAATTCTTCCAGTTAATTGCAGCAATTCATCGCAGAAGAGATATAATTTTCTCGTAGATTTTGGCAACATTTACCGATATTTAATGATAACCATCGTAAGTTATAATACCAGAGCGTCTGTTCCATTTGTTCCTGCTTATTCTCAACGACTCCTACTTGAAAGTTTGAGACATCGTCGCCAATTTGGCAATTTCTCAATCGCCTGCTAACCGATCGCGACAGGTGATCCGCAGGTCTTGGAGCCTGACGATCACCGTAGCCGGGTATCCCACGTTTCGATAATCCTTGAAATTCTCGACCAATGAATCTCGATTCGATCGGAACAAAACGTTACGTCCTACGCCTTCTTAAAGTCGAAAACGATCAAATCTTTCTCCGAGCAGAACATCGAATAAATAGTCGAAGATTTAATGGAATAATGAACGTTAGAGGTGTCTCGTGGCACCGTGTCTCGAACACTGTTCTTCTTTCTGAAAGTTCATCGATCGATCTCAGAATGTTGCTCGTCGATCGTCGATCGTCCATGGGTACACTGCGTGTATCTACATACCGTTGTGGTAATTGTAATCACGCGATTGATTAATGACCACGACGATGGTAGCGTAATGGTAATGACGATAACAATGATAACGATGACGATGGTAATAATAATAATAATAGTAATAATAATAATCGTAATGACGTACGTGTACAATAGTAATTAATACGTGTATACCGCTTACGGTCTAAGAAAAAAATCGATCGTGCCGCGACACGGAGGTTCTCGTCGCTGCTGTCCGACCGATTTCGAGTTTGTCGTTTCTTACAATTCAGTTATACCTCATTAGCGTTAAAACGTCGTTCCCGACTATAATACGATAACTAAGCATGCAACAATATTTGGAGTAATTATTTTTTTTTTCAAGTTAAAAATAGTGCCTCTCTCTCTCTCCAATCGTACAATCTGGCTCACCCGATGTTGTTTCTCATTTTCTGTCATTCACGCGTTCATGCATACGTTTCTTTCGTCTCTTTCGTTCTTATATATATATATATCTCTCTCTCTCTCTCTTTCTCTCTTACACTCGTAGACAAGTTTGCATGTCACTTTCACATCATCTCACTTTAGTCGTCTCTCAGCTTTTCGTTTTTCTCTCACAAAGTAACGTTACTTGGGCCCGGGGAGAGTATAACTTTTTGCTTTCATTGTTTCTTTTCTTTTTTTTCTTTTTTCGTTTTTTGCCTTGATTACGTACAGAGTCGCCGCGCGCCGCTACTACCGTTTCGAAATTAATCGTCGTTAGTCGAAGTGGATTTTTTTTGCACTGCTGCCGCTTCTCTAATTCCCCTCCTCTCTTCCAGTTCAAGCGATCAATTAGAATCACTGCGGTAACGTTTTCTGGATAGATTTTCAGATTTTTAACTTTCCCGACGACCAGCCGACGTATTCGTGATTCTTCCTGAATCGTCGTCAGGACTGTCCCGAACGATCGAACCAGAATGTTCACGAGACGTCGGAACAAAGCTACCGATAACGCGATTAAATCCCGAAGAATCACGAATGTGGCGATTTTTGTTGTTGTTGTCACGAAAGAAAACCTTTTCTCTCTCTCTCTTTCTCTCTCCCCTCTCGTGATTGCCTGTCTTCAACGATATTCGACGCGATTGCCTTAAATACGCACATTGCGAACGTACAAAAATATATATTATGCGACATCTACAATCCGCTATAGGTATCTAAAAAGTCGTTATTTTTGTTTTTTTTTTTTTTTTTCATTAATATTAACTTCCGGCAATCGATACCGCCAAGCATCGAGAAGTTTCTGGCGAATTGCTTTTTACTTCCAGATCTCTGTTCGCTGCTTCGTTCGATCTCTTACGCAACCGTTTCACCGACTTCTCGTCCGATGATCCTTATCCTTTGCAAAGCCAGTGGAAAGTAGAAATACTCGTATCGATCAACTTATGGCATTTGAGAAGCATCGTAGCAGCGCCATAGATTCATATCGTCGAATGGATTTGAAACTTTTACCATCTATTCTTGCTTCCTTTACGATAGAAATGCGCTCTTTTTAAATACAACTATGGGACCAGAAGGCATCAAGGAAATTTGCATACTTATTTTTGAAACGTGGAATATTTGTAGCGTCAGGTTTTAGTGTCAGGAATTGCAACGCGAAATTGACACGAGAATAGGCAAAAAAGAAACGCAGCTTTTAGAGCGAAGTAAAGGATTCATCAACGTTGCTGAAGTTTCTGGACATTTGATCAGTCATCATTAATTTGATACCAATAGCAAGTTATCCAACTAGGATTTATATAATAAAGAGTTTCTTGTATCTTGAATTGGTCTATTTGAAAAATAAGGGAAAGCTCCCCAACTTGAACCGGATCCTAAATTGAACCATAATCTTTACTCGCATAGACATTGTCTTAAGTGACATTTTTTCGCATGCAGTTACCGCTTACATGCTGCCTGCGATGTGCTGACTGCTTTGTTTCGATGCTGGCCGATGTATGTCTGTTTTTACTTCATACAAGTCGTTACTTCCGAGCGAGGTAAATTGTGAATTCTTATGGATATAATGTTTTATATAGGAGAGTCATTTTAATTTAATATTATCGCCACGTTTATCCGATACGAGTACTAGTTTCTGTTCGTTACATGTAAACGTTAAAACTGAGTTAGTTCCTTAAACCGAAGCACCCAACAGTTCTTAAATTGGACCATAGTCTTTATTCGCATAGAGGTTGTCTTATGAAATTATAGTTTACACGTTGCTTAGTAATAGCATTGAAACAAAACACTGTAGAACGAAAAATAGCTACAGTGTGACGAATGCTTTATTTTCATGTAGGCTCATGTGATTCCGTCCTTAGTTCATACAAACTGTAACTTTTGTATGGTAGATAAATTTTGGATTCTTAGGAATATAATTTTTTAAAAAGAGTCATATCTTTAATATTATCACAACGTTTATCTGATACTTGTACTGGTATTTCTTCGTTACACGTTAAAATTGAAGCATCTAGTGGTTCTCAAGTTAGACCGGAGTAAGTTATGGGACGTTTTTCTTTTCTTAAGGATAAAAATCACTGTGTGAAAGGTATGGGAAATGGGACGAGGAACTATGAAAGGGGCCATAACGGCATATAAGAATGATATCGCAGATTTAAACGAAATAGCCGGAGGATATAATGTACCAAAAGTTACGTGAAAACGTAGATCCGACGATAAGAAGGATATTCGAGTTATGGCTAAAATGGAATTCGAGAAACAGAAAAAGCTGGCCTCCGTTGAAACTGTCAGAGCCACTACATTTCAAAAAAGAAAGAGATTATGGTACAGAATTGTTCGAGTGAATCGGAGGATGAAGAGGATGAAGATTGCATTTGCGTTGTTTGGTTGTTTGCATCTTTGGAATCAGTTGTGGTAGAACAGTGGATTCATTGTAAGAAATGGGTCCACTTGAGCTGTACCAACAGCGACTGATTATTTCTTCAAACGCATATCAGTTTTCAGAGTTATTCTTTATCTTTCTTAGGATATAAGCATCCTTTTTTAAATATAATGTTCTTATCCAAAATAAAGGAAAATAGACATAGTCCAATTTAGGATATCGGCTTCCAACGTTGGATCATCGACGCTATTTCGAAAATATCTTTTCTCAATTAGCCATATAGCGTTTCAACCTATTTTATCGGATATATGTATCGCTTACAGTGCTAAAATTGTTCTCAAATTTTCCTGTTCAAAGCTATGAACAAGTTTTCGACGTACCTTCTTAAGCGGTCCAATATAGGGAACTTTCCCTTAATTAAAAGTTTTATAGACACGAATAAATGGCATCTGTAAATTTCCCAATCGAATAAGTTGAAAATTTTCACTTGGTTTAGCCTTCAGTTTGTCCGTTTAAGTCGTGTCGTGAATATTAACGATAATAAAGTTTGGCATCTATTGGTTTCTTAAATTTAGGCCTGCAGTTCTCTCGAGTCGTTCTCTTCGTGTACGACGATTGAAAACTTAAGATCTAATTCCGCGCAGAAATTCGTCGCGTGCAAGAAAAAATAATGAGAAAACACACATCTGGTACTAAGTACATGCCACAAGCAATGTCTTCGTTACAAATAATTCTCGCTCGATCTTTCTGTCGTAATCGTATCGTTTTCGTTCCTTTTTTCCTTCCACCATTAACACCTTCAAAGAGTTTTCAACTCATTTGTCGAATACCAAAAAACAATCTCTTTTCTCGCGATAATAATGACATTTAGGAATGCTTTCTCGTGATCAGACTGCGGATTTTTATAAATTTATGAGAAATTTGAAGGCGCAGGAGCGCACACGATGTATAATATGCAAAAATATGTAAAATATTCAAAGCGAAGTAGTTAACGAATGCAGCAGGCGCGAATGACCCAAAGAATCGCAAATTTTGGAATTGAATTTTCGGCTAAATGCTTCCTTGCAGTGAGACGCAACAAATTTTCAAGTCGAGCCAACTATTAGTTTCCGAGATGTGGGAGGTCGAAGAAGATTCATCGACTTGGATATCATATCGAATAACGTCTAACGTTAAAAAATGTTCTAGTCTTCGTTAAGATACAAGGACCGATGTTCGTAATGTGAAAAGTTAGGAACTGAATAACAATTGGCACAAAAATCAATACCAAAATTATAGGATCCAGAATAGACGAAAAGAAGCCTGGTTTTTGGGTCGCTTTTTTTATTTACACAAAAATACGCAGTCGATAATACTTGAGAATCTCCGATTTTTTGAATCGTTCAAATTTTCGTGAAAGGAGAGACAAGCGTGGAAAGCAACACGATCCAGCTGGCGAATTGAATTTTGTAACGAAGACGTGTTTTTAAACGATATTAGAAACTATAATCGTAAAATATATATCAACTAATAATCTCTTACTAAAATGGAATGTTTCTACTGGAGTTTTCGAGGAATGTATTTCGCAACGGGATTTAACTAAACCTGGATATTGAAGGAAATAAGGAAATAGGGAGGGATTTATCGTACAGAAGGCAAAAGAAGCAAATGTTTTGATACGATAGGATAGTTTTATGGTTGAGTTGAATTTCTAGTGGAAAATAATATTGCAGCGGTGACGCGCGATATTTTGTTCGATGGAAAAATGGAGCAGAAAGGTCTTGAAACGTTTCCTCTTTGACAATGATACAATTCGTATTAGTCGAATTCCGACAATGAAAATAAATTATCTTGCGTTTCCTTCTATGAAAATTTATTATATTTTTATAAAAGTATAATCAAAATATTTAACAAATCGTGGACCGATGGTTGTATCGGTAAAAGCGAGAGCTATGAAATCGTAAATGTTTCACGAAATTTTGATTAACCCTGCTACGATCGTGCAATTTCTGTACTTTAATTTTATTGTTTGCGTCTTAAGAAAATATATAACAATCAAGTATACCAGGGGCTTCTTACATATTCTGATGGTTCGCGTAATGGAGTTACGAGGTGGTGAAGATTTGTCCATCTGTCGTTAATGGATTCATCGAGTTGGTTAATCGATATAGATATAGAATATTAGCATTTTAAAAACACGATTATAACGTTTCTCACTATATATCGCTCAGTTTCTGCAACAATGACGCAAAATTCACGACTTTAGGAAAAACGTGTTTGAATCTTCTGAACTGTTATAGTCTCGTGACGATACAATAGCGACTCTATCGATAGAAAACGTAAGGAACAATCGTTTCTCTTATACCAGCAACTCAAAAACTACAAGTTTTTAGTTAGGTCGTTGTAGCAGATCAGCGCTAATCATTGTCGATCGTAAAATCAAAAATATCGATTAACCGTGGGAAACGTTATATCGAATATTCAGTCAACATTTAGCTCCTGATGGAAAAACGAACGAGCAGGTTTATCTCGCCGGTGTGTAATAAATTTACTTTTGTGTCAACACGCGACTAGAAGTAACAAAATTAGAAATATAACACAGAATCGTTTTATCTTATACATTTTTTTTTTTTTTCTATGTACTACAGGTAGGACAGCAAATAGGAAAAGTTGAAAAAGTTAAGAAGCGCTGACGTATACCGACAACAATTTCTTCAGATTCCTCTTAAAGATAGAGAGCTACTTGATAAGATTAGCTAATAACATTAGGATAATAGAAATGGGCCGACAATGGGGGCAAAAGAACGCAACAGGGTTAGAATTCTATCACGCGTATACGTATAATTGGGGGTTGAATCGATGAAGCGTAAATAAAAAAAAAGGTACACAAGCGGTGTGTGTTTTAGGAACGAAAGAAGGTACGGAGAAGCGAGCGAGAGTAAGAAGAAATAAAGTGAGACAAAAAACTGACAGTTGTCGGTGTAATGTGAACTGAAAATATTATTAAAAAGCATTTTACAACAAAAAATAACTAAAAAAACAAACAAAAATACGATTTACAATTTAAATTAAGAACAATCGGGTTGTATCGTTTAAAAAAAAAAAAAAAATAACATAACAAACCAGTACAAAAAAAAAAAAAAGGAGAGAGTCGCATGTTTGTTTTTCCTTATGTGCTTCGGTACCGCTTCTTTCGGATGCAAAGAGCGCGCGCATACAAGAAAACACTCAGGCACACACACATACATGTACGTCTCGATCCTTACTTTGGAAATAACGCATATCGAAGTGTATACCATTTTTTTCATTTTCGTTCGTATTTCTCGAAGGATGCTATGAGTAACGGAAGGGAAAAACAGTGGTAGTGATGGCTAGCTGGCAAGGTGGCATCGTCTCGTTCCGATTTTCATTTCTCTCTACAGCCATACTATTATAATGTACGCGGTAATAATAATATTAATGATACAATAACTAATCGGTAATAGTAATAATAGTAATAATAATAATAATTGCAATAATAATAATAATAATAATAATAATAAAATAAAAAAATAATAGTAATACGAGTAATAATATTAATAACTACGAATCAAAACAAGAATACGCGATTTAAATACTAGTGGACAGATACATTGTGATGCAGATCTTAATGGAATAAATTGTTACGTACTTTGTCTCTTTTAAAGAAGAAGGTCCGATGTGATTATTTCGACTCTTCGTCGTTTTCACCGAAAGAGAAAGGTGGAAAGACGAGAAATACAAAGGCGAGAAGTAATTGAAAAACGAAAGAACCGTACGAAAAGGAAATCTCGACGATTTTTTGGCAGTAAGGTATTCAATACGGAATAACGTGAAAATTTCCAAGTATCTCAACCAGTTATCCCTTTCCTCGATTCTCTCTATGCTCCTCCTAATTTCGTTCTTTTACTTCCGTTTCTATCCGTGTGTCTAGCGTACCGTCGCTGAATAATTAGCTAGAATACTGCAGATGTACACGACGATAGCCCGTCTAATTGTCCGATTGTAACTGCTCCGATAACCGATAACCGAATCGATACTTTCGTTGTTCTTCCGTCTGACAGATCGCGTAAGCTCGGTCACGCCGTCTCCTTTCGTCGAGTCAAAAAAGTCTCGACAAGGAAAACTCGATGAAGCGCCGTCGGTTCTACGGTCTCGTAGCTCCGAACAAACAGGAGAGACAAATTCATCCTGCTGCGCTTTTTCGCTCGTTCACGGTCCGATTCTATCTTTCTAACGAAAAGTACATTCAAAGTATCCTCTTGCCACTCGGACAAGATACGACGCGAGTCCTATCGGTATGTTTTAATAACGGTAACGACGTTTTAATTTGCAAAACGTTAAAGAAATATTTTTCGTCCGCCGAAGCGAGAGCGAGGTGGAGATCGAAGCAGAGAAATTGTACGAGGATGGCGGCAGAGTCAACCGAAATGCACGATTCAGTGGAAGAACGTTGGTCGGTTACGACCGAGCGCGTGTCTGGCGTGAAGATGTTAAGAGTGAACAAGGACCTCGATTCGAATAGCGAACGATATAACGACGACGAATTATCAAGGATCTTCTATCAACTTTCCACAACTTTCCTCCTTCCTCTTACTGATCGTTGCCTTAATACGATTCCACCGTAGATTGCTATGAAAACACACACGAAAGAAGTTTAACAAGTTTCAAGACGGCACAACCTGTTTCACAGCGCAAAATATTTTATTAACAACTTGCTAATATGTATTGTTACGAATTAATTACGAAATAGATAGACTAAGGAAAATACGATTTTTAACGTTAACGATTTCCTATTCAAGGAAAAGGCTATTCGCTGATCAAACTTAATCAACTAAAATACGAACGAACTCGCGTATTATTTGTTTATCGGCGAATTCTAAGTACCATCTAACGATTTCCATCTAATTTGTCAATGTTCCGAACTTCGTTCGAGACCCTCGAAACGTTTCGAAAATTTCACGAACGAGCAATTAGGTGACGTCGATTTAATTGGACGAGAAATCCGAAATTATACGAAACTAGCACCGCCGTGTCGTATCAAACGGGTGTATCTGCCACTGTCGCCTAAATCGAGTCATCTCTCCGCAAGGTAAAGCGAAAACTTTTAATTTCAATTTCAAGTTCAGGTCGAGTTACGAACATTCGCTTATTTCGTACGTGTCACTGCAAAGCCGAAAATAAAAAAAAAAAAAAAAAAAAAATCGGTAAACTTTGACAAAGATCGGATACTTTTGAAACGACAAGGCCGTGTCTACATCGAAACCGAAGACACTACAGTTTATTTTATCTCGGACGCGTGTAAAATTAATACCCGGTAGACACCAAAAGTCAGTCATTTCACCGCGCCAGATACGTCTTCGTTTGAATCAACTCGGCGATCAAATCACGATTAAAGAGAAACATAACAAGACTATCGATTTAACAAATTTTCCATTCAACGTCGTATCGCCTGGACCGATATGCCGAAAATTGCGGACCGACTTTCAGACTTTCCACAACTTCCGGGCGATCTGATCGTACGACTCCCGCGAATAGCTCGTATCGAATAAGAAAATTGACGACGTCTCGGAAGATCCTCGTAATTCATAGTTTTGTACTTTTCGACACCGAGGGACGCCAGCTAACCTCGTTACATATCCAATGACACGTTCTCAGAAAATGGTTAGGTATATTCCATTGTCAAAGATATGCTTCAAGAATTATAACGCTGTCAGGGCATCTGACAGTGTGGTGCTTAAATAATGAATAGATAAACATAGAAATGATACAATAATAATAATAATAATAATAATAATAATAATAATAATAATATTACGTACGTACATACATACAAACATACATACATACATACAATAATAATAATATAATAAAAATAATAATATTTGTAATAGTAAACATGCATGAAGTCGCGTGGCGGAACCTCGCGCGAGGTTTCCATCATCGTCGATTCATCCAACAGAATATATTAATACTATACATTCAAATTAAAAAAAGGTTACTAGCGTAACACACATTTTTATCGATTATACTAAAGAAAGAGAAACCAACATACTCGAAAGAGGAAAGTAATTGGTGATAGTATTTGTGATAGTATCGGTGATAGTGGTGGTGATCACGACGGTGATGGTAACCGTAACGGTGTGATGGATCGCAATGGTGGTGGTACAGGTGTATTTAGAGAGTAGGAAGGAATCGTTTCTGGTTGAATCACATAGACATGTCGCGGAGAAGGAAACGGTGTGAATGAAACGATGCAGAGAGGAACAGGATCGGGGAAATGATTCGTTACATCGTTTCACTACGATTCACTACGGCTACTCGCTACAGCGTAACACCACTACGGTTCTATTCAGAAAAATGAAATAAAAATGTTCGAGAGCGACTGAGAAACAGCTGTTTTCAACAGATTTCTTACCGTTTTTCATCGAACGATCGTAATATTCAAGGACATGCTTGAGGACGCCGAGGACGTCGATCGAACATCCTTAGAAGACTGCCCCGAAGAGGGAGATCAAGTTAAACGAGATGATGGCGCGTCTGTCCAGCTTTCGTCGATTTCATGGAAACGCGAATGATTTGGCTGCACGAAGGCTGAACCGAGGAACAAGAAGAACCAAGTTGTCAGTCTTTTCCGCGCGCGCGCGCTCTCTCTTCGTAGCCTCTCGTCGTCCTTCAGGCAGGCGGCCTCTCGACCTCACCATCGTCAAAATGAAACATAAATCGTACGCGTTGCTTATCCGCGTGTGTTTAACCCTGCCGCGCTTCTCTTTTCTGCCTCTCGCGCTTTCACTTTTCGACCTATCGTGCTCTTCTCAACCTTCAACCAAGATAATCTCGAGTCTGAGCAAAATGTAAAAAAATCGTCCGTCGTCAACGAATTTTACGTTGAACGTTTCTTCGAGACAGTCTTATTTACAACGAGCAGGGTTAATAAGAGAAACGAAATAAAGTAATACGCGAAGGAAAAGGTGCATTAAAAGGAAACAAAAGGGAAATTTCTCGAGGAAAACGATCGAGAAACAAAGGTAAGAAGAGTCGATTAAGCGAACAAAACTTCGACTGTCGTCACTGTCGTACTTAAAATACCGTATCTTAAGACGAATGTTCGTCGGAGTTGTCGTTGATTACTATGGAAAAAAAAGAAACATATACATATAAATATGTATACAATATAATATATATATATAAATATATATATAAATATATATATATAAATACATATATATATAAAAAGAACATATGCTTAACCACCTTAAAAGAGGGGGAAAAGAGAACGACACGTAAGGATAAAGAGGATTTGGAAAAGTCGATGCAGCATTGTCCGTCGTTAAACAGGAAAAGTCTTCAAAGTTCACGGACTTGCGAAAGCTTAAAGAACGGACAAGCCTTGACAGTGTTGCCGATCGATACTGTCGATTATCATCGTCCTTGGATCAACGAGTAATCCGAGGCAGTGCAAAGGTCTAGGCATCGATTGAGTACACCGCGTTATTTTCCAATTGCGTATGCATGTGAGAGGAGAAAAAAGAGAGAGAGAGAGAGAGAGAGAGCGACGAAACAAGCTCTCGCAGACGTCGATTCGTCCGTAAATCGGCGAAGTCGATGGAAAAATCCTATCGCTGTGGGTTGGAAGAAAACGAACGAGACTGAACGGCGGTGTTCGTGGAGTGCGATTAAGCCGAGTTTCAGTCCCGAGTTACGCCGGGTCAATCGTTAGCGCGATTCGACTAAGATACATGCAGAAACATAACGCATCCGAGGTTTTCGGAAACACGCACCTCGCGGTTTTTGTTAAGGAAATTGACGGACAGGAGAATGGAGCGGGGAGTGTGAACAAGGGTATGAACGGATCCGGTGTCCCGGATTTTAACGCCCAAGCTTTAAATATTCAATGTGTTTGGCTGTCTAAATAAGGAATAGATGTACAACCATGGATGGTTTAACAAGCTTGTTGAAAACTTATGGGAAAATACTTTTTTTCTTTTTTTTTATTATCGAAGCGAAGCGAAACGAAAATAAAAATAAAAACAAAATCGGCAGATCTCGATGATTTCCATCTTCGAATACTATCGATTTTGTATTGTTAAGAAACTCAAGTGCGATTACACCATATCTCGGAGAGAAATTTCGTAAACGTAATTCCCATAAATAGACCGAGATGTGGATGATCCGTTTACGCGTTGCAACCAGCAACCGCGAGTATCTGGTATTTTCGTCGTAACTTTTCGACAAAGTTTTAAGCGACCCATGTTTACGTAACATCGTTTTCCTATTTAGATCCATGAAACGTACCGACAAAGTTTCGATGTTACAGAAACTGATGCACCCTGTATTTTCATGGAAAAAGGGAGACGTAACCGACAAGAACTGACAGATAGGGAGTAAAATGGGAGAGGCTGGAGGGTAAGGATGGTGAGGTTGAGGATGGAGTGACTAGCGGCGGCGAGCTCTACAACTAAACAACAACAACAGTATTTTCAGTTATAACAACATTAACAAGTAATTTTTCTGCGTGTATGCGCCTACACGTCTCGTGTGACTTTCCATTTTTTCATGCGCGCGCGGCTACGTTCCGCACGCAACAAAATCGGCGTTCCAAACTCGCTTGTGTTTCTCCATTTCGTACGAGCATCTGGATACGTGCGCGTACGCGTTTTCAAGAGATTTTCACGCGTGCGTGTCACGAAGCGCCCATTCGCTGTCGAGTGCCCTACGAGTTTCCATAAATTCACCATCGGTTTCTTTCCCGTCTTTTTTCTCTCGTCAAACCCTCGAATCCTCGTTCGAAGAATCGTCGCGTTTAATCGTCGCGTTTAATCGTCGCGTTTAATCGTTCGAAGCGCGTACCCGCGTGAAAGACGTCGCGCCTGTCCGAAAGCGACAGAGAACGTAATTCGTTCGCTGGTTATCGTCTGGTCGGCGCGCAGCTTGGTCGCACGCGCGTACGCGCCCATGTCCGTGTAAATAAGGCCTGTCATCGTCTGAAATTTCGACAGCTGTCGGGTCAACGCGTGTTCGCTCGCGTACGCTTGCATCTTGTTGTTTCGTCTCGTAATCGGAGTTTCGTAAACGGAAGTGAGGTGGTTCGAGCGGGCGAAGATGGATAGGTAAAGTGAGCGCGAGCGGTGATGGTAGGTGGGTGAAGAAGAAGATAGGCAAGTGTAAGTAAAAAAAGATCCATGAGATCGTGGCTGTGTGGCCGTCGAAAGGATGGCGATAAAAACGACAACGACTACGACTACGACAACGACAACGACAACAATGAAAACGACGACAGACGATCGTTGTCGGCGTCGTGATTTGTCGCTGGTCTACATGCCGATCGGCGGTACTTGTAAGTAACGATAAATGTAGAGTCGATAATCCTTGCTGGCTAGCACGACCGATCCGTCGTCCATTAAAGCCACATCGAAACATTGGGCATGCTTGACCTTGCTCTCGAGAGCGGAAACCAGTTGACCGTCTTGAGTGAAGATGGTCAGGTTGAAGTTATTGTGATTGTCTGCTATCAGTATCTCGCCGACGGCGTTGATTCCTACCCCGATCGGGTAGTTGGTGATTCCTTCTCCGCCGATCTGTCGCAAATAGGCGCCCTCGTAATTGAACACCTTCACGCAATGCGCGCGATTGTCGCTGATGAAGATCTCCTGCTTGTCGTTCACCACCACTCCATTTGGAAACTCCAGGTGCTTCGAGCATCCGAACTTCTGAAGCACGTTGCCGGTCTGGTCGAAAATTATCACGCGCATCACTTTGCATTCCACGACGACTATGCGTCCCTTCGAGTCGACCGTCACACCGCGCGGATGCTGCAAGATGTTCGCCCCAAATTTACGCACGAACTGACCGTACTGGTTGTATATCTGTATCTGATGGGTCGGCGAGCGTTCGGTAACGATTATGTCGCCGGACGTTTTCACCACGGCCACTCGGTTCGGGTACAGCAACTGACCGTCGCGTTTTCCACACTCGCCGAATTGGAACTTAAATCTGCCTTCTTTGTCGAATATTTGGATCCGATGATTGTTCGTGTCGGCCACGATAATGTCGTTCTGCGCGTTCACCGCAACTCCGGACGGCTCGGTGAACTGTCCTTCCATTACCCCGAACTCGCCAAACTTGCAATGATAGATCATCTTCTGTCGCTTGATCTGTGACTTTGGTGGGAATATCACCGCGGCGGACATCAGTTTCGACGTCAGGTCTAGAACAGGGTCGGTGGACGCGGCGTTCGCTGCCACAACGACGGACGTGGCCATTGGAAAGTGGTCGTTCGTGGACACCACCGGAAAGGCGTCGCTGCCTCCGTTGCTCCATTTCTCGTAAGGATTCGCGTTTATACCGTTCAAACTGAGATCGCTGATCGTGGCGGGGAACGGGCCTAGGCTGTTGGCCGAGCTGAAACGCTTCGTAATCACCGTGCTATTGGACTCGAAGGACGATGGCGACGTGGACGAAGCGCAGGTAGAACCGGAGGATATCAGGCCGTTGCTATAAGTTCGATCCAGGAGCAAACCTCCCAAAGTCCCGATGCTACTAGATCCACTGTTGGCGTTGCTTCCGCCGTTTCCGTTGTTCGACATAGCTGTTGGTCGAGCGATGGGCGGCTGTTTACCAATCGGTCCGGCGTTGCTCTCGTTGTTGCTTCGAACGTAGCCGAACGTGTTTCGCACGCCTACCTGAATGGCCTGGTAGTTGCTGACGAACTCGAGGTCGGCAGTCTGACCGGCAATGTCCGGTGTGTAACTAAGCAGCAGCTGTAACTTCGAGTCGAGAAGCTTCTTCACCATCAACACTTCGGTAACGGTGGCGTATTTGGTCAGTCGTTCGACGAACTCGCAGGTCTGCAACATCTTGTCGGCCATGTCGTTGGCTTTCTGCGTTAGAACGCCGAGAGATATTTGTTTGGTAGAGAAGACAGATTCCAGCTCCTTCAGCAGTTCTTGCTTACGTTCTTCCAGCATCGATCGATAGAACTGGAAAGTGTCGTTGATCTCGTTCTGCGCCTTGTGATACTGAACTTGTAGACGGGCTGCGCCGTGGTCGGCCGCCTTCACGGCGGCTCTCACGTCCGCGGCTTTCGCTTTGCACTCTTGAACTACTCGTGCCATCGCCTCCAGCTGTTGCGACCCTACCTCGGAGATGTGCGCGCAGTCATGCAACGGGCCAGGGTGGTCGGCAATAGCGCACTCTTTGCAGACTAGCACTGTGCAAGTACGACAAAAGTATTTTTGCTCCTGCTTGTGCCGGGGACAGTAAGGTACCTTTTCGCTGTTTCCGCTAGCGTGAAGATTGATCACCAGATTGTTCTTCGGGAGTTCCGTGGTAGCGGAGCTGGTGGTCACCGTCTCGAGCTTCGAGTCGCCTAGATTGAGCACGCGATGGCCCTCGAAGCAATGCATAAATTGATGCGCCATCACGCAGTTTGGGCAGAGAAAATTCGCACAGTCGAAGCAACGAGCTACAGCGTCGGATTCTGTGGACTTGCAACCGGTACAACGAACTCCACCGGCGCCTCCTAATCGGCACCGCGGACAGGGTGCCTCTCCAGGTTTCTGCGAGTCGAGACAAAGGTCGCAGCTGTCGACGTCACAGATCGCAGAGTCGCTCGCAGGCGGGGAACTGCCGCTCACTGTAAGCGGGGACAGCGAGGCTAGGGATCCGATGGAATTCGCGCGCGATTCCAGCGAGAGTGTCGGCGAGGCCATCTTCAGTCAACCGGCATCCCTGTTAACAGAAATCGATGATTTATTTTAGAAATCTTTCAAGGCTATGTCTTACGTTCCTTAATCTATCCTCCTTACTTTCTAACGCGTTTTCTTACAACCAACGAGACCAATATCTCTATTTTTTCCTTTGGTTCTGCATACAGATTGCCATTACCGCTTTTAATTGCTCTCTTATTTGTCATGGCGCAAACGATCGATTCGACTGCAAGTTGTATTTTAGCGAGAAAATTAAGCTACTGCATCGAGATCGTATCTTCCGACACTTTACTAATAGCTTTTTTAACGGAGTGACCTGTGTTTTTCTCTTCGCCGTTAAAGAGGTGAAATTAAAACGCATCCAAGCACGTTGACTTTCTCTCGAAACATATTTTTATATCATGACAAATAAGAGAATAATTAAAGCAGGCAGAGTTGGGTAAAACACCTTTGTACTTTTGTCTTCTTCTTTTATGTAATTTTAATCGTTGAATCTGCGATCCGTTAAACGTGCATTGTGTGCTAAACTAAGTACGCGAATAAATTTATTCGCGTTGATTACATCTATATGTATCCTGAAGAGTCGATCTTACTCAACACTAAAACTACTATTGCCATAAGAATTAATGTTTTTAAACTTTTGATTAAAAATTCCGCGTTCAATGTCCACCTTTTCTCGTCTGACTTCCCGACTTCTATAATATACGAGAAATCAATTCTATTCCTCTTTTTATTCGGTTTCTTCTGAGAAATGTAAACATATATATAGCCTGCCTTCATCCATCGCGACCGATCGTTTAACCGGTTGAAATACTTATATCATGCTACGAATATCGAGAATCTTAGAGACAAGTGCAACTTATTATGATAATGAGCATAATCTTATCGGCATGGAACGCGTTAAATAAAGATATCGCAACGACGATAAAGGCACGAAAATCTGCGTCGAACTGCCAAAAATGTTTTTTTACGATTACCAAACTACGTGTTAATTCGTAGTATTTACACGGTATTTAATGATTTCCGGTGGGAACATTTAAAAAATCATATCGTCGTGCAAAAACTCGAGTCAGCAGGTAACGGAATCTTGGTGTTCGTCGTCCAAGATCAATTTGCGCACGAAACCGTTTACCGTAACGATCCTGAAGCAGCGATTGTCCGACAGTCGCAACAGCCTACAGTCGCAATGCGAACGTGAAAACATAGCGATCACCGGCGTGACCCGTTTGTCATTTATCGGCATCTCGCCCACAATGGCTCATGCCGGAAGTTGTTTCCGTGTAATCGTTGAATCGTCTTCGCGAGTCAACTCCGACGCAAACTTGTCTCTCTACCCTTTACAGATGACGATCCATCACGGAAAAATGTCGCCTCTCTAATTAAATCGGTCGACTGGATGGTCCTGTTTTACTCGATTGCTGGTAGGTAGATGGACAGATGAGAGAGTAAAAGGAAAAAGGCAGTAGCCTGCGAGTCCAAGGTCACGAATGCGAAGGTTGCCGTGTCTCTTCTAGTTGATACGATTGAGTTTACGATATTCCACGCATTCACTTTTCCACGCGTTCTCTTCAAAAATCGTAGGACAAACATCTTGTAATAAAACATGGATATTTGACGAAAAAAGATGTTTCGTGGATTCCTACATCTTCGGATCGTCGGAGACCTCGTCAAGCCTTGAATTTTCTTTATGCGTTGACCTGGCTTTCTCATTTCCAGCACGAAATTCTTTCGTATTTCTCGCAAATTGATAAAACTTTAGTACTGTATGAATATATTGTTACTCGTTGTGCAGTATTCGCATTGTATGGTATGGTAGATGTTGTACAATATTTATGTACACTTCTGTCGTATTTATCGTAATGCGTGATAAGAGGTTAGTATATTTACGAAGCAGATAAGTATACTCCATAGAGGAAGCAATTAACGTATCTACTACTGTCTAAGAAGTCTTCCAACGATAGAAGAATACGATTCGATCGAAAAGAACGCAGAAAGTTTATTATAAAATCTTTCCGCAAAATTGGCCTTAACCTTGAATTTCAATTTCGCTACAAGCTTTTCAGCAGATCGATCCATCGAACTGAAGATGTAAGATGCACCTAGTGCGGACAACGTAAAGCATTTTTCTACGCTCTGTACATACAACGGATAAGCGAGATGAGTAAAGAAACAAAAGCAAGGAAGGAAGGAGGGAAGGAAAATACGCGAATAACCGAATGGATGAAACAAAGAGCGTCTGGCCGCTCCAGGAAACGCTTCTGAAGTCGGGCTAGCTACTCTTCTCTCTGGTACGCGGTACCTTCGTGCAGGAATTTTGATCGAGTCCCAAGATAAAAGGTGAATGCTCCTAAGGGAAGCACTTGCGGACTCGAGGTCGCTAGAGGCTACATTTAACACAGTGAATATCAAAAGAGGCGTATTTCGAGAACAATGGAACATGGTTATTTCGCTTTTAATCGCGAGTAATCCAGCAAATTTATTTCAATGGATTATGTCACGAGAAAGTCTCGGGAACGAGTAATATTTAAAAAGAGGAACGTTCTACTTCAATTCATTATACCTGTATATGTAATTATAATTAAGTTTATACAACTGATTCGCTCGCGCATAATTTACCACGTATAATGAGCAAATACAGCAAAGCACGGGTATTGAACGTTTTGAACCGTACCTCGACCATGTCGAATGACGATAAAAAAATACCTTGTCTCCATAACGAGACTAATGTCACCTCGGATAAGACACGCAGAACCACGTTGTGTGTTGTTTAAAAATTCTGCTGACAAATCCATTGAAATTTGGAATCGACAAAATCCGAAGGACCATCAAACTGTTCCTACGCGAGAACGATAGTCGACGACGATCTTGTTCGATTTCAAACTTCGACCAATGCGGATGGATGAATATCCGAAGAAGACGAAGATTCATCTTTGCTCTCGTTTTTTTTTTTTTTTTTTTCTATTTCTCCCTGGCATCTTTTGGGGTTTTTCAGCGTCGACCTAAAGCATCGAATGCGCGTACAGTCGACTCGTTCGAGATCTCGCGGCTCTTGCCATCTCCTTGTTGGATGTCCTGCAAGAATTTCTCGTTCACAAACAAGTCCAAAGATGGCTATTTTTTTAAGATCCTTCTTTGGCGCTACTCATTTAGACTGGTTTGGTAGTTCTAGCGTTACGAGAGTGAGGATTCCTAGGAGGATATAACAATGGGAAATTGTAAATCGAAAATGACGCAGAGAGGCTAGGAAAGGGGAAGAATAAGGGGAAGGATAAGGGGAAGGTAAATAAATGGGAAGGGGAACTTGAAAGGGAAGGGAAAAGGAGACGAGGAAATAGGCAGGATAGAAGAGCGCGGTGCCGGAGGTAGAGTGCGTGCACCCCGATCGATGAACGTCGTTCAGGGGTCACGCCGAGCTGAGCCGAGCCGAGCAGTGCCACGCCGCGTTTCCCCTCCCAGTGCTTGCCAACTCATAGACCCCACAAGTGTATTGACTCCCTACTCCCCGCCATGTTCCTCGTACAGCCGCTGTCACTCGAAAAGGAGAGAGGGAGAAGAGACGAAAAGAATACCTATAGCGGTGACCGCTGCGATCTACGACCTTGGACGAGAAAGGTCTCTCGAATCAGCCTGGCGAGTCACGGGGAAAATCTCTTAGCCGTCGACCATGTCGATACTCTCTTCCTACTTTATTCGCCACCATTTTCCACTTACCGCTGAACGTTACCTCTGCTACGATTACGCTTGCCAGCTTTAACTAGATACTCGAATAATAACACTTGGTAAGTAGATTACAGATTTTCATGCATTCGTAGAAAATCAGAAATTACGAACGTGCGAAGAATGCACGTAACACGAGAAAATAGATAAAATATCCAATGGAGTACTTGGCAAGTGAAACAATTTTCTACCGAGGTTCTATTTTTTAAATTATATTCTCAAAACTTCTGAATAGCAAATCGATCGAAATAAAACTTGGTGTGTGCCATGGGAAGAGGTAGACAGCGAATTGTGAAATTTTTATTTCGGCAAACCGTACGTTGGAAAGCTATCAGTCCCTTCGTATATACACGCGTAACAGATTTTCCACGATATTGGACGTTCAGCGACTGACGCATTTTATTATTTGATGCAATTACGAGTTACGGTTCAAGGATACATACGAGCAATCAAACGTAGCTCGGTGGTTGTTACGTTTTGCTCGTGCTTTTGCTCGCTAACACGAGAGATATTCCGATTAGATCCGATTAGATTGGATTAGAGTGGAATTAGACTTCGGTTAGTTCTAATTACCGAACTTGGTGATTAACTGGCTATTGGTAATAGCTGGAAAATCTGTCACGAGGAGCAACTTCCCGACGCATGAATTATCACCAAAGCTGACATTTCGCATTACGAATTTATCTTCTTTCTCCACAATATCGGTTAAATTTTACCTCGACCGACCACCGATGCTACTGTAAAAAGTGTTCGTAACTTGAATATTTATTTTATGAAAACAATGTTTTTTTTCATTTCCCTTGCAAATCTAAATGAATTATTTAAACCAAAGCAACAGTAAAAATGTTACGAGAATTTTTTCTGCTGCCTACAAGAAGGAAAAGAATCCGCGGTTCCTCGAAGAAGAAACAGATTTATATCTTTCAAACGTGAAATGCATTTACTCCTACCAGTTAACAAAATAGGCAGAGTTACTGGCAATACAGATAATGTAAAATGGTAATTCGGTTTTCTTTTTTTCTTATTTTCTTTCGCTTCCGAGGAAGAAGATAGCGGTGTACCATGGACTCTCTACGTTCTGCAACAGTGTAAACCAGCGTCTGTGTACACGACAACGGCATTAATTCTACCGGCTGTCTAGGCGATTGGATCTCTTCAGGAAGAATGCTCTCAAGGGCGAACCATAAATCTTATCGCTCCTTGCCGGGCCACATTTGTAAGCCAGTACCTAGCAATCACACCTAAGTGCATCGAGGAAATCGCGAGAGGCGACAAGGTGGTTTGCACAGTTCTTCCTGTATCCTTTTACATATAATTGCGGCTACGTAACGCACGCTATATAGTATCGGACGTCGTTTTATTCCTGCGGTTAGCCGTGTAACCGCGTG
The DNA here is from genome assembly GCA_905333015.3 of Bombus campestris. Classification (NCBI taxonomy): domain Eukaryota; kingdom Metazoa; phylum Arthropoda; class Insecta; order Hymenoptera; family Apidae; genus Bombus; species Bombus campestris. Next base: position 439,799 of record HG995137.1, on the reverse strand, counting down.
GTTATCGTTCAATCGCTTTCCAACAATTATTTTATATTTTACCAAGAGCACTGTGTCCATCCGCCAAAAGCAACCCCCCTAGGCAGATTTTTTCAGCCATTTTCAAGCGAGTTAGAAGCCGACGAGACTCGAAACAGGTTGACGAAATGAAATTAAACGAGTTAACACGACTTTCGCGATGTTTAAGTTTACACGTCCAGGAATCAAACACAGATACATCAAGCGTCTGTAAGGTTCGCGCAAAACATGTTGCATAGAAGCGTGATATAAAAACGTTGCAGATCTTGGCTACTTTGTATCTATCTTTAATATCTTTATATTTAACTTTATATATAGAATACTATTGCTATTGCGTTAAAGTAAAAAAGAAAGAGGAAAGAAAGATGGCTGGTGCACTTTTATCGAGAGGAATCTTGGTAACTACGTTTTCTCGCTCGATTAGCGACGCATCGATAAAGAAAACTTTTGTCGCCAACATTTCCTGAACTTCTTATTTCACTTGTGCGAAACAACTAGAGTTTTATGCGTATCATTTCTTCGAACATTTACTTTATACTCGGCAATATAGTTTGGATATTTTGTGCATTCTTACGTGCTACGCGCATTTTTGTCGTCTTACATTTCCTACAAACGCACAAAAATCCGCAGTCTAGAAACAACACTGCATAGACTACATATCGCTCCTCGGTTATTAACATTCGCGAAATTCTAATGGATCGTGAAACAAACGTCGAATATCTGCCAAAAACACTATCGCGTATTTAGCATCAACTACATATTTTAGTCGAAATGAATACTTGGAAGTGTTAAAAAAAAAAAAAAAAAAAAAAAAAAAAAAATTCGATCAAGAAGAAAAGTTCTATAGTGAATATTTTCCGCGCTACTTATCTTACTTATGCGAAATAGCACTTTATGCGCTGCATATCGCTCTTCTATTATTAAAAATCACGAAATCGTCCTGAAATGAGCATCGGAAAATTATCGCCATGAAATATATGACGTGAAAAATATCATCGCACGTATAGCATCGACTTCTATAAAGTATAACAGTACAAAGCACTTCAACATCATTGAACGATACATTTTCAAACTTTCGTCGTAAATATTTCGATCGTGGTGAGGGCTTTCGAGTGCAGGGAAAAATAAGTACGAAAGAAGGAAAATTGGATTATTGCTCTATACGGACAAAAACGATTTCTATCCTGAACATTTTCCGCGCCCTTGTTCTACTTAGATGAAATAACGCTACTATAACTGAAATTTATGAAATCTCGAGAACCGTGAAATTTATCGAGAAAATGTTATCGTGAAATATATTTGCATGAAAAATATTACAATATATACAGCATCGACGATCAGGGATTACAAAAAGCTGAACGATATATTTTCAAATTTTCGTCGTAAACATTTCCATCGATATAAGCGCTTTGAAGCGCGCGAGAGAAGAAATTTAAAGGAAGGAAAATCGGATTATCGAAAAAATGACTGGAGTTGCTGGGCAAGTAACGATACGTTTTCGAACCAAGACTGCAGCCCCTCGGTTGAATGCACTGTAGGAAGGGGTGGCGGACGGCGCGTCTGGTTTCTATGGAAACACTGCATCGACCTCCCCAACCCTTCGACGGGGGTTCCGACGAGGATCGACTCCGTCACCGATGGTGGTGGGATTGACGAAGGTGGGGTTAACCGCCCCTGGAGAACGCTAACTGCCGGTGCATCGCCCTTCGACGCAACACGGCAATGCGTATTTCTCGTTTACAGGGCGATGAAAAGTTATCGCGAAACAAACAACGTATAAATCTTTCGTTTAATCTTGGTTTTATGTGCGCTCGCTGCAACACAAAAATACTACACGGTTGGTAATTTATACCATATACTGGACATATAGGGCATCCCGCGTAACGCCACTCGCTACTTTTCTGCTATTCGCGGTCATGCAACGAAAAATATTCCGAACCGTAGTATGACGATGTACTACAAACGACGATAAAAATATTCCGAAAATACTATATTCTCATATTGAAAGCAAGGTCAGCTTGGCTGACGCAAATAGGGGCATACGTTGCTTTTTCGCGAGATTGTAGAGGACTTTATTAAGAATTCGCAAAGCATATTACGTGATATTCTGATTAACTCAACACCAGATTTATAGTACGCTTTATTTTAACGCTCGTTCAAATTGCATGCCTATTCTGCTCTTTTGCAGAAATTTCGACGATCTGCTGTTATTCAAGTGGCTGGATGTACAGCTCTACGTGATATAGTAATTCTCTGTTTCTGAAATGTAAGTAATTCTGAAATATGTCGACGAGTGAAATATCAGTTCCACTACTATAAATTTCGTATGGAGTGCAGATGATATAAAATATCGTGAAACGTACATTTTCAATCTGTCAGAGAATCCCCTGCAATCTCACGGGAAAAATATCATATGGTCCTAGTTTGTGTTACCCAAGGTGATCCTGGTTTTGCCATAGAGCAAAGTATTTTCGCAATTATTTGTCGTCCAAATGACAAGAAAATAGCGAGTTGCGTTACGGGGAACGCAAGTGCATATCCGTTGCTGTATTCTGCTTGAATTCCAACATGAGAAGGATGCTAAAAAAAAAACATACGGATCGGTTCGTCGCTTTGTACGATGTGTGTGCGTTTTGGTTTAAACGGCTTAAAAGCGACAATTTCGATTCGATCGACGACCGACGCTGTGGAGGCCCGCAAAAGTGCAACAACGATGGATAAAGCTACTGGCTGAGGATTCAGCGCAAGACGGGAAAACAGGTTACTGGGCAGCTAGGGATAACAACGGGTTAATTTGGAATCTCCCCCAGAGGAGAAGGGGAAGATTCAAAGAGAAGGAAGACGAGAGTCTGCATCTGGCATGTTCACCTGACAATGCTCCGTCAAAACTATTGCCTGTTTCTATCGATGCAGCACACGGTTTATCCAACGATTAAATACAAAAATAGCTGTACGACTCGATCAAACCCGGTCAAAAGACACGGTATTCTTTCCAAGTGGAATTCATCGAATGCGTGAAAGTAATTTTTGAATAAAAGATCTGTCTCGCGTTTCTTCTTACAGGAGCCTTGAAATTCATGGAAAGATTTGGATTATTCGTTTGTACGGCTAATAATTAACTTCAAAGTCAAAGCAGCTTCTGACTCACGGCGTTTTCAAGCGTCTCGGAGCGAATCGTTAGCTAGGTGAAAACATTTGTTCACCGTGAGAACCGTCGAGGATAAGATCGTACAGTCTGGTGTACGCTTTCCGCGTCGTCGAACTCGTGCGAGCATGACGCTCGCGAGAGAACGGTTTTCCGGAAGTGACGCTCGTTTCGCCGTGAAACGGTTTTACGAGCGGCAATGTTACGAAGCCGAGCACCGCCTGTGCACCGAATGTACCTAGGGGTCACTGTACCCGGCGATCTTCGCGATGCCGGAAGGTCGCTGTAATGCCACGCGATACAGAAAATCGATTCTGCCTCGGATTCTCTCCTGATAACTCGCGCGCAACCTTCTCCGGGCAACTTGGATGCTGTTTCACATACACACATGCCAGCCTATTTGCTATTCGCGTTTCCAGCTCTTAATCCACGGTCTACGCTCGACCGTTCGCTAATCCCCGCCATTTCTCTTAACGAACGATCGTTTGGCAATTTCTACCGACCATCTATAAAATCCTGTCAGTCTGTTCCTATTATAATAAGCGATTTCTCTCCGTGGAATCTTAACAACATTTTAATCGGTCAACCTGTAGAATCAAGATGCAAACGTTATACGATGCGAATTTCTATTCAAATTACAAGTACGCTACTGTTCGCAAGTATCAGGACACATACGGAAGCATATGTAAACGCGAGCATTTATAAAGAAATTATCAAAACCTTTAACCTAAGGGACCCATATATTTAATATCGTAATTGGACTGTAAATTTTGTGAAAATATATATTACAAATTAGAAACAGAAGCTTCATAAAGATTTGTATCATCCCATAAATTTTACAGTGACTACTTCACTTCAGATGGTTTTCGTATTCCCGTATATTACGTGCATTCTCGACATTTTCGTGCTTTTAAAGTCTCCATAAGTGTATAAGAACCCCGGGTCCTGGTCGTAATAATAATCTCATCAATTTAACGTAACGAAATTAATTCTCTTCTTGTCTGCGTATGACTCGTGTATCTACATCATTTGTTCAATTTTGACATACGTATAATTATTTCTTGCAGTACCCTATCCAATTCACTTGTCAGCGTATCATTATCGTAATTTACTATATTGCTATTGCGGTAGTTCTTTGAAATACTACCCATCTTTTTCTTCTATCTTTGTTAAATACATTGGATCGTAATCTTGAACGATATAAAACTTTGATCGATTGGTCGTTTCCTTTACCGATATTTTAGACTAATTGCGCCGAGTTCTGCAAAATCCAATCCTCAAAAAGACGAAAACTTAATAAAACACAGCGCGGGTGACATAATTTTGGGCATCTTCGTTTGGCAAAAAATTGCCAACTCATGGAACTACTCTCGTATTATACAATTATTAAAATCACCGACTTCCATTTCAGGCTTCTAATTGCCTCGCTGAGAATAACAGTGGCGTGTCGTCATCCATCCTATTAAAATCAAAACTATAGCGCATAGGTACGTCCCTATTATTTAACACTAAATCTACCGACATTTCATGTATACCTAATCCTACCATGAGCGGTCAAATGAACGATTCAAAAAAACATATGTATCTTAATATAGAAAGAGATTTTAGCCAATTGCAATTGGATAGTAAACAAAATATCTTTCTGGTGCTACGATAAAAACCCGCTCCCCGCTTTTCTATTTAGAAAGTTTTATTTACCTTTATGTATTTTCAGCACATTTTTACAAATTACAGCATTTTGTATCGCACATTTTCCACATACGTATTTTTTACATTTTATACAAATTTTGTTAGTTTCATTGACTTTACAATATCTTATTTGACAAGATTTCCGTCCAGAAGAATCTGTAGCTGCGTTTATTATGCGCCGTTTATATGCGCCGCGTGCATATAGAAGTCCAATAAATGCATATAATTTTGCAATAGATAAATTCCATTTCGTTTTCAACATTCGAAATGCCTCTAATTCCGTATATTTTCTTACATGCTCAATCATGTTATGATCAATAATCAAAGAAAATGCTGACTCAACTCTGCCATTTATAATATTTCGTTTAGCATATCCTGTCGGTCCTGATATTTCCTTGAAAATATTATAAATCGGTGCTCTTCCGCGATTAGACCCTTCCTTTATTTTTTCCCAAACAGTTCCATCCATAGCAGTTTCAATCCCTTTCTCATTTTCACTTTCGCAACTAACTATAAATCTCTTTCCTTTTTGTCCTCTTCGTATATTCAAAATATTCTCTTCGTCCGTATCGCTGTCAAATAAGTCGCAATTATTTTCTGCCGTATCATTATCAAAATCGGAAACTTCTTGGTCATCTTCCGAACAATCCTCGTCGATATCATTTATTTTGTCTAATAAATTGATATTCCTCGAATGTCTTGACATTTTTAGGCGTGAATATACAAATGATAAAGTAAAAAGTAAAAACTAAAATATAAAAATATAAATCAAACGGGGCAAAAACATTGAGACCAGAAATTTAAAAAAAAATTGTAAATCATACCACAAAATATTGTTAGCTCTGTTGACTTTGTCGAAACTATCGCTTATACCACGTAATAATTTCTATAATACACTGTGAAATTTTGACGCTCTCTGTTCGGATCGCAAGACCGTATCGTCGTATAAAGAACGCTATGCACTTGTTCCAATTGCGCGTTTGTCTACACCGTAGTTCCACAATTACATCGTAGACTCGTAAAACAATTTCAGAAGCGCGCTTTCCGAAGAATATAGTCGTAAATAACATGAATTTTTCAAATGGTCAAATGACCGTTCGTGGTAGACTAGACATGCTATAAATTTTTTTCGGGAAGTAAACGATAAAGAAAGTTGTGAATATTGAAAAATGGGTTGTATGTATATTATAGGAAAAGTGAATAAGCTACATGGTGATACAGTAACGTTGTATCCGAGAAATTCTAAACGAAATTTCAAAAACGGTCATTTGACCGCGCATGGTAGGTTTAGTGTTAATTCTTGAATATCCACCAATATCTAACATTTCACAAAAGCTTATTTTCTCCGAAAAACCAACAGTGGAAATTACACCATTATTATTCCGCACTACTTGATCTTTGTGCAGAATACTTTTAAATCGCGCATTAATTGGTTTGCTATTCGCTATTAAACGAACCATTAAGAATTATTGTAAAACACAGCAAGAAATAAAATATAGAGGAATATTAGACGATATTAACGATAGAATTTAGCTACCTTTTTTGAAATTAAAATCTTCCAACTAGAACACAATTTCAAATCATTAAGGGTTGGTAGGTAGCTTTCAGCGTAACGTGGCCCAATTGACAAGCTTGATACGAAACCAGCAGGTCTCCTAACGTTTGTGAAAGGCAGTGTAAATCTTATTCCTCCACGATCGATCCCATCGACATAAAGAGAATAACAGGTTTTTTGAACAAAAGAGAAAGCATCGCGTACTTCCTATTTTACATTTGAACGAATCAATTTAATGGAAATCTCGAATATGAGAGTATAGATGAATTAGCAGGAAGGCCGACTACAGACTAATTGTAAGTGGTCTTGCAAGAAATTCTATCAAATTGCAAGACAATCCAGCAAATCGTTTTCAGTAAATGGAAATTTGATCGATCGGTGCACAAGTAACGCGAGATAATGCGATCGATTCAAGTTGAGAAAATTTAAAAAGTTGGATCAGTGGCGAACAGAACGCAACAAGAATTTACTACTAAATTTTTGTATTCGCACGCGCAAACTTTTCTTGGCCACTTAGTCGACCGTCCGCTTTCTTAGTCGACCAATTTGCATTTGCTGAATGAAAATGCAAAACGGTGTGCGTGGAACCGAAAATACCCGGACGAGTCGAGTTAAGAATATTTTTCTCAGGGTCGGTCGGGTTCCCGGAAGCATCTCGCAATTCGAGATTTCCTACAAAGTTTCAAGATTCTTGAGAATTTTAAAATTATATAGGCTACGATATACATAAAAGTAACAACGAAATACGATAGATATATTTAATCGTAAAATATAACGATTTATTATAATTTTGTAATTCTCCAGAATCCGGAAATTCTCGGAAACGCCAAGAACCTGGAATTGCGAGATACTTTCAGGACCCGACCCGCCCCGAGCATCGGGGTATCCGACATTTTCGAGTTCTGGCACACCTCTAGCATTTACACAAAACAATTTCCTAAATTTTCTCACCAGTCGACCTGGTCGACCCATTTGTAGCCCTGCCATATGGTTCTATAGTCTCTGCTGATCGTTTCAGTACACACAGATTGCAGATATTTCGTCAAAGGCCGACGTAATGTTCACAACACAGGAAGCACGTAAAGCGTTCGAAACTTGTGAAAGAGAAGTCCAAATCACGGTTTAGAAGTTTATCAAAGTTCAAATCACAGTTTAAACGTTACCAACATTACGCGCTTACCGTTCGCCTAAATTTAGTTTATCCAGCGTATCATCTAGCATACAGGATAACTTTGTCGGAACTTACTTATCGACCATAGTTTAACTTAAGAACTGCTTTTTCGCAAAACAGCCTAAATACGCTACAAACACTCATTCGAGATTTCCATTAGATTCTCCTACTACTCTGCTCATCCTGTTTATAGGCGGAATAATCTTATTGGTCCAACGGTATCCAATACCCTTCGAGTGGTCAAAGTTCAAAGCAATAAGAGGAGGAAGCAAATAGTTAATTTTTTGATCAACTATATAAAACAGACGTAATATAGTGGACATCTCCGTTTATAACGTCGGATCTCGCTTTGTTCATGAGCTTGACACTTTAAAGAGATAGGGACAGGCAGAAAATACGACAGACGAGCGTACCGAAAGAGACAGATGGAGGGAGAGAGAGAGGGAGAGAGGGTCGGTCAAGAGGGAGGTAAGGATCGAGGAAAGGATTACCGCGAGGAGCAGTAGAGGAGAAGAGAGGAAAAGAAAAAGAGGGAAAAGGTTCAAGCACCATTTGACCGGTCTCTGAATCATCGTTAAGCCAACCGTTACACGACGGCTCGTTAAATCGTATCGTAATGTGGGTGGGTCAGATGATTCGCACGGTTCAAACAACACGTCCATACAATTGTAAGAATCCCGGTTGCGATGGTAATTTAGCGCAGCTCGATATAATTCCAACCAAGGGAACGCCGCGTTCCTGACTGCGATGTATTAGAAAAGTTTCTGACGAAAATAAATTACGCAAGTTTTTGAAAAGTTTCCTAGAAAAATATATTTCGGAAGTCTTCTCTCGACGGAGCAGATAAGATTTGAAATTTCTGCCGGACTATAGTATTTATAGCTCTCCTTTCGCGTTAAATCGGTAATACACCGTTTTGTTATAGTTTTCAGCATTCGTTGCGATACAACAAATACTTTTCGCGACGATTTCTGATCCATAAAATTTTACTAAATTCTATGCTACGAAGAAAATTGACGGAATGCTAAAATCATTGAGGTGGTGAAACTAGCGACGAAAATACGCGCGAACATAATTTTTAATCGAATCGAAAGATCACAAATGACACGGTATCCTATTTATATAGAAACTGTTGCATCTTGTAATTTTTCGTCGTATAGATTGCGATGTATGCAGATGTATATCAGTGGAACGCATAAGAATGATGTAGGGAGCCGAACGGAAATGTCTAATTTTAGAAACAAGCCTGGAATTGCCTACTCAAGTAGAATTTCAATTAAGCGTATCAATTAATTAGTATCCCTTCAAAACGAGCTGTTCTTCGCTCGTTTCGTCTTGTAGATCTTGTTAAAAATGCCACATTGCTGCAAAATATGCAAAGGTTTACGACCTATACGTTTTATTACTTTTTCACTTCTTTAATTTTCTTCAGTCGTTCCATTAGTTTTTGAATTCGCTCGTCTTTCGTTGATCCCCCTTTTTTTATCCTTCCATGAATACGCATGCTTGTGTCGTCTTATGCTATTTGAGACAATTCTAGCGGTTGTCGAAGAAAGAAGACAACATCTTGCGGCACATAATTAATAACGACATCTGAAACACGTCGAACCTGTATATGTATACAGTGACGAATTGTAAAACGAACTGTAAAAGTTTTGATATTCGATATTCTTGGCTCGATAGTTTGAGAGCGGGAACGATGTTTAGGCGCAAACGCAGCGCAAACTTCCCAGCTACGACTCTAATGCGGCTTACCGTATTGACACGTAGGTAAAAACGAAGCGACCCAAGAAATCATCGTCGTTTGGACGGCAGAGCCGACTGCCAAGATGAGCAAGATTCCCAAGGCGTATCAAGAATCGAGGCTTTCGAGAATCCTTTGAGCTTCGAATCCTGTTAGAAGCGATTCAAAATTCTTGCAAAATATACGACACAGAATCGAAGCGATTTCACATCGCATCGTTGTGACATAGTTGTACGCTTCGAGTCGCAAAGGCGGTGGTTCCACAGAAGTTCGACTTTACGGAGGCACGCTGTAGAGGTCTGGCTATCCTAAACTCGAGCTACAGAGGCGAAATAACGCATTCGGCAAATAATTCGAGTTAAAGCAAGTTTCACGTAGACCTATGGAAGTTTTCGCAGCGGAGCGGAAGGGCAAGAACAAAGTTGTAGCCTTATAGAGGTTCGATTGTATCTGCAAAGGATCCAAGAATGATTGTTTTATTTCAACGCTAAACTACCATCGTGTGTTTTCGAGCGTGGCTACAAAGCAGCAGTAGGAGGATTAAAGCGAAGCAAACGAAGGGACAAGAAGCTTTACAAGAGGCATCGACGAAAAGCGCACACCTGTGGCGCGCCGAGCGATTGTACACCGACAAAGGAAGTTTCGCAAGAAAGTTGTACGGTCTGTGGCTGGATGAAAATGCGATATCGTACTCGGAACTGTGGATTTTCCACAGTGAAATCACGTCCAGGAAAGAACAGTGTTTGTCTGTAAGAATAAAAGATATTTCAACCAGAAGATGTCCTATAACATCCATTTAACTATTCAAAGAATATTTACTCCATTTATTATTATTATTATTATTATTATTATCGCATTAGGTTTAGTATTCTAGGCAAGTTGTTCTAATTCTCTTTTTCCATCTTGTCCGACGTTCGCTTTCATAATCTGTCTGCTGTTTTTATTTTTATATATTTTCGGTCCACGTTTGTTATACATTGGTTAGGATATGTTGGATTAATTCTGGCTTTTTTCCTACCACATATTTGCCACAGCTCTTCTTCACTTATATAGCTTTTCTATGGCTTTCTTCCTGCCAATCTTACTTGTGCCAGGGTTCTTTTGAATTTAATTGCAAGGTTCATTTCTATGTAGTATTCTCCACTAACTCCAGCTAGCTCTTTTGTACGGGGCTAGCTCTTTTACTGTTCTCTTGATATAATCCTTTTGAAATATTCGAGAAATATTCAAATAACATCGAGACGACGCTAACTAAACGCGAAGAAAATGAATTATAACACTCTGTTGTCTCTAATGACAGATAAATCCGCCTGCAATTTATCAATTCGAAACGCGTAGAACGCGAAAGGTTCCACGTACTTCGATACTCTAAGCACCAAATTTTTTAACTGATAACCTGTTAATAAGCTATTTGCCACAGGATGGTTTGGAAACGTTTGCAGGATAACATGCACTTAGTATTTATTTAAATGCGTTATTAAGTCAGACCTATCGCCAAACACGATTATTATGTTATGAAATTAATATTATTGGTGGATCGTTAAATTTTAAGCTTCTCTAACTTCAAATTCGAAGTTCTATTCGCGTTGATCAGATTACACATTGATCAACTCCGTAAGTGAAAGGACAAGGAAAAATATATCGAATGCTACAATTTTTTAAGAATTTCCTTGGAATTCACGTTTATTTATGTCACTTTCTCGCGGTAAATAAACTATTAGAAGTAAATGATTTGCCACGTTGCAAAACAATGCTATATTGAACGAAAATCCGTTTGACACTTGACGAAATTATCGAAGCTTATTTCATACTGTACGAAGCTATCGGTATTCGTTTACTGAAACCTAGAGAAAGTCAAATAAAATTAAAACGAAAGTCAAAATCAAATAAGACAGAAGGATCTGATTCATTACAAAAATCACATAAGAAAAGCAGGAGCTATATCCTCTTAGTTTTTAAGAATATCGTTGCTAAATATCGTTTGATAGATTGGACACAAGCGTTTAACAAATAGAAAGAAGAAGCAACGTTGAGCGGTGATGCTCGTTTCTGCGATACTGCTTGGTGAAACGGAAGAAGGGAAGAGAGTATGCGGAGCATAGGCTTTCTTAATGACGACAGAAACATAATACGGAAACATGAGGGAACATTGTTGTTGGTTCACCCGCATGCATGTCCTGCTTACGCGCGAGTTCCTATGTTCGCGCTTGTTCGCGCGTACGCGCTTTTTAACGTTGGTCTATACACGCGAAGCGCGAAGGTAGCGGAACAAAGAGACGCGGAAAAAAGGAGTCGTTCAAGGGGAACAGATGCGAACAAACTTTGAATGTCCAAGGGAACAAGATGTCCTTACAGTTTACAAGTTGACGCTTTCCGTCTTCGATTCGATGCTAGCAGCCTGCTAATTAAAAACCAATAACTACACCGAGAATTTTATGGACAATCCGAAGATTCGTAAATGCACAGAATGCAAGTATAGCAAAATTAGCCGGCTAGCCGGATATCTCACGAGTCATCCGAAGGCATAAGATAGTCGAGTCGTTTGATACCACTCGTGATTGGTTAGGCTACTTACGTAATACAAAGCACACGTTGTTGGCAGTCGCTTTTAAATATTCCAATGGAGAAACCGGCTTCAGCCCCGTCATTTTATATCTGCACATGTGAGAATCTAAATAAAAAAAAAAATCTCGTTTCAAACGAATCGAGACGCACAATGCAGGCGGTTATCACCTTGATGTCGTAACGACGTCTGATCAGCGATTTCTCGCATCGAGGTTCTCAACTATCTCATCTGCCTCGTGAGATACCCGGGTACCTGGATACAGGACTTACAATTAAATGCTTTGACGCATAAACAGAATGTAATTCAACACAGTTCAATGTACCGACAAAATTTGACAGTAAAATAGACATTGAATTCATAAGTAATTTAACAATTATATAACATTGACATTATGTCGTATTCCTTGCAATTATTCTTGTATCATTGATTTTGAAATATACATCGAATAATAATTATAAAGAGACGCGGATTCTCCGGAATTTCCCTTATCCCGACAGTAGTTACGTCTCCCTGTTAATTGGGATATTGAAGGTTCCATGGTATAAAGATATGAGAAAGCGAGAGCGGCAAATATATGGTGAACCTAACACCTAATACCTAATATCCATATCCTAGACGAATGAGTAACTTCATCGCTACAATTAACTAACTAACTTACAAGTAACTATAACGATCACCTTGCCATCTTCCTTCCAACTCCCATGCTATTGCCATCGATTTACTTCTCCCGTTCCACGAAAGGCAATATCGTATATGCGTTATCACTGTTAGAATTTAATCTTGGAATTAAGATTAATAATTTGTGGAAGACACAATGTTTATGTTGAAATAATACAATGTGATATTTATTAAACATTTTTTGGAATTATAAGTGTGCGTTCTGGAATGTAGACAGTTGGCTAGTTATTCACAGACTGACTGGCTTAGTGACCCATGGCCCTTGAAAAACTTTAGAACCCCCACTCTCTATGCAGTAGTGAGTGTGACCTGTGTGAATGCCTGTGTGGCGTCACATGTGGCACAGAACCTTCTAGTAGCTTTTCAACGTGCCCATCTAGAAAGTGCCATCCATATCCTCACGCTTCTTCCGGCGAATTTCCTAAAGAGCATGCACGTGCTAGCCGCCGTGGTGCATCTCAGGAACGCACGCTAGTGGGGATGGCGCTGGACAACGAAGGGAAGAATCCGTATGATCAATCACCTTATCTGCATGCGATTGATATCGTTGTATTCCAACAATCACTTTTTAAGCTTCTTAAGTTCAAGCAAAATTTTTCTTTCTTTTCGTTGTTAATGGCATCTCTACCATTTACGTATTACTGAATACGTGTATACATCGGTTTGTACAATATACATGTGGATGTAAAGTGCGCGAGATTTTTCCATATAGCAGTAATCCTAAAGTTTAATCACTTCGAATTAAATAAATTCCTACACTCGTCACTAGGTACTTTAGCTTAAACATCATTTTGCCTAACGATGGAATTATCTCCGCGTATTTACTTTGGCAGATACGTAAACGGCTATTTTAAATTCGCCCATTAAATATCTTGTCCATCGGGAAAACGATGGCGATACTTTCCCAACACTGTTCTAAATGCACGCCGTCATCAAATGCGATCATTGTACATGGACGATGATACTGTTCTCATGAACATTAATATTTATGAATGTGCGAACGCTTTTTAATAGCTATTTCATATTTTTCACATCCCAGTCACGGATAACGATCTGTTTTTGAAGATTACCCGTGCTTTTACATATTCGCGTTTCGTTGCTGGCCTCCACTTTCCGACTCCTCCACTCATTACGATCATTAATTAAAATATGTACAAGCTACCGAAACTAATTGTTGACCGTCGTGTGATTAATCGTAAGGATAGTCTTTCAGGGTGTATCGTTAATAATAGAACTACCGGCTCGTAATATGTACCTAAATTCCTAAATGTTTTATACATCTACAGAGGATGTTTCAGGTAAACACGTTCACTTAAATATCTACCACATTTATAATTGTATGAGAAATCTTCCCAGAACAAAGTTAAACTATTTCAAGGAGCACACGTAGCTATGGAAAGAATTTTTTCTCACGTCCATTTTTCTAGGATATTTTAAAGTCGTGGATATTTTTTTTAAATAAAACTTCATATATTTCTTCTACAGCAGTGGAAATACTTATTCTCTGAACAAAAATGCTTACGTTACGATTTTCCGAGGATCGACCGACGTTACTCGATTCTTGTTCATTCTGACGTGCAGCGCATCAAGGGTAAGAGTGAAAAACAGCCAGTGCGAATAAAGTAGAATAGGTAGAGTCAGGTCATTTCTTGCTCCTAATCACATGTTAGGTATTTCTTTAGCTTAGTTAAAAATTGTTGAGATCTTTCTAAGAATTGGGCCAAATTATCCCACTCCTGTTCACTCTACCGTGCTGTATCGTGCGTGCATCGAAGACAAGCGCGAGAAGCAGGTAGGCAGAAGTGAGACAAAATAGGTAGAGAGTAGCAAAGTAACAAAATACCGTAAAAGTCAGGTCGTTTTTTCCGATTTCCCAATTCATATTACGTATTTCTTTAGTTTGGTCAAAAAATGCAAAAAATTTTGGTCAAGTGTAGCCACGTTTGGTATCACTTTGCTCAATAACCCGATTAAGGTGGCCATCATCTCGTAACATACTTAAAGAAAAAAAAAAAAAAAAAAAGAAAAGAAAAAAAAGAAAAACAAATATTTTTCTTCTTCCGGGTAATTCCGTAATTCGATATCGGATTGAATTACGTCGATGCGAATCATAGCGATAACGTCGAGGCTCGCCTCGAGTCAGCAATTCCAGGAATTTGATGGGAATAACCTGTGGCCATATGAATGAACAAACTCATGGCTATACGTATATACCCGGACACTATGTATTAATAAACGACTCGCGCTAATACACTCTTGTTATTTTGTTTAGAAATTATTGGCGATAAAATTAGCCAGCTAAACATTGTTCAGCCTGTGGTAAATAGGGTACATATTTTTAAGCTCCTGCATAACTAAAGTGATAAGTCGTAAACACTTATAACCGTCGTAGTAGTTACAAGTTGCAATAAATTATAGCTTTTGGTGTGCTCGTACAACGTATAAGCTCCACAGTGAAATATGTCAAATATGTAAAAACGTTAGCAAGTGTGAATGTAATAAAAATATACGCGACGCTGACGTAGAATAAACTTCTGTTTCTTTTTAAACTTTTTGAGATATAATTTCACGGGAATTTCATTTGGCGAACGAAATTTCCTCCACGTTCCAAGTATCGACAAACTGCGCGCGCTAATTTCACGCGTTAATTAACAGAAGTTCAAGAGACGGGTTGGAAGAGCCGCGTCGAATTTATTTGATTCCAACAAATTTTGCTCTTAAGAAAATTTCTCTAAATTTGTTCGTTTCCATTTATTTACTTTGATGACACCTGCTTCTCCCCTTTTCCTCCATCGTTTTCTCGCGACTCTGAAATTGTGTTTCACTCGTTCGTTCGCGGATAAACTTTTTAATAAAATTTCACAGTTTCATCGTTCTTAAGCATTTGCCCGGTTACTGTACAGGTAATGATTTTAAGGAGCACGTAATTCCAGATGGTTAATTTTTTTCACAGAAGAATCGACAAATCGTCGTTGGTTAAAGAAAGAAAGGAAAAAAGACAGCGAAAGTTCCGTACAAAAGAAAGTGCAGATTCTGTTCTTTAAGCGGCTGTACATTTTCTACTACGGACAGATTCTCGCCAGCGTAATATACATAATATATTCCCTCGAGTAAAACCTATTTTCAAGTGGCTGGGCATTGAGAAAAGTTTTAAAATGCTGCAAGATGAAAAAGGCTGCAAAATATGTAGAGAAAAGGAAGTAGCTGTCAACGGAGAACGGAAAGAAAAAATATGCAAACTAAGAATAAAGCCAATTAATTCAGGGAAGTGTCTAGCGACACACGAGGGAGATGGAAATCTTCAAGAATAGCACCGAAGACTTGCACACTTAAGCTTGATTCACTCTGGCGATCACGGTACGGTCAGATCACATCGAGTCAGACGCTGAAAATCCTTTGCATAATCCAACGAGAGCATTCGCAGTAAGCGGTTCGACCAAGTCGAATAAAAATTTATTAACCGTGTCGTCGGTTTGTCAGCGACCCACAGTTGGAAACAAACACGGAGAACGAGCGTTCGAACGAATTCCTACGAAATTGCATAATTAATAGTGTGACGCATCTCACAAAATACAATATCGTCCTCATCATAAATTAAAGCGTTTTTTTTTTTTTTTTTTTTTAAATTAAAGTATACCTGGAAAACGACATTGTTCCTTCTTCGAATGAACGAATGAAAACGAAACAGCAACTGCAACGCGATTCGATTGTTTCTGATCGTTTAGTGGGAATATCTTGGTAAAATCCTCGAATTTTATTGATCCTGATCTGGTCATATCTTTGACCGCTAGTATGAACCAGGCTTTAGACTTTAATAAAGCGAAGGACGTACCGAACAAGGAAAAGACGCACCTGAAAGACTCGAAAACAAAGCGTAGCGCGTTTAAATGAAAAAGTACATGGACGAGCTTTTAAGAAAAGCAAAAGTTGCGAAGGACGTAGGTAGGAGAGTAGCTTTAATGAGGAACTGCAAATACCTGTCAAAGATGATTACTCGAACTAGGTAGAAACGTTTACTTTTCCAAAAGCAAATCGCGAACTAAAGATTGCTTCCAAGATTTTATTAAAGTATTAAAAAATGACACAGCAAGAGATTTAAAAGTAGAGACTGATAACGACCTGGAATACGTAAACTCTCAAGTACAAGTCACTGCAAATATGAATTTATAATAAAACGTGAAAAAAAAAAAAAAAGAAACCGATGGGAGAAGCCCGAAACGAAGGAGAAGAAAAGAAGATTTGAAACATTTTTTATTAAAATCGTTACTCTTACGCAGAAATCGCAGTGGCTCCAGTTACGTGCAGCACTCTGTGTAGTATATCAAGTGCGACTTCAGATTGGTGGCATACGAAAATATCACTCCGATCCATAATTTTAATACGTTTCTGATAATTCAATTTGACTGTTCGTTACTTATCATTCAGAAGTAACTAGATTATTTGCTTTCGAATATGTATTCACACACACTTTCAGCTTGTTCGTACTCGAACGAATAGCCGAGTTCTGCGGATAAATCAATAGCTAAATTTAGTTTAGCGTAGATTGGTTGACGGGGGAACTAATAGACCCGGAATCGACATATTCATGTTTATTACGTTTGTTGTAATAGAATCGAGAAAGGCTTTTCGATGCACATCGCTCGTTCTGTCATGCAACATATTTCTTTGCCACTTTTTCCCTTCGATTCTAAACTTCGAAACACGCGCAATAAATCTCGATAAAAAAACAGACAGTGTTCGTTGGTCCACGATTTCTCCTGATTAGTCTTAAAACTTGAAGAAAAGAGAGAAGGAAAATTACGCCGAAATTAAAATTGAGAAAGTAGACAAAGCTAAAAACTCTGATTTTGTGGAAGCTCAAAATAAAACAGTCTCCTGTTGATTTGTATATTTAGATTCTAATGGAAGATTATACAATACAGTTAAACGTACAGTAACTCAATTTAAAGGAAGGAGAGAAAAATAATACAATAAAGTTGTTATCGTCGATAGCGATAGCTTCGCCTATAAAAAGGTGTGTATAAAATATATTACATAATATACTGCATAACGTTCCTTGAAATAGTGCAAGTGGATAGATACAGTGGATATATATCGATAGACATATACATAGATGTAGCATATGGTTTGTTTGTTCGATACGCAAAAGTTCGGGGAAAAGCAAATCGACAAACATTTGTATACGAAATTGATTACCTCGTCCGACTAAATCCAGCTATATCGATTGAATATTGTTTTACAAATTTCCATTGCGATGTTCCTTGAATTTGTTGTTAAATGAAACGCCCGGTATGCGTTTGGACGAGGTAAAAATTTATTCTTGAAACATTAACGTAATAGATGACGAGAGATGATGTAATTTAAGGCAATTTAACAAGGAAAGAACGATTATAAATTAAAGAATTTTGCATATTTCCGAGATAACGTATCTTGTACAATTTTATAATCTTCCCTCTAAATGCATAAATATAATTCAACGAAACGCAGAAGATTCTTTGAAATAAGATATTCCAGACAGCTCATAAATTTTCATAGATTTTTTCCACCGTATGTGCCCCCTCGGCCATGTTAAAGACCACTCTCTTCCTTTCAACGTGGAGGAGGCCTGAACGTTTTCTCCTCTTACCAGGAGGCCCCTTCTATGGATGACCCTTGTATCGCCGCCCTTTTCCGTGCCATGCAATTTTTTTCGAGCAACGTCAATGTATTTTTAACCAGCGCTCTCATGCATCGCCAACAAAAGCGTTCGTCCTACGAGAGAGGAACGCTCAAGACAAATTTAAGCTCTTCGATAATCCAGATAATAAAGGTATAGCATGAAGAATATCGTAGATGAAAAGTAGATTAAGTGTAGCGATCGTAAGAAGCAAACGAAAGTCATACTTGTGCCGCAGAGCGACGCGATTACGAATAACAAATAATAAATATTCTCCAAATTTACGGAACCCGTCAGAAAATCGTCGATAGACGCAACAAAACTAAACTAACGTGGATTCGAAGCCACGTCAGAGACCCAGGTAACGAAAAGCTTGATCAAGCCGCTAAACAGGCCACCATGTTCCGCGACTCGAATGAATATTTGATGACCTCTTTTATGCAAGACTTAATTATAGACTCAAAATGCTGATTAATAATGCAGCAGCGAAAGAGAGTGGAGACTAACAGCACCCTTCCTCCTTAAAAACATCAGTGACTCGTTCTTCCAAAAATACGATATAATCCCTGCAGAGTAACGACCCTGAAAAGACCAAGTCGTTATCATTCGCCTCCCAATAGGCCAGACAAAAATCTCCCATTTGCATCTATCGATGAAGGACCTTCTGGGCTGCCAAGATTCCCTCGATCGTACTCCCATCGCCATTGTCACTGCCATATAGCAATTTAACCTCATCCGTATGTGCCACTTTTCGGCCAGTGCTACTCGGTGAGCTTATCTTTGTCTTACGATTGTATGGAAAATGACACTGGAAGTAGGGAGTAGCCTCTGGAACGCAACGCATTAGAGCTAGGGATTTCAATACAGCATCTGAGACACCTGAGTGTACAAGTTACCGGGTTACTCGGTTATCTTGTGAGGCACTCGGATGCACGAGATGGTCACAAGCTTTATATCCTTCGAGGTTAGGCTACTATGCTGTATAATAAAACGTATACTTCAAAAGGGAAGTCGGTGTTCGATTATTGTACGTGTGCATATGTGAGAATTTAAAATAAAGAAGTCTCGTTTCGACATACATAATGCAGGCGGTATCATCTTGATGCCGTTGTCATGTCCGATCAGCGGTTTCTTCTTTAGGACTTTTAGCGAGTTCGATTCTCGCATCGAGGTTCTCAACTATTTCATTGACACACGAGATATCCGTCTTGTCGTTTCTGAGTCATTTTTGTCCATTGACGTGTCGCATTCGGGTATCTTACAAGTTAGAGTTCTAATGTCGTAT
This sequence comes from Bombus campestris, assembly GCA_905333015.3. Lineage (NCBI taxonomy): Eukaryota > Metazoa > Arthropoda > Insecta > Hymenoptera > Apidae > Bombus > Bombus campestris. The sequence continues at coordinate 420,292 of HG995137.1, read as the reverse complement.
CATTCAAAACGGTCCACCTTATTTCATCCTGACCGAGGTATAACTTCGCGTCAGGCACGAATTGGACCCGTGTATTAACACTAAACCTACCGACATTTCATGTATACCTAATCCTACCATGAGCGGTCAAATGAACGATTCAAAAAAACATATGTATCTTAATATAGAAAGAGATTTTAGCCAATTGCAATTGGATAGTAAACAAAATATCTTTCTGGTGCTACGATAAAAACCCGCTCCCCGCTTTTCTATTTAGAAAGTTTTATTTACCTTTATGTATTTGCAGCACATTTTTTACAAATTACAGCATTTTGTATCGCACATTTTCCACATACGTATTTTTTACATTTTATACAAATTTTGTTAGTTTCATTGACTTTACAATATCTTATTTGACAAGATTTCCGTCCAGAAGTATCTGTAGCTGTGTTTATTATGCGCCGTTTATATGCGCCGCGTGCATATAGAAGTCCAATAAATGCATATAATTTCGCAATAGATAAATTCCATTTCGTTTTTAACATTCGAAGTGCCTCTAATTCCGTATATTTTCTTACATGTTCAATCATGTTATGATCAATAATCAAAGAAAATGCTGACTCAACTCTGCCATTTATAATATTTCGTTTAGCATATCCTGTCGGTCCTGATATTTCCTTGAAAATATTATAAATCGGTGCTCTTCCGCGATTAGACCCTTCCTTTATTTTTTCCCAAACAGTTCCATCCATAGCAGTTTCAATCCCTTCCTCATTTTCACTTTCGCAACTAACTATAAATCTATTTCTTTTTTATCCTCTTCGTATATTCAAAATATTCTCTTCGTCCGTATCGCTGTCAAATAAGTCGCAAATATTTTCTGCCGTATCATTATCAAAATCGGAAACTTCTTGGTCATCTTCAGAACAATCCTCGTCGATATTATTTATTTTGTCGAATAAATTGATATTCCTCGAATGTCTTGACATTTTTGGGGATGAATATACAAATGATAAAGTAAATAGTAAAAACTAAAATATAAAAATATAAATCAAGCGGGGCAAAAACATTGAGACCAGAAATTTAAAAAAAAATTGTAAATCATACCACAAAATATTGTTAGCTCTGTTGACTTTGTCGAAACTATCGCTTATACCACGTAATAATTTCTATAATACACTGTGAAATTTTGACGCTCTCTGTTCGGATCGCAAAACCGTATCGTCGTATAAAGAACGCTATGCACTTGTTCCAATCGCGCGTTTGTCTACACCGTAGATCCACAATTACATCGTAGACTCGTAAAACAATTTCAGAAGCGCGCTTTCCGAAGAATATAGTCGTAAATAACATGAATTTTTCAAATGGTGAAATGACCGTTCGTGGTAGACTAGAAATGCTATAAATTTTTTTCGGGAAGTAAACGATAAAGAAAGTTGTGAATATTGAAAAATGGGTTGTATGTATATTATAGGAAAAGTGAATAAGCTACATGGTGATACAGTAACGTTGTATACGATAAATTCTAAACGAAATTTCAAAAACGGTCTTTTGACCACGCATGGTAGGTTTAGTGTTAACAACAACAATGTCGATAAGGATAAAATCCACGATCTGCTAAAATTCATTAAAGAAAACAAAAGAATTGGCATGATATTCTAAGCACGTCCGACTCCTTCGCTGCTAACCTTGCGCTTAACGTGACGTTAAATCTATATATATATGTATATAAAAGAAAAATTTATATAGCATGAAAATAAGTTGATACAGTAGCTACAAAAAGTATTGGCACACACCTTTGCTTTCCAATGAATCGTTTTCTTCCTATCAGATTTTTAATTTCACTTTCGTAACATCAAATGTTTGTAGTGATACGAGAATACTAACGAATGATGCGAAATTTAACTTCCTTGAACCTAATTAATTAGTGTGTTACTGGTGTAATAAATACAACGCTGTTCCGATACTTTTTGTATTCAATGTACGTTTGTGACTTGAACATTTGCCTCGTCCGTTTTATGAAGGCAAAACTCATAGATCTACATGCGCATTATTTTTATTACAGCTCTTTCTGAACGTACATTATGAACAACGTATAATAACTTCAACGTGTACTATGAATCAATCTACTATTGTCAGTAAACTGTAGATATTTTTGCAAATCCATATTTTTACGAATAATACTCATATGATAATAATTAAATATTACAACGAATATCGTAATTCGAATACTCTATGTTTTTTTATATTATGTGCATTCTGTGCAATTTGGTATTTTTTTAGTTCCCCATAAATGCATAAAAATTCTCGCTAAGTTTGATATCTTGAGTGATTTCTCATTGCATAAAAAAGCATAAAAAATGCGGAATGGAAATGAATCGAAGATAATCTTCAGCCTTTTCCGAAATTTTACCGCAAAGTGACATAACGTTACGAACGCTTAGAAAATCCGTATTGATCGTTTGTTGCTCCATTTTTAATACCTGAGGCGTTCATATTTTATATTTACATTTTACAGATGTCTTAACTTCCATTTTGTAAAACCTATGGTACGACAGACAAGTATAACAAATACAGAAGCAATGCCTTGTGTCTTTCCTCAGGGACAAAGGTACAAATGGGGGATGACGCTGTATATTTGTTCTCCCCTTTCTTTGAAGGGGTGTCTCCGATGCTTGGCGCCACACACGCCGACGTTCAACGCGGAGCACGTGAACAATGCTACATAAAAAAGAGACAAGATAAGAAAACTCCAGACACCCGCCCACCTAGTGTTTCGCGGAACTAGCTAATTGACAAACCGGCTAATTGAAACGAAAAGTTCGTATATAATATGGTTCTGTTAACTGAAAGCTCAAAAGACATGAATTTTATTAAGTCATAAGCTAAATCAGTCATCCGTGCCACGCTAAGTACGGAGAATTATAAACAGTGTATGATATTTATCATGCTTTTGGAAGATAGTTTTGTTATTTCGAGCTACTCGATTAAAATTCGTTGCAAATTCTATACATGTTGGCTGTCGGGCGAATGTTTTACGAGGCGTATCCAGCAAATGAATTTCGAGTGACCCTTAAAGAAAAAAAAATGAAATTTATTTCCAAGTCCTTTCTTGTTCGTCGCATTCTACGCATCTTGAACTACTTTGCTAGGTAGGTTTTAGACTTTTTGAGATGCTTGTCGCAACAGGGCATCGGTTTCTCGATTCCCGCTGCATGGAACGATGCTACTACCTATTAATAGCAATGGGATACGAGACAGTTCGTATGTGGCGGCAAATTTGAATCGCTTCGAACCGACTCTCGTATCTTAAAACTCGAGATAAAAGTCTCGATCGGTCTCGAATCTGATAGGTCTTGAGTCTTTGAACTTTGAAGTCTCTCGAGTCTTGATCGTCTTCGAAGTCGTTATGCAGGATATTCGATATTCTTGGCTTGAGAGTTTCAGAGTGGAAATGACGTTTAGGCCGTAATGGAGGCTGTACGCGGCTTATCTCATTGAAACATAAACAAGCACGAAGTGGCCCAAAGAATTTGACGACAGAACACGATCAAGACCTCCGAGCTTCCAACATGATCAAGACTTTCAAGACTTCCAACATGAGCAAGACTCGAGACACTTTGAAGACTCGAGACCTGTTAGGATGCAAGAACTAACAGCTCTAAAGCTTCGAACGCTGTTCCAAGCGATTCGAAATTGTCGTCACATATGAGAAACAGATTCGCAGTGACTCGAACTGTTTTAGATGCCATCGTTAGGTAGAACCCAGCGTGAGCATAACTTGCGAAATTCCAAACGGTGCTGTATCGCGCAATTTCGTCACTTCCAATTCATTTCCCACAAATGTTACGATCACCTCCCCGCGAAATTGTGTCTGAAACAGTCTGGAATTCAGGAAGTTACGATCAGCTGGGTGCCAACTTAGGCGCCACCATTCTACGAAGCAGACATACAAGAACCGACGTCCCGTTACGACGAGTGTCTCAACGAAGGTAAAAACTACCTAGGAAAATAGTTACCATAGTTAATAGGTAGCAAGTACCTAGCAAAATAGATCGAGAGGTATGTGGAAAGCAAGAAACGCGAAAGGTCTTCAAAATAAATTTCTGCTTTTCTTTAATAGTCAATAAACTGAAATATGCTACACCCTAACATTTCATTTCTGCAAAATATTGCACATATTTACGCGCTTTTTCTGACAACGATATCTAGGTCATTCGCATTATTGAAAATTGTTTAGTCCATAAAGTTTATCTTATTTTAATCGTTTTAAAAAATTTGAAAAGAGGCGAAGGCGAGTCACCGCTTACGAGTGGTACTCGATATGTTAACCGTTTTTGATAACGTAGCGCTATCATGTTATTCACCATCTGTAGGTTATAACAATCTTAACGTAAAAACTCTACCGCAATATTAAATCAGAAGAACTGGTTCGTGAATAGTACATTTAATAAAGATATTTTTCCATTGAATTTCATCTTACATTTAAAAGTGTTTTAAGGTATTAAAATGTTATTATTAGACATTCAAGCAAGACGTTACTTTCAATGCTACGATTAATACAGGTATACGTTAAAAAAAGAAATAATCTAAGAAATAAGATCGAGTAGAATACGTGTGTAAACGTTTACGATGTCCTAAATAAACGTATTAATCCTGTCCTCACAGATGTACAATGAAACAAGTTTGTGAAAAGTTGGCATCGTTCACCACTAGACCGCGCGTATTAATGCGTTTATAAAAAAAAAAAAAAAAAAAAAAAGAAAGAAACGAATGATGCAAAAATTTGCGGAATGCGTTTAATACGAACGAAATATAAGATATGGAAAGCGAAGAGGATAATATTTAGCAAATGAAAGAAATCTCTAGTTCTCATTTTTTTAATCGTTTTTAACAACTTTTCCTCAAAGAAGCATAGTTTCTATTATAGAAACATAGAGACAAAAACAATAGGCATCCTTGGCCGTTCGATATACGTATCCTTGCTGACGAGCAGCGTACTTTTATACAGCGTGCTGCTGTGCGCACTCAGCAACGCTTACCACCACCACCCACAATCCCCTGCCTTTATTGTAAACCGGTAGGCTGTACGATACGTCACGCGTTTCCGGACCAGCTCGGACACGTTCGAACCATTCCCATGTAAAACACCAGGCGTGAATGCACGCTTCTCGTGCAAGGGGGTAATTTTATTTCTAATCTTAAATACCACGATATCATAGCTGTAGAGTCCTTGACTGACAACCAATGACTTTATTCGCGCGTCCATCGGACAACCTATTCTATATTATGTAGAAACCTTTATTATTTCTATCGGCAAAAGGAGAATTTCGATAGGCCAAATAGAAAATGAAGAAAATGAAACTACCGAGTGTGTGGGCCGGGCTGTGGGATCAGCAATGTTTAAGGCAGTTCTTAGCCAACTATGTCGGTCAAATTGTTCGTCGATAAATGATGAATACGTCGCCATTATTCGTAACCTTTTGTTTAATTTAAATTGTACAGTTGATTGGCACTCTTCGACTATAAAGGAATAGAAGGTTCGATGGAAAATGGTACATCTTGTTTCGTACAATAGCGTTCCGTGAAATAAAATAACATTTAATCGGGATCTTTATTAACCTAGAAAATGCTGTTAAAATATCTCGCAGTCGTGGAATATCGTATGACTTTGTTAATCGTTATGCTCGTGAAACGATTATCCGCAAACGGGGAATGCTAGCGTTGCCATTGAACAACGATTAGAATTGCGCTGCAATATCTGAGCAGTTTAAACGGATTATTTTGCGTCGAAAGGCTATTACGCGTATTAATATGCTTCCCTTCTTCGCTTTTTTAATGCCGATTAATTGCGATTTTCACGGAACCTGATGTGAATAATTCAGACTGGCGAAATATTGAAATTCAAATTGTCACCTGCGGTTGCATGAAGACGAAACCAAATACACCGAAATACGGATACACAGAGATTTCAAGTTCTTTGCGTATAAACCGTACCGATGCCATAGATAACATTACCAATTTTTATTCGACTTTATATTCATATTTACATTTATCGAGTAACGAAAAATCGAATCGCGATTCTGTAGAAATTTCCCTCGTACCAAAAAGCGAAGCGATTCAATCTACATACGCGCACATACGTGCACGTAGACGAGTCCAGGAGCACTGCACGTGTCATCGTTTATGAGTTTCTACGTCGTTATTGTTCAGAATTCAAGGTCGTATAATTAAGCGATAAAAGGAAAATGAGAGGGCCATAGTTACTTTAAAAGTTTGAGTCGAATAAAAGCGGAGATCTGTGTGATCGCTTTTCGACGTATTACTCAATTAGGGAGCCTTTTTGGCGCAGTTGGTTTCATTGAACGTCGGGTCCATTCGGACCAGGACGCACGTTGCATCCAAGTCGCAATCGCTCCAAGTGGAAAAACATATTTTTGTGAATACAACGAGATTCTAATGTATATTCCACGTTTGGAAAAAGTTTCGCAACGTTTCGCTACAGGTACGCTACGGACTCAATATCCGCCCTGCACGTTGCTGAAACCATCTGCCGTTCGAGGGTTAGAAACACATAAAAATCCAGGAAACAGTGGCGAGTTAAACATTTAGCGATGATATCTCAAACACTTGGAATCGCGTCGAAGCTGTAATATATACATGCAGAGTGTATCGTAACAAGTGGCAGCAACTTCACGAGTACACAGCAGACACAAAAGCGATGAATCTTGGCAAGTCTGGAGTCTCGTATTTGTCATGATTCGAAATTTCCAGGCTTTTTCCAATACTCCACGTCAGTGATGCTGCTTGAACAACAAAGTAAATGCTCGTAAAGCATCGAATACTCATGGAGGTTTTAAGAGCTACCCAAACACCGAAGGCCTCCGAAGATTACCAAGATTCGCGAGACATGCAAAACGAATACTCGATATTAGGTATTCTTGTGGTTCGGAGTCCATCTGAAACTATAAGTCAACCTTCGCCATTTTCTCGCAGTTCTCGCAATTCCGTAGCCCAGTCAGTAATATCTTTCCAGTGGAAGCGGCTTAAAACAATAACAGACGACAATATTTCGCTCGCTGATGCATTTCAGAACTGCCCGTAGAGCCGTAGGCACTCCAATCCAGTAGCAGGTCGTTCAAACTTTTACAGGAGAGCAGAATGTCGTATCGAGAAAAGCGGTATGCAATTTGAGCGAGCGTTAAAATAAAAAGCACGCGAACCGCACTGCAAACTTGGTATCGAGCTAGTAGAGCTATCGGCTAATATGATTTTTGATTTTGTCGTAAAATCCCTCACAGTCTCGCGAGATAAACAACATACGATTCTGTTTGTGTTACCCGAGGTGACCTTGGTTTCGCTATGAAAGCGGAATATTTTTGGAATTCTCTTTATCCTCGTTTCTAGTACGCTTGACACGGATACGATTCGAAGCTTTTGTCACATGATCGCAAATGGGAGAAAAATAGCGAGTCGCGTAACACCGCGGGCCGCATGTATGCACAGAATCGGAGCAAATCCAAGTGTATCATATCCCATTGCTAGTTACACGTTTATAGAGAGTTTTACAGGGTTCCATCTGAAAAGTGTCTAGACATTCGATCCAACTCGAACGATCAAACTTTAAATAACCGACCAGCTGTTTCGATCACATGGCAAACGCCGTTAGAACGTTGGTGGGTGTATCTCGTTTTCGTGATAGACCATGGCGCATCTCTCGCGGTTAAAATAAACCTGTATTTTTAGAATACCCGCATGTATAGCGTAGGTGCTGTTTTATCTCTTTGCACGCGACGCGTCTGCAGGTCTATTCACCTCCTTGCGACCTTCGATCTTCCTTATTTTCTCCATCTATGAATACCATTCCGCGGTTTCTCAACTCTGAATCCTGCGTTTACGCGTCTCTATCCAGCCACTCTTAATTATCGTTAGCCGTTGATCAACTGATCGAAAACAAATTTTCTTTGGTGAAAAGTGAAACGACGGAAACGCTGTTACAATTTGTTCCTCGTTTCTTCCATTTGACTGTTTCGTTATAATTACAGCGGTTGAAAGATCCTAAGACAGTCGAGTGTTCAATTACTTTATCAGCCTTTTTGTAAAATTCACCGACCATTCGTTTATTTTTCTTCCTCTTTCTAGGAGGTGCGTATGTGTCTTAAGTCCGCTTCATTTTTCGGATAATTTTCGACTTGATAGCGTTGGACAGTTTCTTCACTTTAGATAGCTTTGTTCGCGTTTTCTTAAAAAAGCGCATCAACGTCTATTTGCGATTAAGAAGCTATTAATTACCCTATTTCTCCATAAATTCATATCTTTTACGAAAACATTTAAACATTCGTTTAATTTTATAACATTCTTTGATTTATCGTGCAACTGAATATTTATCTATTTTTATGTATACTAATTAGTTAAGTCCAAATATCTGCCTGCCTCTAGTACGTCGCGATTACAAAAATGATACTTATAATTAGGAAAATGGAACGTGGAACCCGATAATGGAACGCTTCACTGGAAAATAAGTACGATTTGGTACAAATGCCTATTGTAGTCACTGTATATGCACTTTTACGCGATTGGACCTATCGGAGTACAACTTGCAAATGTAAGTGGATTCGTGTTCCCTGGATTGTAACATTATACGGGGAAGTGTTGAAACGAAATGAAACGCAATAGCGTTCGCTTGGAAGCGGCTTGCAGCGAACAAGCGAGAAAGGAAAGTGGGGAAAACCAAATAGAGCGTAGGTCAGTTTTGTACAGGCGTGTGATTCGATTGCTCAGTCCCGTAAGTTCGTACGCGTTTAACACTATCAACGCGAGGAGATGTTCAAGCCGTTCGATTAAACCGCCTGCAGTGTCTGCATGCATGTGGACCGTATTAAGCACGTTGCATTTATGTCACGTGACACGATCTCAAGCATCTGTAACTGCACGTTGGCATGCGATTCACCGATGTCAAGAGTACGCGTGATACGCAAGATAATTGCAGTGGTAAGAGTGGCTGCATCGGAACAATAAATTTATTCGAAGAATAGAGAGCGATGAAATGATTGATTTAACGTCCTGGCTTCTTTACACATCGAAGCGAGATCACGCGACGATAGATACAGTTGTATTTCTTTGCTGTGTCGAGGCTCGTGGCTGTTACAATCCTTTCTGCAATTTACAATGATAAATTAAATAAAATCTACGTGTATCAAATTTCTTCGATCAAACGAGTCAACAGGCATCCAAGAAAATAGCCAACAAGTGCCAGTTATTCGCTAACAATTCCATATTTATGTCAAACGTTGATTAAAAGTCACAAAAGATGATGTTTGAAAAGGTATGTTTTTAAGTATACGAAAAAGCTAGTTAAATAAGAGTCCAGAAGAGATCAGGCGATTCTTACGAGGCTGAGGATTTCACGCACCAACCTTATACTTTCACACCTATTAATTAAATGATTTAGAAAAGTGGAAGCACTACAAGTGTACAGTCCTTGTAGACCCACCTATTAAGCTGCGGAAAATGTTACACGCGAAAGAGCTAAATTTCATCTTCCACTAGAGTCCCGTTTATTGCCTAATAGTCAAAACGATTCGTAAAACGTTTCGTTTAGTTTATTTACAGCAAGTAGCGGATGTTTTGTCATAAGAAAGTACTACCGCGTGAATATAACAAATTACGCGATCTAATCTAAACTGTTGTGGTCACCTATGACCTATAACGATATCAACCGAGGGTTAAATAATACTTGAATCTTATCTTTCCAAAAAAAGTTCGTATCTGAACGTTTTTCAGCAGCAATTAGTCGTCGATAACGACTTAATTGATAACAAAACTCAAGTTCTCTTTAATGCTTTCGTCGATATCAATTTAAGTCGGTGTAAGAAAAGAAGATTCAACGCCTAATCCTAAACTTAATCCTAGCAAAGTTTCACACAATAACTATCTTTAATTTGCCAAGCTTAATATACGCATTTTCGTTCAAACGCCTTAATATTTGGTAAGATTAAATTACTCGTTATATTATTAACGTTTTATACGTCAATTACATTTTTGTAATATAAAGTAAAATATAAAATATTAAGTTTTACTTAAGTTTCACTCCACTATATCGTATTATCCAATTTTGGTATTTGTCCAATTTTGTCCATTAAATTTGTCCATTTTCGAAACGACTACGGCAACTGCTTAATACGAATTACTGTCAAATATTTTTCCATAATTTTGGAATTTCTAGTTCACATGCCATACTCCAGTCTATACCCTGCATAATCTAAGGATCCCTATACACGAAACATGCTGCGATGCATGCACCGACACCTAGGTTTCATGAAATCTGCATCAGTTTCAATTTACCTCCACATTACCGATTCCCCCTAGCTTGTAGCGCGATACCAACGCTGAAAAGCGTGTGTCAAAATGTCTGATCATTTTCCAACTCCGGTATTGTTATTACCGATAATAAGAACGTCGATTATAAACGATATAAAATTATGTAAAGATTTTAAAAAAGGCGCAGCAAGATGGCTAATCGAGACGAACGGATCCTTCAATTCCACGCTATTCAAAGAATTAAAAGCGAAGGAATCGAGCGATTATAGAAATTATTTGCCTGTGGATGAATCTGCTGTTCAACGTCCGTTGGATAAAGTTCGCCGAAAGATTGAAAAACAAAATACAACGATGAGATTCTGCTGTAAATTATATTCTGTATCAGTGCTACTTTCTACGTGTTTACACTTGAAATCCGAGTCCGAATACTGCCTCGTCCAGTAACTAAGCCACGATGATTCTGATCGGTGCACAGATACTAGTTGCTTGAGATGCCGATTCTCCGATATCGAACTATGTACATTGTAGCATGTATCGTGAAACTTAATCATACGTCGGTCTTTGTCGTTCTTAACCGGGAAAACAAGGAAAGACATATTGATCGCGGCGATATCGCGCGGACAAAAGTCGCCCGTCTGCATCGGGCCCAAGCGTTGATGCATGCGCCGCATCGTGGTTCAAGTTGCAACGTGTATCAGGTCTGTAAGTATGAAACCGGAATTTGTCTATAAATGGCCCTAGCTGATAACGCAGTTATCACTAAACTGCGTCATTGATGCCAAAAGTCTTTGTTGACATCTCACAAACATTTTCGACTCACAACAATACAAGTCTCATACAACAGCATAGTTTGTAATAGCGTTGAACATGTCGAATTTTGTGCCTGGAAACTACGATTTGCGGACAGCATTGATTTTCTGTTACCATTTGAAGAAAACTGCTGCAGAATCGCATCGAATGCTTGTCGAAGCTTACGGTGAGCATGCTCTTGGTAAATCACAGTGCTTCGAGTGGTTTAAAAAATTCAGAAGGGGCAATTTTGACGCGAGGAACGAAGAACGTGGAAGACCACCGAAAAAGTTTCAAGACAGCGAATTGCAAGCATCGCTGGATGAGGATGCCGCTCAAACGCAACAACAACTCGCTGATCGATTAAACGTGACACGAGAAGCCGTCTCCATACGTTTGAAAGCCATGGGAAAGATCCAGAAGGTGGGAAAATTGGTTCCACATGAACCGAATGAAAGACAGCAGGAAAACCGAAAAACCACTTGCGAAATGTTGCTCGCCAGATACAAAAGAAAGTCATTTCTCCACCGAATTGTGACTGGCGATGAAAAGTGGATATATTTTGAGAATCCTAAGCGTAAAAGTTCATGGGTAGCTCCAGGCGAACCACCGACATCACCTACAAGACCAAATCGCTATGGACGGAAGACAATGCTCTCTGTTTGGTGGGATCAGAAGGGTGTGATCTATTATGAGCCGTTAAAGCCTGGCGAAACCGTTAATACCGAGCGCTACCGACAACAAATGATCGATTTGAATCAAGCTTTGCGTGAAAAACGACCAGAATATCAAAAAAGGCGACACAAAGTAATTTTGCTTCAAGATAATGCACCATCGCATACAGCAAAACCGGTCAAGGAAACGATCGAAGCGTTCAGTTGGGAAATACTTCCGCACGCGAGTTACTCACTAGACTTGGCTCCGCCCGATTGCTACTTATTTGCATCAATGGGACACGCACTTTCCGACCAGCACTTCACTTCTTACGAAAATGGCTCGATGATTGGTTTGCCTCAAAAGAGCGACAGTATTTTTGGCGTGGCATCCACCAATTGGCGGACAGGTGGGAAAAATGTATAGCTAGCGATGGACAATACTTCGGATAAAACATTTTTAATCATTTTCATACAATAAACGTGTATTTTCTATACAAAAATTCCCGTTTCATATTTACATACTGGTATAGAGGCCTTGAAAGCATGTGCCGAATCGAACGCACGTCGTATGCTTCGAAGTTGTCAACGAATTGTCAATGAATTTAAACGTTGTAACAAAAATTCGTTGAACATTCAAGAAAAGATAGGCTAATTATTTAGAAAGCTGCTGCAACCCTGGGTTTCGATGATTTTGAATATATTGCCGGGGGCATGATTCTGAACAACTTTTGATTATTTTCGTACGTGTTAGCGTTCGCTGTTGGCTGGATAAACCGACGCCTAACTGAAATTTATACAAACCATAAACCAAAGACAAGGATTAGGTTGCCTGGTTAGCTGCTCTCGCAGCACGAGGAAAAATCGACAGGAAAGAAAACTATAGAAGAAAATGGGCTACCTCGCAGCAGTAAACCACTTTCAAATATTTAGGAATGTGCTGGTGCAGACTGGTGGATACCTGAATTTGCGGCTATTCCAAATAGCTATGTTTTCGTGTAATTCTTTTAAAGTTTGATTTTATTACCAAATTTGTTTTTCTCTTCTATGAATATATAGTACCTAACGCCAATATTCCATAGTTGGGTAACTACCCCATATTGGATACAGTTTCCGTTTTTCTAATATTACTTTAATATTGAAAATCCATAGCGTGGAAAGCATACAAGTTGCCGTAAGTTGAGCGTAAATGTACGATTGAACAGCTATAAAAATCTTTTTTACCGCGATTGATCTTGTAAGAATAACATCCGAGAAACGACATGGTATTCCATATATGGTTACTTTCCTTTACTTGTGCGCTGCTACGTTGATTCCTAAGAACCAAATGTAGCAGTTCGATCGGGCCGTAGCTTTGTAATTAGAATATATCTTGTCAGAAATAAGCAAGCGTCGGAATACTTTTGAGCGACTGTGTACCTTAGAAGATGAGAGGGTGGAAATCGTATGTCAAAAGTCTAAGGTGGAAAAAGGATCGCGTAGGTGCGCTGACTTTGCGTTCTCAGGGCCCGGGGAATGCAAAACGGTGAAAAAGAAGATGACCGAGGGTTCGTTCGCAGGGCAACAACCAAGTTGCCGCGAGCCAGGGGAAAAGAAGAAGAAGGAAGTGGAAGAGAAGGAGAGGCAGAAGAGGGAGAAAGCGAAGAAAACGACCATAGACGAGCGAAGAAAACGACCGTAGACGAGCAAAGAAAAAGAGGTCCGGTGATGTAGGAGACAGCAACATCCTTAGAGACTTCCATGTTTCCATCGAATTAAAATTGGATTTTCTTTAAAGAGATCCATATTGTCTATCAGACAGAATTTTTATGCAAATTCAGTTTTTCAGAATACGACTAATAAAGCGAAGATCGGTAAAAAATTGTTTTACCACCAAGTACTTTAGAAAATGGTATACATTGAATATTTCGTACATTTTTTCGCGTACGCGCAACTGTGTGCGATCTTTCAAACTTCCTATATAAAAATCTATAAAAATCTACGTTCTATCGATTGTAATTGTGGTACCATTTTACATATAGTATTATATATTATTACTAAGTAAGGATTAGAAGATCGTTAGGTAAGATTAGAAAGTATAGGAATTGCGAACTCGCTTTTTCACGTTCATTTGTTTAAAATTCATCATAGCCATTAGTTCACGTACTTTGCTGCACGCTCGTTGCAATTCTTTAAAAACGCATTTTAAAGTCTCACTTGACATATATTGCCTGTTCTCCAGAGACTCGTTTTCCGCGTATATAGGGATAAATGCATCGACTGTTGTTCTATTTTAAAGAAGCACGAAGAGGAACGAGTAATTATTTGTGCAAGAATTAAAATAGCATTAAATAGCGCATAGAAGGACGATCTTTAAATAACATCGAAAAGTAAAAATACTATTTTTTCTACTAATCATCTTGTAAAAATATACGTTGCTAGAAGTATTTCGTACAAATTAATTCCTCCTATTAAAGTTGTAGAAATTATTTCTTTCCATTAGAATTGTAAAAATTATGAAATTGCTTTCCAACTACCGTGCAAAAACGCACGTTTTCTAGTTTTCTACTTTAAATATCACTGTATCGAAGCTAAAAGCTTCTACATTTTTCTATTACATATACAATAGCGGATAAAAGAAAGTTAAAAATTGGTACACTATGAATCTTGGTAATTGGTGTACTAAAAATTGTTTGGCATATCGTTAACAGTAAGCTACTTTGCGATACGCAGTATATCTACTACACTCTTATTAAATATAAATTAATTTGTAAAGTCACTATTGTCCTTTTACTCTTCTTATTTCACAAACTTCTTTCTGTCCGTCACTGTATAACAACGCATAAAGATAGCGGCAAGAATTTTCCCAATAAAAATAAATCCACGCTGCGGGCCATAAATATTAGGACACCTATTCGTTACATTCGTGGAAAAAGCCTAACAAATTTGTCCTCGATAATTACTTCACGATAGGAGATACGTAAGATACGAATAAATGAACCTATCTACGATAAAATAGTTAAGAAATAAAAGCAACGAAAAGCACTCGATGTTTGCTAAATATCACCAGCAGTGGATCCGTTCAAGACTATTTAGTTTTCATTAAAGAAATTCTGCTTCTATTTCCTACCGTTTCAGAGCTATAAATTTTCCTAGTCGCGTGGCACACACTGTATAGTAAGCTATTACAAATATTTTCATTTACGTTACGTTACGACTTCGCTACGTCTTTACGTTGATTCAAGAGGCTGTAAAATCGATTTATCTGAACACGTCGCAGCCTCGCGAGGAAAGTGAAAGAACCTCGAAAACGTAATTTTCCAGTTAGCACACTCCTCCACCAATTATGAAAATCTCTTTCATTTATCTTCGTAAGTTGGATGTCAGAGAGCAATTACGTCGCTTTTCCCGATTTATGTGGCACTGTACTGTATCCTACACGCGTGCTTTTTCAGACTGAAGAACTGAAAATGAAAAAAGTAAACTGCTTGAACCTGTTTTACGAGTATTATTCTTCTCGTTCGCGAATCTGATTTAATTACGCCCGAAAACAGTTTTTCGCTTCTTCTGGACAACTCACCTTTTCCAGTCGAGACACTTTCTCGCAAGGCTGCGATACGACGTACGTATAATCGCTGATCGTGGAAATTTACAATGTTTATTCGCGATTAAATTTCTTTTACCTTATCTATAGATTTTTTCATAGATGGACGAAGATCTGCTCGTTTGTCGATGCAATCAAAGCGATATCAAAATTCGGCATTCAAATGTGGAAAGTTACATCCCATTTCGGTCGAATATCGTTCGCGTGAGTGCACCACAGATCGTTCAGTTCCACAGAGAAATTTCTTCCACTCTACTTGCTCCATGCAAGCCCTGTAGCATCGATGGTTCGCATTCTGGGCGCTGCAGTTGCATCACCATAAATAAGTGCCTGCGAAGCCCCAATTAAATATCAAACTATACCAGGCTATTCTTTTCTTAACAACCTATCCTTATCGATGAGCGTAGCTGTGTACCATCTAGACGTCTATACCACGGATGAACAGAATCTCCATCCTATCTAATTTCCGATCAACATTCTCGCGCGTTCATCTTCGTTGCTTGTTTGCGCAGTTCTCCAACTAAGAAAATGTGATTTGATCCAGACAAGACACGTTACCGTTCTACGATGAATATATCGTCAACGCGCGAATCAATTGGTGGGTCGAATTAAACAGTTGTGAAACGCGCTACAGAATTCCACCACTGAAAACGAGAAAATCATGAAAGTGTACATACTACGCCTCTTACATGCAAATTAGTCGGCAAAAGCGGCTTTACAAATTCTTTTGTCACATTAACGTATTCTTGAAATGTACCGCGATTAGCATTTGTCTTTGTTAGAAAAGGAAGAAGCAAAAATTATAAAATACGACGCAAGACAAATTAGATTTTCATACAATATATGTAGTAGTATCGGGAAAAGGGACGTGCCTGACAATGGGTCATATCTGTGGCCCATTACAAATTAGGGTAATTAAAGGGGATCTACCTGACAATGGGTCATACCTGTGGCCCTTTACAACAAAGGGGATCTACCTGGGAATGGGTCAGGCACATCCGCAGTTAGAGAGAAGACGTTAGACAGTCGGAGTTGAACAGTCAAATTGAGTAGAGGCAGTCGAGCAGAGCGGTTGAGCAGTCGAGTTGTGGAGTAGCAGTTGAGTGGAGCAGTTTGAGTTAAGTCAGTTGAGAAGCTGGAAGCCGAGCTTAAGACTCACGACGATTGTAGTCAGCTTTATGTTGAGTATTGCTTACACGAATAAACTTGAACTTAACTCTGAATTATCCATGCTTTCTTGTCCTTGCTCTAGAGAATAAAACAAACACCATCTGTAGGTTACTACATACATGTTGTTACGTTTTTATATGTTATTGTTCGGTTTACTTTTACCGTTAATTTTAAATTCGGGTAAATAGTAGCTGCTGCCACCAGAAACAATCTAAGGATTGTTTCAATTAGAATTTTCGTTGTCGTTATCTTTTAGTAATTTTATCGACAATTAAATATCGATGAGTAGCGTCGACCGATGTTCAACGCGATTGCCAACTAAACTCCACGTTTCTGTTAACCCGCTACGCGCAGGAGTACTGGCACGGGAGAGGATTAAAATTGACGAAAATGAATGCTCGTTTAATCTAACAAATATTTTCCACAACAAGAGTTTATTCTGATTTTGGTTGGTTATTAACAGAATTGCTTAGAATAATCGAATTTACAATCTTTCGCGATACACTTTACTAATTACAAGTTTCGAATTTAAGCGATATTCGACGTTTTACAAATTGACAAATACTAGCACGTCGATTAACAAAAACTGACAAGAACTAAGAATTAAATGAAACAAAGAATTAAAACTAGAGAACTAAAGAATTGAGGAACTTAGGAACTAAGAACTAAGGAATTAAAGAACTAAAGAATCAAAGAGCTAAGGAACTAAAGAACTAAAGAACTAAAGAATTAGAATTTAAAGTTAATGAAATGTTAGGAATTGCGGAATTGAGATCTAACCGCTATAAACCAAGAAATTACTTGCAAAAGTTGGGTAACTGATCACCAAGAACCCAGGAATCAATCAAGCACTGAGGAACTAATCACACAGAACTAAGGAATTATCTGAATAATGAACAATGAGTAATAATATGAATCACAATCTAAATAATAACGAACTGAAGAACAATAATGACCTACTTCCAACTTGCTACGTTTATTTATACTCCGATCCATCGCAGAAGAAGGGGGGGGGGGGAATTTGTTAAATTTGTTCGAATTGAAACACCGTCTCGCGCTATTGGTGGGTTTTAGCCTTTGTTACGGCGTGTGCGTAGCGCGAGACGTGACACATGTATATCTTTGAGTAAAAGTTCTAATTACCCGCGGCCCAAATCAGTTTTCTAGATTGCACCATTTATGCATCAATTACAGCGCTAAAATTGTTCTCAGATTTTTCTGCTCGAAACTACGAGCACGTTTGTTAACGATTTATGGGGCGATTTACGGGGTATCGTGCGTTGGATTAAAGATTAAACGACACAAAGCGAAAGACTCACAGGTCGATTAATTTCGCCGTGGTATCGAAAACGGTGGATTTGTTTGGCTCGGCTAGGCTTAGTTCGTTTTGCATCGGATCGTTGACTAGGCAGAGGATGCTGGTTGGCGTTAGTTACGAGATTAATCGATCGTCAGAGTTGCAGTGTCTGGGGTGCGCGTAAAGCAGCAGCGATTAAACGGCATGTCGAGCAAGGCCGTAAAATCTTCGCCAGGTGCACTGACCTACCCTACGGTGATTAACAAGAGTAAGAAGCGTTCACGGCGAGTGACGCAGCCGGAGAAGGCAGCGCACATCGAATAATTGATGGCTGGCTCGAGAGAGTAAGGCGCCTTTGCGCGATATGCTATGCACGTATGCTTGACGTAATAAAACGTCCGCGTGTGCACGCCGAGGCTATTACTTTTTACTCGACGAAATATCCTCTCTCGCGGAACTCTCATTTGCGAATGATCGACCGAAACGCACCGTTATTGTCTCCCAATACCTATCAGTACGAATGCACGCTTCGTTATCACGACGGCATAACAGGATTAATCGCTTGCTAGTTTCCACCGTTCGTTAACAACGTTGAATAACTCGTCAGCAAATTACCTAAATTATAAAATATTGAAACGTAAGGTAATTATAGGATAATGGCCAGACAATACGACCACGGGTTTGAACAACTTTTCTCGGTCGATATTGTAAGAATTTCAAAGAGGTGTACCTGTTTGTTGATGTTAGAATTGAATCTTGGAATTAAGATTAATAATCTATGGAAGACACAATGTTTGTGTTGAAATAATACAATGTGATATTTATTAAACAATTATTTTAAGAATTATAAGTGTGCGTTCTGGAATGTAGACAGTTGGCTAGTTATTCACAGACTGGCTGGCTTAGTGACCCATGGCCCTTGAAAAACTTTAGAACCCCCACTATCTATGCAGTAGTGAGTGTGATCTGTGTGGGTGTCGTGTGGCGTCACATGTGGCACAGAACCTTCTAGTAGCTTCTCGACGTGCCCATCTAGAAAGTGCCATCCATATCCTCACGCTTCTTCCGGCGAATTTTCTAAAGAGCATGCACGTGCTAGCCGCCGTGGTGCATCTCAAGAACGCACGCTAGTAGGGATGGCGCTGGGCAACGAAGGGAAGAATCCGTATGATCAATCACCTTATCTGCATGCGATTGATATCGTTGTATTCCAACAGTTTATGTAGTGCGAGCGTGGCAAACTGCGACTTTGTATCAAATTGGATGGTTAACGAAAAGAGCTTGAAGAGAAACGCGATTCATCGTTGCTAGAAGGCGATCGGGTAGACTATGCCCATATTACTCGTATTGTTGCCGTTGACGTAAGATCAGTTGTGCGTGGATCACAGTATGATTATAAGTATATATTAGTGTGCATATATTTTCTCTTCCTTAGATGTAGCTAATTTTCTCAATCACATTTTCCTTCCTTCAACTTATTTTATTACTTTGAAATTCTAAAAGAATGGCAAGATTATACCACTGCATTCTCTTTATTTCACTTGAAATCAAATAAATTAGTGTTTAGTATTTTACACGATTCATTTATACGAACGCGTAACAATAGGTAACATGTAAACGCCTTACGTGACACTCTCGTGCTTCGCAGTCGATACGAGTTTGCAACATTGTTGAGGAAATGTTCGTGGAATCTTCTTATATGAATGAGAAGCGACATGAATTCCCACTAACTGAACGAAAAATCATAGGTGGTAGGGAAAACTAAGCGGATTGTTATTGTATAAACGATCGGATCGTACGAATCTACCTGTCTCCCGACAGGTTCGTACAAACAAAGTTCTGCTGTAATGCTGTTCTCAACGCAGATTTTCGTGCTATCTTCCATACTCTTTCGCGTAAAAATGGCATTCGTGTTGTTTACACCGACGGACGTAAAACAGACATTTATTGATTTGTAACAAGGCACGTTTTTAATATGCGTATGTAAACATACAAACAGAATAATACTTTACCCTCAATGCGTAAGCCTTGTAGATCTCGCATATAGGCTCTCGCAGACTTATAGTTTCGAAGCAGCGCCTCAATCAACAACAGTGCAGGACTCACCTGTAAATAAAAAATAAAGTTTGCGTTATTTCGAGTTGAAAATAAAAACAACCATACAGTCGTTGAAATATTTCAAATACAGCGATCGATTAAAACTTAACTAGAAACTTTTTACGTATACGTTATGCAAAACATTTTGAAACTTCATTAGAATTGATACGAATATTTTGAATATATATTTGTAAAATTACATGTCTGAAAATATAGTTTTCAAGTTACAAGAGATTTATTTACATGCACATATTTCACAGAGATTGGCAAAGTATTTGGTCACTCGATTATTCGCTGTATTTAGCCGGACCATCTTCAGCGCTAATTGTGTGTTTCAGACCACTGTTCAAGCTGTATGTAAATTTTTCACCAAGCGTATGTTTGCAATCAATTTCCTGTATCTCTGTATACAATTTCAGATCGATTTCATATCTTGCTATTATAATTACGTTAGCTATGTCTCATTGCAGGGCTATAGAAATTTCAAAGACTTGTATATTCGTGAAAATGTTCGAATACATTCGTGTGCCACTGTACGTATTTTTAAATTTTTCTCTAAAACTCATAGACGATATTGTATCAAAACGTATAAACATATAAATGGAAAAGCATAGTATAACAGTAAAATCTACTGCAAATATTGATAAGAGTTCCGTTGAATCGCATGCACTATGTTTTCCTAAACGTAAGAGAGATAGGAAAACCAGAAAGCAAATACAATTTGTAGAAGTAAATCACATTCTAAGTGCAGATAAATAATCTTCGAAGATAGTAGAACATATTTCACTCATACGCTACGTCTAACAAAGTATTTCAACGCGGATCAACGACCAATTAAAGTGAAGTTACGTATCGCGCTAGTCTTGGAAGATTTATCTCGCAGTAAGTCGCAACGTATAGCCCAACTTGTACTTCTGCGAATATAATTTCTCGGTAAAGACGACGACCGGTGACAAAGATACTTCCCACGACCGACTGAACAAGTACAAACCCCTCCATTGTGCGTCAGAATAGCAAAAATGTCATTTCCAACTAGCAGAACGCGATATAAAAAAGTTTCCCAAAAGAAGCAAGTCATTTGCACAGCCTATAGATTTATACGAAACTGGACCAATTCCTTGACCGAGTAATAATAATTATCTACCAATTAACAGCACTGACTAAAATAACTGTACCGATGCGTGCATCGATATTTATATATTTTTCAACAATCCGACCCATGTCTTAGCCATTTTTCAAAGGCAAGCAAGCGAAGAAACTTGTTTTCAGTCTTGTTCAATATGGAACGTACGGATCGTAGAGATCCTGCCGCGTTGAACGTGTTAAGCATGTAAATAGCATTTCAATATTTATTTATCTATAGAATACATGTAATTATAGTCACTGATACAAATCTCCTCCCCCGATTCCTATGTTTTTCATACAATTATAGATAAGACAGATACTTTGGTGATCTCGTTTAGCTGAGACAGCCTGTATAATAAAGAAATATCAAGTACAATGCATCGCTGTGAAAATACGAAGAAAAACCGCGAAGGAAGTTGTGGAAATAGTTCTAATAATTGAAAGTTTTACGCGCTCGTTTATTTAATCTAAATGTTCGGAATTTTCCATTTCTACGACAATCGTGAGAATGCATTGCAAGGTGCCTCGAGTTGAGAAAGAAAATCCTCATAGGTGTAGAAAAAATTAAAGTATCTGCTTGGAATTCAACCAAGTAACATAAACTCCGATCCTGTCTCTTGAACAAGAATGGTACAATAGCATAAATATGCAGTTGGAAAAGCTAAGAAACGACGCTTCGTGTAGCATAAATTTATTTTCAGATACCTACGGATAACCGGAAACGGTGCAACGAAGCGAAACTTCCGGCGAAGTGGACATCTATGCGTCGAATACAGACACACACACACACATACACACAATCGAAATAGCATGAAAATGTTTACCGCGCAAAAGACGTAATAATTTAGTTAGTTTCTCTGATTGCGATTTGATACGTTTCAATGCCATTTTTTACATACATATATTTGTTGAACAAAATAAGGAAAACACGTCTTACATTTCATGCATCTTCTGCTTAGTGCGTAGCTGAAAATGTATGGTCGGCAAGTTGTTCAAATTCCGATTAATATACGCTACGCGATCGTTTATGAACTTTGGTTTGTTTATTAGCAGCGTACTGTTGCATTCATTGTACTATATGTCGGATCTTAAACTGGGTCTACGCTACTCCAAAAGCATTCCAGACCACTGATCTTATCCAGCAGTGGATTGCAACTGGAATAATGCGTTTTTATAATCAACTAGTGTAAACATAGCTTTGCAGGCTTTGAAAGAGGCCAAATTACTAGTGCCCATCCAACTGGTACATCGGTAACAAAAATCTTGAATTTTCGTATCCAAGCATACGTGGCATTATAGTTTACTTTGTAAAACAAAGTTAGGAGCAAATTTTCTCTTCCGGCTTTACTTGAAAAACACGAAAATTACACGAAGAATGATACGATACAAATGAAATATCATTCAAGATCTGCAATAATCCTATTTAGAGGAGAATGCAATCTGTGTTGCATATATTAATGAAGAATTTTCCAAATTAACGAGCCGTTTCCTTTATTCTGTCTCATTGTTAAATTACTAGAGGTGTTAAGAATTTGTATTCGTCCGGGGATGGAGGATTTTCTTCCAACCATCCAGGACCCCGCTCCTTCTTCCTCCTCTCCGTCCTCCTTATTCTAATAGAAGTCTTATTTTGTACTGTAAATAATACTAGGTGCTGCGAATTTGGTGTTCATCCGGGGGTGGAGGATTTTCTTCCAACCATCCAGGACCCCGCTCCTTCCTCCTCTCCGTCCACCTTATTCTAATAGAAGTCTTATTTTGTACTGTAAATAATACTAGGTGCTGCGAATTTGGTGTTCATCCGGGGGTGGGAGGATATTTTCTTCCAACTATCCAGGACCGCTCCTTCTTCGTATTTAGAAATCGTGAAAAACTGAACTATGAGTGCCAGGATTCGAACCTGGGTTTGGAACGTTAGCAGCCAACTACGCTAACCACAGCGCCACCGTCGTCCTATCATTCTTAAATTACTATTTAATATTTCACAATTAGCGCTTTTCATCAAAGATACCGAGGCACTTTAAGTACAGTGGCGGATATAAGAACATTTCAAATTGATATCATATGAACTTTAGCAATTTTTACACATTTTATTTTTTACCATATTTGCAACAGTCGTCCGTTCTGTGATATATTTACTCGTCGCTCTTGTTGAATGTAAATCTGTTTCGGAAAACTATGGTGTCTTGCTAGCATGCTATATTAGCTGACACTATACGAGCTATTGACAGAGCTGTTTTCAGTCTACTCGGATTTAACTGAAATCTAGCTAGTAACATTTTAAACAATGCAAAATCTCATCCTTCGCGTGTTTTCCAACGACAGTGATATATAAACTATCACAAATCCTTGAGAAGTGCGGTTTTTGAATACAAAAAAGATATTATAACTGCAAGCACGTCCAACTAATCACGCAGTCGTTCCAATTCGAAGGAAACATCGATTTCAACCTTCGGTGTATAAAACGGGATCATAATGATGAGATCTGTTCGGTGCAAGGTGCCAGGATATAAAAAAAATTGTAATTGTCATCGATGAATCTAAAAAACATCATCCATGAAAACTTAGCACAGAAATATGGATTTATTGAAAATTCTACGAACGCTAACTACTCGGACGGTAAAATTTGGGACAGCGAATACACGTTTCTTTTGGTTCAATACTATTTTTTTAAATAAATTGGCTAAAATTCCAATAATAAATTACTTAATGAGGCTCAAAGCAGAAATCAACGAAATCAATAGCGAACGAAAAAAGATGAACAAGAGAGAGTGATTTTTTCGAAATACTGATCCATGGAATTGTTGCGCTGTTTTGGGATTCATGGCAACGATGGCTACCGCAATTTAAACGGATTCTCGTTCCATTACCAATATTTCAAGGTTCTCAACGAAAATGCGGTTTTTCAATAAATATTGACGATGCATGTTGATCCTTTTAGTCGAGAACCTTGAAATATCGACAATTTATATCGATGGTCTGAGGCCGCGCTTCTATTCCATAAACTTTCTTTTGTCCACCACTGTATCTACGATATTATACAAATATACAGCAGATACGTATTCAACGTTTTCTAAATAACGTCAACATATCGTCTCTTTTATACCAAAATCGTGAATATGTAAATTTTTAGATTTTCATTAAAGAAATAGGTTAAATGTTTTCCTCACGTTCCGAGCTATATATAGACTAAAAAGACGAGTGTTTAGTTTTTGTATCATGCAATAATGCTCGTCTACGTTTTAGTAAATGCATTGGATAATGTTATAGAAAGATTCTCAATGAATTTGCCAAATAAATCAGTCGAGCGCACGTCGATGTCCTAGCAGGATCGTTTAACTTGACGGTGTGTCAATTTGACGTGTTATATCTTTTTTTTATTATTTTACCATATTTATTTGTATGCATTTTCTCGTTGCTGACGTAATTGCCTGTGAGACTCCTAAGTATTTACCAGCTGAATATCGCGTTTTCAACTATTTAAAATTTCAAATATGCACATCCTGTAGTGGACGAATTATGCAATATTCCGTGTTTGCGTTGCTTTCTTTTTATAGGTTGTTTTATTTATAAGATACCAGGATGTTCCCTTTCAGCAGGAAACGAAATCGACGAAAAAGAAAACTGTGGGACGGCGAAACGACGGCTAGAGTCATAAAAATGATTCGAGAAAAGAAAATGGGCTGCCTCGAAACAGCAAGAGCACTTTCAAGTGGTCACGAATGTGTGGCTACTGAATTCGATATCTGGATTTGCGACTACCGTAAATAGCTATTTTACGATGCAATTCTTTTAAAATGTGACTTTATTACCACGGAAGAATAAAATAAAAAAAAAAACAGAACTATCTTTTGTTTGTTTTCTATAAAAATGTAGCACCTAACGTCAGTATTCCATATTTTTGTACTCGTTCCATATTAGGTACAATTTTTGTCTTTCTAATATTACTTCGCTATTGGAAATCGTTCATAGCGTTAAAGGTACAAAAGTGATCCTAAGTCGAGCGTAAATATTAGGTCATCCCATAAGTTCGTGCCGTTTTTCCAGCGGTTATATATGTTAAGATTGTTTACATACCTTTCAGTTTCATGAAAAAATGTAATCCCCCTCTCGTTGTACAACTTCTTCCCATTTTTCTGGTAGGACCATTATTCCGTCTCGATAAAAGTTCTCTTGTTTTTCTTTAAAATAATTTTCTAAGCTATTTTTGAGAATGTCAATATTTTCAAATTTTTTACCTACTAAAAGGTGTTGTAATGCTCTGAACAGGTGGTAATCAGTTGAGGCAATGTCCGGGGAATACGGGGGATGTGGTAAAATTTCCCAATTAAATTCAGACAATTTTTTTGTAACGCTTTTCGCGACACGCGGTCTAGCGTTGTCGCGATGGAAGATGACGTTGTTCCTATTCGCTAAACCTGGTCGTTTTTCAGCTAGTGCTTCCCTTAATTTTTCTAACCGAGTGCAATATTTGTCTGAATTAATGGTATCAGCACTAGGCAGAAGTTCAAAATAGAGTATTCCTTTATAATCCCACCATACGCACAAAAGAACTTTACGTGGATGTAACCCTGGTTTTGCACAGCGTTGAGGTGGCTGATTTCGTTGGGACCAGTTACGTTTCCGTTCAGGGTTTTCGTAAAGTATCCACTTTTCATAACCAATTGCCAGGCGTTTAAAGAATGGCTCGTGTTTATTACGCGCAAGTAATGACATGCACGCTGTCGTTCGTTCAAGACGGTTCCGTTCCGTAAGTTCATGGGGCACCCAAACGTTCAACTTTGACACTATCCCCATTTTTTTTTAACACCTATGAATCGTTGTCTTAGGTATATTCAGAACATTTGACATCTCTTGATCTGTCGAACTTCGTGATTTTTCAACAAGATTCCGAATTTTATCTTCGTCTGTCCGAGGAGGGCGCCCGGAGCGTTCCTCGTCTTCTAAACAGAAATTCCCAGCTCTAAAACGTTGGAACCACTTCCTGCAGGTGCGAGATGAAAGCGCATTTTCTTCGTAAACAGCACATACGTTTTTCGTGGCAATTGTTACAGAACTTCCTTTCCGAAATTCATATAACACGAGATGTCGAAAACGAATAAGCATTTCACTCATGATTTTTTACTGTTAGAAGTCACTGTGTTCACTATATTACGATCTTATACCCACGAAAATCTGCTCTAGCCTGTTCTCAATCAGCTGAGTTCAAGTGCATTGGTCCCTTATCGCCGTATGTTTATAAATCGACACATGAAATGTATACACAAAAGTCAGCACGAACTTATGGGATGACCTAATACAAACGCTGCAGTACATATAGAAACCTTTCTTCGCCTTTTTTTTCATTCGAAAAATAGCCTGGAATTCCATTTACTTTCTTCTTCTATTACTATTACTACTAATAGTTAATAGTTCAATAGACGATAAACGGTAGAGTACGTGATAGTAAAATTAGAGCGAAATAAGTTTGTGCGTGTGAGACGGTTAGATGAGAATGAGAGGCAGTAAGAAAAATAATCGTAAACCGAATTTCTTTTGGCTCAGAAGCTGAAGAATAAACTATACCACTACGATAAAAGGAATAGGACGACCCTAAGCAAGAACTTTTACCTATTAAATATCATAAAGAGAGCTATACTTTGTATATTTCATATGTTTCTGCTTATCGTGCGCATTCTATCTATTTATGTATCTTTGGATTTCACATAATTGTACGTAGTCACTAAGGTAAGCAGATGGTTTCAGAAAATAACAGAAAATTATTTCTGGGCAATCATTCCATACAAATACCTGCAATAAAGAGTGTACAAAGCAAGAAAATATTTGTCAGCGGCACGATAAGATAAAATAGAATAAGTGACGTGTCAAGGAAACCTGTTGATGACAAGGAGAGACGACTTCAACGAGGCGTGATCGACGTTTCAATTCGTTGCACAGTCATTTGACAATATTGCAATTCTAGGGTGACATGATAATATTTATACGGCTTCTTTCTACGTACACAGAGAATACCGCTGCAACTTTTTCGAAGGAGCAATTAAAAAAATGAAACAGGAAAATACATGACATGTTTCAACTATAATCGTGGCAGCCTTAAATTATTTTAAGAGCATACGCCAGCCTTTCGGGAGACAAACTTATCAATGCCATTTTTCATGCAGTCAACATTTTTACCAGCTACATAATAGATATTCGATATTTCAAAAAGGAATATTATTTTCATAAATTTATTTACCACAGGGAGACAGTATGAATAATTTGCAAATTCTAAGGATTTCCTTCAAACGTTGCATTCGATCGTTTGCAAATTTTATCATTCGAATATTTGTACGAATCGCCAACATACCTTTCTTTTACCTTTCTGGTGTATAATTCACTGAACGGAGCTCCGCATTGAAATTACATATTACACCATTTGATGAAACTAAAAGAAAATCAATAACGTACAACTCAATCTGCTGCAACGCAGTGACTAACCTACAGGTCAACCGTACAGTGATTCAACAAGTACTGCCTTGACCTCGATCGATGAAATATCGAAACGAAAGGAGAATGTTTAAAAAGTGGCCACTTTTGCACCTCCTTAGGTTATTCTCTTTGATATCGTTTATCAGAAATTTGTATCAGCCATGCGTTACACTTGACCGTTGTCTTCTTCGCATACCGATCCATCAAGGAAATCATTTTTCAGGAATTTTGCTCGCAATTCGATTGAAATTTCGAATCGAGCAAATGTCAAGTATCACACGATCGTTGCTCCGTGCGAACAGTAACTAACGACGCATTCACCAATTTTACACGTCATGCATACACTATAATGGCTTTCAATCAGGTTTTGCTCATGCCGATTAATACGCGAACAAAATATTTGAAGTTGTTCGAGTGCCTAGAATGCAATTTTATTTTAATCAGGGAGTCATTCTTCGGTTGTATTTCGATTTGATATTTTCTCTGACCAATGAAATCGGACGATACTGTAATTTAACATTCCAAGTTCCCATTCCAAATTTCCAAGCTAACAGGCGCGATAGAGGAAAGTCTCGTCTATTTAACGTCATCCAACTAACAATATCTCTGATTATCTCCGATCTGCTCCTCGCGCTTCGCAATTACTTCAAACTCGGGTATTTTACGTTAATTCTATTTCTAAACCGAGTGCAGTTCGTTCGTGACACTGAGTATATACATATAAGGATATAACTTGGCGAACGCGTTGTTGGCTATTGTTCTCACCTAGCGACAATCCGGTGGTCGGATTTGCTCGATTTCAAACGTCCATCGACTTATCAGCAGAATTTCTGTAGAATTAGTACGTCGATATACGTCGGTGAATAATTGTTCTGTAGTCGCTGAGTCAGAATTTGGAAAAAACGAAGATCAAATGTAACGTATGGTTAAATTTGACAGCCCAACTTTTTCATCTTTGCTCTCCTTTCTTTTCGACTTTCCCATCACATTTGGGACAAGTTCCAATATTATTTTGTTGCTCCAGAGATGCTCTTTAATGTCTTGCAAGAATTTTTCGTTCGCAAGGAAATCATTTTTGTGCATATTCCTTTCGCGGCACGATTTTTGATTAAGTGGGAAAGATTTACAATCAAAGATCCCAAATTATTATTTATTATCATTTATTGAAATATAACATCGACTTCGTAATTAATTAATATCGTGTAGATGCGCGTACGTTTAAACCGAATACGTGGCACGTATATCCGATGAGGTAGAAATAATTGAAATAAAACTATTCTTTAAATCAAACGAAGAATACCTAACCGAATATTGCGTCGTGAAAAACAATTTATAAATTCGTGATAACGATATCACGAGAGCAATAAATCTATACATAGCCTGTTTGCTATGCGAAAGTGAGAATAAAAATGAGAAAAGAAAACGGAGGCCTGAGAGAGAGCTAATGACGTGAGCGAGTGACGCGAGCTCGTAAAACCTGCAGGTGCGCCGGCAAGAATAGCGCAAAGTGGTTGATGGGAAAAATTGAAAAAGAAAAGTGTTCGTTATAAATTGCATCAGGTCATAGAACTGTCAAGTCAATGACGTAGTGAAAGATTGGAGAGGAAACGCAAGATTGAACGTTTACGCAAGTTACGTGTTTGTAATTCGTTAACCAGCGTCAACGTGGATCACCAGATTGCACCAACCGTCAAACTAATTTCATCATCACGCAAATCAATGTTATTGAGTCGAAGTTACTGCATCTCGACAATGCATACTACAATAAATCCGAAACTACAATTAACCGATCAACAAGGATAAGAAAAAGTATTGTGCGTTGAAAGAAAAAGGCAACTGAATTGAAACGAACGCAAGAATTTACATTGCGTAACTTCAATTCAGAAAATTCCACTAAAAATAAAACAAAGAGGTAAAAATAACGGTAACGATTGATGCGACATTTGATATGGTTTAACGAGACTATAAGAAGTGCTTAAGTGTTTATTACGTAATCTCAATTACGAACATTGTACTGGAAATAAAACAAAGATAAAGGTAGCAATAAAAAACCAAGATAAAGTTATGCCGATCCCAATTAAAAGGATTCTACGCTTGTAGAATGTGCCACGTTTTGTGAGTTAAAAAACCGATAGCAAGGGAAACATGCGTGTAACGAGTTCTAAATTTGCGAATTCGCTTCACTCGAGCGATGCGATGAAACGGATGATGCGAGAGAACTGGGAGTATGAAATTTAATCCTTGAAATATGATGCCAATTGGTAGGAGACAAGCATTCCTAGCGCGTGAAAAAAGAGAGAAAGAAGCAAGGAAATCCTAAACGTTTTAACACGCCGCCAACTTTTACGAGCGAACAAAATCACGAAAGTTTGTGTAAAGCGAGTAGGAAAGAAATTGGAGCAAAATATACGATTCGGACACCAAAGCACCTACGAGAGGAAAGTGAAGCAGAGGAACTGAAGACGTTGGCAAGGCTTCGATTAGAAAACGAATGGAAGAACCAGTAGACGTTGGATGAATCAAGAGTGAAGGACGTGTAAGATATACTTAAAGAGAATCTGCATGACGGGTGATGACAATACGCCAAGTAGCAAGAGAAAACAGTTCGGTGCAGGAGCGTTTGGTGCAAGAGCTAATGGATAACAGCGACAAAAATATAAAATGTTAGAAAAGGAAGTGATAAAAAAGGAACTGAAACGCGAGAACAAGTGAAAAAGACAGCGACAATGTGATCTTGCTAACGATTCTCTCGTTTCTTTTTTCATATAAAATAAGAGTAATTACGTTGATTACTTCGAAGATTTAATTCCAGGTCGAACCTGAGATTAATACAAATACAAACATACATAGACGTAATTGGTACAGGTTTTGAGTAGCTTTTTATGTGTATGACTTATACGTATAGCTGTGTGCACGAGGAAGAATGGAGATCAAAAGGAGTAGGAAACTGAAAGAATCTCTTTGAAGAGACGAACGATCCAAAAATAAAACGAGTGACTATCGTTAAATAAAAATGACAATCTGAGATTTATTTAGCTAAAAGCGGTACTAATTTTGGTCGTTGCTATAGTTACTTAAACATCTGGTGGATAGATGATACTAATCTGTCCTAGCATCCCATTGGTCGTATATAACGTCACCTCCTTACATAGATAAGATATGGTGTGCGCAAGCATAGTGGTATACATATAGTAGTATACAGACCCACCCGACCTACGGCAATACTGGTTGTCACTTTACAAAAATAATTTGAAAGGAAAACTTGGATTATTTGGGAACCGTTCGTTTCTTCCAGGAAATTCTTTCACATTCGTACTACCCTCGACTTCTGCCACGCAGCTGTTTGCTACAAAGTCGTACCAGCAGGGAACTGTATAGTTTTCGCTATACTTTAATCTTGCCGGGTCTCGGCTCTGTAGTCTCTGTATTATGTTAAAAAGTTGGGATATGCGGCAACCCGACTGAGTCGGGTCCGACAAAGTCGACGTGTATGTACATTCGGATAGCCCGACTCAGACCTCCGATTGACGAGATACCCGGATTACTCGAGACAACAAAATAGACAAAGATTACACGGATATCACGAGATAGTTGGGAACCTCCGAGAGAACTCAACTCGTGACAAATTCCGCAGAATGCGTATAATACACAAAAGTAGACAAGGATAAAATGTTAAAGGAATAATGCTTTCTTTAACAATTATGTCCATAAAGATACAAATTTGCATAAAAAGTCCGCAGTTTGTTCAAAACTGTTGGACGATGGAAAGTTTATAACGACGGGAAAGGTTTTTTTTTTTTTTAAAGCGCAAGTGCCATTTATTCTCTTACATCTGTCGGTAGTTTCCTCTTTATTCATATTGCAACTGTCATCGTTTTCAGGAAGATCATGATAACCAAACAGGATTGCGAGTTTCGATGTAGATACGTAAGAGATATATAAAAGAATATTTTAAACATAACGTTGTGCGTTAATTTTATTACGTAATCGGCATAACGTTATCAATCGTAATAATTTTGAATTTTGAGGCAATATCTCTATATAAAAATTCAACTGTATCAAACGCTATTAGAAACTTGATAAACATTATGGTAAAAACTGGCAATGATAACTAGACTGCGAATTGTTGTGAATTCAAGTAAAATGAGGAGAATCTACATTTAGTAGATATTATAACCAAGTAAGTATTCTGCTTGAAATGTTTTATGTAATTTTACAAATTATGCGCATGTTTGCTACTTTAAATTCTCTATAAATGCATGAAATACCGATGATTTATACGTATAGGCACGGAGTACTTAATTTACGAGCGCAGACAGGCCGAAATTACATTTCAATAAAAAGACCGTGATAATAGATCCTTAAAGTGTTGCGTTAGTTGCGATCAACCATATCCTGTTTCATGAATATATGTATTATTCATTATTATCATAAAATATTGGTAATTATGCAGAATAGGGGACGCCTCACCGATCCCGATCACTTTGAAACACGCCGTCAAGGTTAACATTCTGAACGTTCTTATCTTACACGTATAACTGCCGCTCAGCTATACTTTTCAAGGTATATAACAATTTACGTTCGATATTATATAACAATACACTTTACACATTTTTCTACTGTGAACAATTTTTCAATAACAGCATTTATTACATTTTTCGTCGACCGAAGACGAGAATAAAATGCAACGTTTCACACATTAATCGATTTATCGACAATTATTTTCTACTAGCGTCAAACGAAATTACTCCAGGTCAACCTATAATCCACTGATTTCTTTTTAAATTATTTGTACAGTGTTAAAAACGATTATGACACTGATAAACTAATGTTTAATCTAGTCTCTATAAAAATACGCCTCCTGCTCCGGGATGAAATGCAATCAACAATTAATTAACTTAATTAAGCCGAGCCATAACTGGCCTGATTTGTCAATATGCAACGTCGTGCTTATGTAATGCGAACGTGTGCAACACGTATTACAAAATTGCAACGACTCGGATCTTCCTTTGTGATCGTAATTAAAAAAAAAATAAAAATAAAAATAAAAAGTAGCGAAAGATAAAATATTAAATAGTTTGAAAACATATTTTAAAAATATTTCATGAATGTGGCGATATGCGTTCAATTGCTCGTGAAATGTCGTGTCTTACATTTTGCGTGGTTCGTGTAATTTTCTGATGAAAATAAATTATCACTAGCCGATGAAGTATTTTTACTACGTAAAGGATCGATATAAACTTGCAACATTCTTCTGCGAACGACGAAGGAAACAAAGTATTTATAATGTATACGTATATCTACTACAAGAGCGTTCAAGTGGTAGTAGACATTGCAGATGCGTTTAATACGTACTGCGTAGATGCATCACTTTACTTGCAAACACGATTTTTTTTCTTTTTTTTTTTTATTAATCGTAAGAGAACAAATCTTTCCAAACAAATCATTACGCTAGAAAATTGAGACTTACAAAGATATGGTAAGATCAATGCTTGAAGGAGTACGAAAAGAAGAACATTCGACTTCATTTCGGTATATAACATCTCATACGTATCTCGGATGTCGTTAAATGACAATCTGCAAGATGCGTTGAAGAATTCGAAAGAAAAGTCAAAACGAACATTATCGAATTTCCTTCCCTCGAAAATTTGCATTCTGCAGAATATACATACACACATATATAAATAAACGGTCGGATAAGTTGCTCAGTTGATTTATTCTAGACAAATTTGCACCTATATATAGTAGGTTCTTAATCCACTTCGTCAACACGAGTTTCCTATCGCTTCATCTTTTCCAATGGCAATTGAGCATAAGGACTCTCTTATCACTCCAGACACTTTCCTTTACCGTATGCTGGGACTTTCCGAATGAACCAACAGATAGCGATAACGATAATTTTGTGATTGAGGTACCTAACATACAACACATAAACACGTATACACGTGTCAGTATGTAGACACAGGCCAACAGCAGCCCCTTCCGCTTCCTGTTGCGATACGACCATGACATGAGGAGACTGTGTATTTTTCGTGCTATTAGGCAATTAGCCCACTTAAGGGTCACCCCTTGCGCGCTAAAATGATCTGTAATTTGAAATCTTATTCGTACGTATAATGTATTAGGTATACATAACGAATAACTCAAGTTCCTCGCGGAAATTAAGGGTTTATTTTTAAAAAGGGTGAAGCGGATATTTTGTTCAAAGTAATAGCTACTATCATCTTCTATGAAATAAGCCAATTCTATTAAGCTATCTATCAGGTAGTCGACGAATTCCATTTCCAAGGAATGCCGTGTCTTTTGCCACGATCGAGTTGTGCAGCCACTTCTTCTGTACTTCATTGGTCGAACGAAGGTGCATATCCGACAAACCGTGTTGCATCGACAGAAACAGGTCGTAATAGTCTGAGGAAGAAACGTCGGGTGAACATGCCGTATGTTACGTAGTTCCTCATCCAAGACTCGGTGCGATGTCTCTTTATCAGAAGCAACGTGTGATCTGGCGGTATCGTACAGCAATTTCGCAGAACACCCACCACCTTCCTTTCTTCAGAATCGTTCCCATCTCGCGTGGGCGATTTAAAATGATCTTGTTGCGTTACTCCTAACTGCTTCGCAAGTTGTTTTTGCGTCCGTGCTGAATTCTCGGCCAGTACTTGTCCCAAATCATCGTTATTGCGCTTTCCTAGGTGTCCAGAGCGTTGCTCCCACACATCGTACAATAAAATATCCTGACCGAGAGAGCGATCAATCGATTCGCGTATGTTTTTCTTGTCGGAATTCGTGAAAAACACGGTGACGAATACGAACTCTATCTATTGCCATTACCGATATTTGTAGGTTGGTTTTTTGGGTTTATGTTGGAACTGCACCAAGTAAAATGTTTCCAATAGCAAGATGTCGACGATACATGGCAAGAAAAGGGCGGGAAGATTATGAAATCTTGAAACAAATTTGAATCGTGTATGCAACTTGTACATTTTCAAAAATTAGTATCTATGTTTATTTTAAATCAACGTGTTGACTGTCGTTTTCCATGACATTTTCCCACCTCTCTAAACTACCACTTTAAGAGATATACCTTAGTTTATATCTTAAGAGTTCATACTTCTGAGTAAATTGACCGATAAAGAAGGTGAAAATGAATGGTATAAATGGCTTACCAACTGTTTCTCCTTTAAGGGAGGCGCCTGCAACGATAGAAAAAGATAGGAACAATATTTTCACACTTTAACACGTTCGTCGCCACGTCGCACATATCTGTGCGACGGGTACACTTCCATGGGGTCTCTGTCACCAAAGGATGGTGACGCTCTTCTTGTTCGAGTTAATTAAATATACGATATTATATATAGGATATACAACATAAAAATATTAAAAACACATTTTACCATACTTTTTATTAATTTATATTCTGGATAATATATTACAGTATCCTATATCGTATGGTATTCGTTAAAACATTCCAAACACATTTGGGGTGATTTTGGGCATATCGAAAAATAGTTATAGACTCCGTCATCGCTACTCTCCTCACTTGCAAATATATTTTCACGCTGTTTACTGAACATTTTGAGAAGGAAAAAATCACCGATGTACGTCTTACAAGTATGCTTCTCGACTAAATGAAAGATCCGAGATATCTGTCATGAGATCCCTCGGAATACTCTAGGTGGATAGCTTATCGCTTTCTCCATTTCAGAAATAAATAATCTTTTCTTTACAATGAATCGAAGGGGATAAACAATGAATCGGAGGCGATAAACATTGAATCGAAGGCGATAAACGATGAATTCCTGCTTGTCGCTCTACTTACGTTCTGCGTACCGGCGGTGGGATTTGGGCTCCGCAGGAAACTTAGCCGAATCACGCTGGACGACGAACGCGTTAATTCCATTTTCGATTCTTTTTTTCTTTTTCTAAGGATTTGGATCGAACAATTCATTCTACTCTGCTTTTGTATACACCATATCGTTCAATCTTTTATCAGTTAAAAAATATTGCAACAATTGAAATAGAGAACTCGCTATAAAATCCCAATTATGACTGTTATTTTTTAAAAGACTGCCTTTGTCGTGACCCGCGGCGATCGAACTAAATTCCTTTGCGATTTACTAACAATGAGTTCGGTTTTCCATTAAAACTGTATCTAACCCGACAGGTCTATTATCCCCATCTCCTCCGTTCGATTATTATTTAATCAGTTTTCACGTGGAAATTTCCAAGGAATATTTTTATCGATATTAATGGTTTAAAGTATTTTAGTAAAGAAATGTATACATATTTCAGAACATTAAACATTATTAGCATAGGTACTATCTTTAGGTCCAATGTGTGTTCTGTAAGGTTAATATTTTTACACATACGCATATTAAAATTTCATATATATTTCTTTTTATTTGCAAATGAAATCACCTATTAATTATGTTTATGGGATTCATGAATTCCCAATTGTTGGACGATACAGGGCACATCCGCAGATTAAAAAGACGCTACTCCTAAAATCTAAGGCTACACAATAGATTCAGTTCAAATAGAACATTCGATCACACGAAAGCCAACTGTTAAGTAATTTGAGACCTACTGTAGTACGCCAGCCTAATTTACTTATAATTAGATCACGATGTTTATACATTTTTTGCAACTTCTAGATTTCAAAAATCCACAGGATGCACACAATATGTAAATATATATATAAAATATTTGAAGCAAAGCATTTATCACGATGTTTGGTGGATTGAACAAATTTCTATTTAGATTCCACTTGTTTAATTACATTCGTGAGAATACAAAATTGTTTAAACATCCGCTTACACGAAAATTAATCGTAATACACTGAATGGGTAAAAAGAAAAAAGATTGTATGGCGAACACGTCCTACGTATTTGTTTCTCCAATTTCTCTGCATTATTCACTGACGCAGGACATGCTAAGAGCGTAATAAAACTTAATAAGAAAAAGGTCTACGCTCTGGTCTGGAAGATTCGAATTGAATGACGCGCGACTGGCTCTCGCCTTCTCTTATCCACTGTCGAGAATGTGCGGTTTAAATACTGTGTAACAAGGAGGATGAAACTTGATAAAACTTCGCCATACAATTAATCGTCTCGTGACGACGTCTGAAACAACGTTTAAAATTAGATTGTAGTCGGCATTTTCCTTGAAATAAAAATGGAAACACTGCGATGCAGACTTTTGTAAAAACTTCAGATTTTTGTTCCAAACACGTTGATTGGATTTGACAGTGTTAGTTTTAATCCGGCTGCGTTTTATCTGCCATTTTCGACCTAATTATATTTTTCATCGCTAAAAGATATCTCAAGCTTGAACAAAATGCGCAAAATATTATTATTGATATATGCATGATTTCTCGTTGCAATTTCGCGTTAAATATTTCCTTAAACAAAACCAAACGGAGCAAATTTTTGTAAACTGCTAAAATTAGAGCAAGGCAGAAGTAGAAAAATTCAAATAGGAAATAGAAAAATCCTATCGCTCTTATAAAACAATATATTACAAGATTAACAGATTGTGTTTTATTTTATTAGACGCTGAGAAGTATTTTATTACAAGAACACATTGCATCTATTTCAACAGACACTGACCGATCGTTGTATCAATTTCCTCTCTCATTGGAAAATTCAACGCTCAAGTCCAGCGAAAAAGAACAATCGCTGACTTTGAGAAAATAATTCCGAGTAGCGAGGGGCTTATGGTTCGCGGCTAGGTCATTCGGACCAGAAATGATTGTAACTTCCAAGAAGAAAATGACATCACGCCGGCGGAATCGTCGAATTCCATCGTAGTGCTGATCCGCAAACGACCATGCATGACGCGACATCATACAAGATACGAGACGTACCGCCTGGTTTCTTGTTTTAACGATACATCTCTCGTTAGGAACCTGGATCACGCGTTTGACTGTATAAATTATTTTCTCTAACAAAAACCAGATGATAGCGTTTCGACGATTCTCGCGAGACTAGCCAAACATTGTCGGCCATAGATATATATTGCAACGAGCGGTAGAAAGTTTAAAATTGGCGCTCTACGACTGACAATAACTTTTCTAAACGTTTTCTACGATACAGCGAAGTCTCGGTGATCGGAGTGATTCAACTGAAATTCCGTATTATACTAGGTGCTATGAACTTTATCGCAACTTTGCGAAAATGTATCATGAAAGTAGTTAAACTGTTGAGGTTATTAGGTGTATATGAATGCAAAGAGACGCGCGGATAAATTGTAAGATAGAAAATATATACATTTTAAGCTCAAGTGTAAATACAAAGAAGGAATACAATATACGAGCTGGTCCAGATCCGCACGCTAGCAGTGTTACTCTATAACTGAAAAACCCTGAAGCTAACGTTGCACGTGTACCGTTTTTAGTTTGTCTTTGACAGTCTTTTGTCTATGCGCTGTCGATGGCTTCAGTGCTTGAGAAAAGACCAGATGTAGAGTTTTCTTAGAAGTGGCGATCACTTCAACATAAACGAACGTTCGATCGATTAAACGATTGATTGAACTTAAAAACTTATACAACGTTAAGTTGTCAAAATATCCTTCACGATTGATCTCATCAACACGTAGTAATTGTTTGGGGACGAGAGTTAAGCTGATTGAATTGTAAAGACTTACGTGTCGCCACATCTCTTTCGCGAATCTCGGTAGTCACACTGGGCCATCCAGATCCGGTTTAATTGTCACGTAGCGACTGTTCGAAAAATAGCAGCGATATCGAATCGAAAAGATTTGCTGACATACTTTGAACATCGCAGATGTTTCGATAAAAAAAATGTATATAGACAAAGTGACATTATATTAAAAAAAAATCTTTCCAAAATACATAAACAAAAAGCAAAGAGGAAAAGCAAACACCGGGTCTACTTGAATCACCTTTAACATTTAATTAAGCTGCCTAATCTATTTATTACAATATCCTTCCACTATGGAAATAATATTGCGTCATCGAGCAGAGTTTAGTTTTGTTAGAAACAAAATATTGGACACGCACAAATGTTAAGCAACTTGTACAAGTTGCTTATAACCAATGAAGCGTTCGCCGTGGTATTTTCACGATCGTTAATGTGACAGCTAGTCGTATATTTTAATATTTTAGTACAGGCGTAATATATTTGAACAAGTCACGTAACACAACGAGGTTGTTGGCGATTTAAAGATGCTATGACACATCGTAGCCGTGTGTATGGCCCAATTGATAATAACGAAACAAGGACTTCGGAAACATGAATGCCACATCCGGTGATAATGCTAAACGAGTACCGAACTGTACTGAACAAACCAGCTAACTTTATTCCCAGATTTAACTCTTTCGAAATCCGTGGCTAATGGATTTTATAACGATCGCAAGATACGATTTTTCCTACTGTCATAAATGTTTTTATCAAAATGTTATAAATAGGATGCGGGGAATTTATGGAAAATTGTAGAGTGGAAAAATAAACAGAACGCGCGTAATGTGCAAAAGTATATAAAATATGCAACCAATTGGTACAGCACCAATTATGTCATTTCGTAGATAAAACCAATTTCTGGTTTTTTAAATTTTTGTTATATTAACGCTGCATTTCTTTCTAGTTCTTAGGTATTACGCAACTACCTTTGGTACAGATACGTGTATTATGATTCGAACAAGAAAATTTCCGACAAAAATATTCCATTTACAAGATGTTGACGTATCATCCTACTTAGCTCGTTAAAAGCCAACCAATGGTTTGTCGTGATGTTACAAGTACGTCGATTTCCTTATACTTTGTACAACCGCACAGTTCCGACAGAAGAAATAACCACGATAATACCGAGCGAATCTTTAGAATTGTCTTTCACAGGGACGCTCCATGTTAGAAAATTGAATTCGACGATAAACTTTGATTGGAAAAAATCGCAAACGAAATGTTGCATTTACGGCTAATTACTTATCGGTCTTTCTATCTCGATATTAAAAATCAACGCATTGCTCGATGAAATGTTTCTGCTATTTTGAAATATTGCACAGCGACAACTTCCTTCCGAAGATAACGAAGCTAATCGACATAAAAACGCGATGTATCGATAAGACGAAACATCCGTAATAATTTTGATTCGTAATATAGTATTGTACCTACACGATTTCCTACGGGAATTGAAATCGACGATAAAGTAAAACGCGAGTATCCTTTTATCGATTAAACGATGATTAACGATAGCGAAGAATGCATAGAACAGTGACATTTTATACGGCGAAAGTAAGTTACATTGTCGACATTTATCATTTTTACAATGACAATCTATCATTTTTACTTTTGTATATACTGTACGTGGTATTCAATTAGAAATATCTTCGTCATACTGTTCGCATAAACGTTGCTCCTTTTTGCGTGGCTTATTTCATACACGCGACATGTTCAATGTATTATTTAACAAGTCAATAGGATTTAATTATGCATTGTTATTAAATTACCCAAACATTGTTTCGCATACAACTTCAGCGAATGAGTTGATCAAAAATAGTTGCAAAACGCACGAAACAAAATGATCTTCATAAGTACAAACTAGATATAGTGAAAATTTAATAGACATAAGAATAAAAATAAAACAAAATCATATCGATTTATACAAATACATCACAGAATTGTTTTTCTTAAATTGTAATTCATTAAAGTATATACAAATGCAGGAAATTGAAATTCCTATCATTCAAAATTCAGACCTGTTCGCGTTTTTATATTTACCATGTAATTAATTAAGTTGTCCGGTATTAAACATTTATCGTATTATAATATTACTCTTATGTCATACCGTATGGGGTAAGAAAAATATAACAAATTCGATATACTTTCGTTCTCGTGTAAATCAGATTGTGACGAAAGACAATGAAATATCCCGGCAAGAAGTGAAATAACAAAAATCGTTAATACAGTAGTCACTTGGTATATGTTTGAAGGAGATATTGTGTAACTCAAATAACTTTTGGCAACCAGAGTTGCGAGATTTCGGAGGTCGACGGAATTTTTGTTCAACAGAGAGTCACACATTTTTATATCACTTTATACGTTATAAAACAAACTTAAGCCATAGGTTTAAAACGATTGATTGCATTAATATATCTATAAAAAAATATAAACTTTTAAACATTTAAAAAGATATCAAAATACAACGCACGACATATAGATTGCAAAAGAGAAAAATTCAAATACTTGTGTCGTCAACAATTCTGGTTACGAACGTGAAGTAAACAGAGTTCCGATATAAATGTTATATTCTATTAATAGTTTAATATATTATACATGTATTTCCTTCTTGTTGCGGCAAACGTTGTTTCAATTAACAATCACGTACACGTCTATTTGTAGCGACGAAACAAAACAAAATACTCGAACGTGTAATGTCAGGAAAATAATACATATTGTATTTCGATCGTAAACTAAACACCGAGACCATAAAAATTCTTGGTGATTTGAATAGTTGTAAAACTGCGAGATTACGTTTACGACTTGCGATTAGCAGCAATTGACAAAGTTACGCGTGACTATCTCTGTACAAACAAATTGTAAATTATCTGCAGGAAAATAATAAAAACTATATAAAAACGATGTCAATGGTCAATTTAGCTGGAAAGGATTTGATAGCTATAACGTAGTCAGAAACAATGACACGCCACGTGCACAAACGTCACTTCTCCTCGACACAAATTTTCCGCTTCTAATGCAATTTGATTTACGATTCGTCGATACGGCGCGACACACAAGATTGCGCTTTATGACTTCGTCGAATGACCGACCGATGATTTCCAGTTTCATTTTCCGAAAACATTCATCACACGGATAGACATATATACAGGGTGTCTCGCGTTAATTCGCGCAGTTATCTCCTAAACTATTGGTCGTTCGAGAAAGTAATTATTATTCGATTCGTTATTCAAAAAGAAACGTTTCGAACGAAGGTTACGTTGTTTGGAGGCAAAAGTCTTTCGATGGTCACAAATTTTATGTAGGTGGGCGCGCCTTCGAAATTTCAGGTAACCGTTTTATACAACATTCCATGCAATTTTTAATTCTCTACGGAAAGGTATTAAGGTACTTGGATTGAAAAATGAATAGCTTACAAGATATTTTAATTGTAATCTTGTAAAGCTTGTCCCATGAAAGTCCAAGGAAAGGCAACGCAAACGGCGTATAAAAAATGTACAATTCGAAAGAAAAAGGAACCGAGGTCGCCTCGAGATCTCGAAGACTCCTCCGCTTAGACAAATCTTCTATTTGAAAGATATTTTCAAGTGCTATATATACTTTAGGAAATATTTGCATGAAGCGATTAAAATGAGACACCCTGTATATGTATACGGTATACGTACGCTTGGGTGACATAACATTACGTATACATACTTTGTAATACTTGAATACCAATGAACGTGATAATTAAAACAGCATCATGAAACGCTAATTACTCAGTTTCGTGTAATTTGGAGAATAACATATTCATTATGTTTGCATTTTATATTAAACAAACAACATCGATTTTATAGAAACGCATATGTATACATATGTAACTATATGTACAATTTATGAATACAATCAGTAGGAAAAATCTACAGACAATACCTAAATGTAAAATATTATAGTAAACACGTTAGCTCTTTTAATTTGTTGACATATCAAGACACGATTATCCAATTTCATCTTTGTTAAACTTTCAATTTTTTTTTACAAAATAAGTCAATAATAATTGTATCGACATACAAGTATAAATAATTTGGTGACAAAGTGGATTTCTAGTTTCTTTGGTAAATGTTTGTATCCTATAATTGTATGCATTTATTGTTTTATAAGAAACTTTAGTTAATTAGAAACGTCAATTAAATAGCACATTTTGCCCATTCGCTCTGACAATGACAACTCGAAAATCACGGTTTCAGGAAAAACGAGTCTGAACATTCTCGACTGTTATGGCTGCGTGATGATGCATTAGCGACACAACTGTTCTTACATGGTTTACCTTCCAAGTTTACTTATAAAACCCTACCAGTAGAAAGCACAAGGAATAACTCATTCTTTCAATACCAGAAACTCAAAAGTTAGAAATTTTGAATTACGTCGTTGTTGGAGCAAACGACGGGTTTTTATTATATTTAAACAGCTTACGATTAATAATAATCTTTGGCATACGTACTATTTAAACAGCTGTATATCTCATCTACCCTAATCAACAAGAAAGGCAATTGCCGTTTATCGATAATTTCGCGCCGTAACTTTCCATTTAACGAACGTGCTTTTTTCTTAATTATTATGCTTTTCGTTATCGTTAATAAACAGATAACACTATTGTCCTTTTGAATGTTGTATTTTCAAGGATTACCCGAGCAGTTCTATAAATATGGATATTCACTCTTGTTTTTAAGTAATAGTATTAAAAAGTGTAAAATATCAAGAAAAAAAATTAATCGAATTTTAATAGAATTATTAATTAATAGAATTTTAGACTTCGTGCAAGGTTACGAGCCAATATATGGGAGAATCAAAAATTTGTTAGAGCAACGCAGTAAATTATAATAATTACAACTTGACAGTTTTTTAATTCTACTGAATTCCACTGAAAAGATTGAAGATGATCAGACAGGTCACTCCCAGAAGTCTACTCAAAATCTGAATTATAATACACAGAATTATAAAATTCTCTGTAGCATGCATGGAACCAGATAGCAAAAAATACAGTAGTAATGCTCTCCTCTTTTTGAATATCTGTTTTACATCCAGAATTGAGTCTCTTCGGCCAAACAGCAAATTAGTAATAATACGAATATGAAAAATTGATCGAAATGGTGATCAAAGACGTGACAAGTATACACAGAGGAGAAGAAAATTAATTCTATTAGATAAAATCGATGAGGTTATTATCACAACGTTGAGTGCATACGTATGAGTTCATTATAGCCTAATTTTCCGAACGCTGGTCTAAATACACGAACTAATGACAAATTAATAATCCGAAGCGATACCTGCTACTTTTTTGTAAAATCAACGGTACAATATGAAATATAAATTGTTTATTTAAAATCTCATCGCACCGTTTGTCAAAGTATTGACTGGTTGTAGACACTATTAGCAAAATGAATCATGGTAATTCCTCTACGACGAT
This sequence comes from Bombus campestris, assembly GCA_905333015.3. NCBI lineage: Eukaryota > Metazoa > Arthropoda > Insecta > Hymenoptera > Apidae > Bombus > Bombus campestris. Next base: position 376,671 of record HG995137.1, on the reverse strand, counting down.
GAAAGAACTTGCAGCTGGGCAAACGAACAAGCTGAGTCATCAAATAATGTCCTTAAATAATAAACTTTGTCCCTTCGTATTTGATGCTTTGTAGATCTTCTATGACTTATTCTTTCGAGTAAAACAATCATTCTAAAAGGTTTTGGTCATTTTTCATATTCGTTCGTGTTTGTTTATGTTCCCACGGTGTTGTAATAACTCTGAACGGAGCTGTACTTTCGAGCGATGTACATGAACCTTCAACTTGAATAGAAGTTGGCATCGCGTAATATTTGTATCTGGATAACACAGCTCGACTTGATGAAATATTGTTAAAATTCCGCATAGAGAAATTGGTTATTATAGAAGAAATAAACTGAAAGGGTTTCATAGACGGTTGGTAGAAAAGGAAAAGTGATCGTTCGTTAAGAGAAACGGAGAAGAGAAGCGAGGATTAACCAACGCTCGAGTGCAAGCTGTAGATTGAAACGTGGAAACGCGAATAGCAAGTAGGCAGGCATACGAGTGACAAAAGCTGTGAGAAAAAGTGGTACTGCAACTTTTCAAACGCGAAAGACTAACTAAGCTCGTTTGTATCCATAGAAAGTGGTTTTTATGGTAGGTGCGATCATCGAGCTACAGTTGTTTGCGAACCAGCCTCGAATCATTGCGATCCGAATCAAACTCGTGACGTGTGACTTCCCTGCGAATAAATATCCCAATCTTGATACTATGTAATACAATTGCAAATACACAGATAGGAGTGACGCAAGTTAATCAGACGCGAACGAACGCACACCAGGCAACCAAGCAGCGATTCGGTCGTATCTCGTTACTTTTCAGAGTCGATGACGAAGAGTAAACTGATCCATATAGATACAGACACGCCAAATATACGAACAGTAAATAACATTGGTAAAGATCGAACTCGCACATTTCCAAGCACCTTACCCAGTGTTTATCTGACTTTTCTTTATCTGATCTTTTGATCCTGTTGAGACGCATACGTCTCGATAAGTTTTTGTGATCCTCTATGGAACAGCTTGTGTCGCGTATGTAGGTTATTTTACTTTATTTTTTTTTTTCTTTTTCTGTTAGTCTCACTATATCCAGAATGGTAACTTTCCAGGAATCGGGCCAAATTATCTGACTCGTGCTCACTCTACCGTGTGTACATCGGAGATAGAAGCGAAAAGCAGCTAGTGCGAGTGAGACAGATTAGATGAGCTTAACACGGTACCGTCGAGCCTGAGTCGTTTTTTACTCCCAATCGCGTATTACATATTTCTTTGGTTTAATTAAAAATTGTTCGTCAAATATGATCAGCTTTGGTATCACTCTGGTTGCACGAATCTCACTAATCCGACTAAGCCGTCGTCTCGTAACGATATAGTAAAAAATAAAAAAAAATATTTTTCTTCTTCCTGGTAATTCCGTAATTCGATATCGGATTGAATTACGTCGGTCATAAATAATGCCGGGGCTTGCCTGGAGCGAGTAGTTCCAGGAATTGGTGAGGATCTCCAACCTCATCACCGAAACTCCTGACCATATCCGGACAAAGTTTTGGTCATATATCCCAGACACTGCTGTACTATCACGACTGACTATACACATTCTGACTATAAAGTATGATTGATTGGCAATCGTAAGAATAATCAACGTAGTAACGTGCTGGATAATATTTATTTGTTACTGCAGAATCATAGCTATGAACATCTCCTTTCTCTCACACGTAATCGAACAATTTCCTGAAATATTTTATCCTAGCCTATCAATTTATTATAATAACCTTAGAAGGTTATTAAATTACGTCTTCATTCTTATTCCTGAGCACGGTTGACATTAAAACGTGCGACGATTTTCCAAGTTCGAACAGAGATATCTAAATTTTAAAAAATCTATGTAGAAACAATCGTGAGAAAATGCGATTCATTCGTCGTCAAAGTTATTACAATGTTACAGACAAATAGTACAAACTGAATATAGTCGTATTAATAGTAACGATAGCGGAAAGTAATCATTATTCTAGTTACATTATCTTATTGTATTCTGTTGAGGTTATTAGATGCGTGAACAGGGGAAAGCGTGGATAAATTGTAAGGTAGAAAATATATTTTAATACAGAAGTGTAAATACAAAAAGGAATATAATTTGAGCTAGTCAGATCCGCACGCTAGCAGTGTCACTCTATGACTGAAAACCCCGAAGCCCATCGTCTACTGTTCATGGTCTGCCTTCGTTCCAGTCTTTTGTCTATACGCTGTCGATGGCTTCAGTGCTTGAGGAAACTAAAAGACCAGATGTAGAGTTTTCTTAGATAATTCGATAATGTTGACTATAGAGAGTTATAAGATTATTGTCTGGGAAACAGGTTCTTCTAAATTAGTATACCACGCGTTTATGTAATTGAATTAATTAGCTCGACACTGGTGAATTTATTTCGAGTCAGGATTTGAAACAAGGATGAAATGATACGTTAGAAATGAACAATAAGTTCGGTTTAATATGACAAGAACAAAGAGAAGAAACATAATGAAGAGAAAGTATGTCAAGGTGGTAAATTTGGACACGAGGATTGACAAAACGTTACGAGGATGTATAATGAATGGGTATGTATCAGCGAGCCGAGCAATCGATAAAATGAAATTACGTAAACGTCATTAGAAACGAAAGGAACGTATAAACAACTGCAATAAAACATTCTCGACTGTTAATTCTCGAACGTTTGGTCGTCGCCTCTAATAACCATGAGAACATCCTCTATACCCAAGTAAAATATTCAAGAATACTTATTTATAATAAATAAGAGCCAGCAATCTGCGAATAACGTAACGTATCAACTACTATGAACCGTGTCATAATGGAATGCAGAAACTATGGCGCTGCGAGAACAATAGTAAATCCGCCAAACAATATGAACAGCGTATTAAATTGGTGGGAAAGCTTAACTTTTGTTCACGCAAAAATTCAACTTGGTATACACCACGTGTCAAGCATTTTCAATGCAGAAGCAACAACAATCCTCGAAGCGCTCGAACTCTTCAACGACCAGCAAATTTAAAAATTGCACCGTATCTTGAATGACTCCTTCAGTGTAATTACAACCACACAAATACTGAAGAATGAAAACGAAGTAATCTCAAGTATACAAGAACTACACACGCAAATATCCAATATAGGATGTACAATCGCTATCACCTGGATTCCCTCTCATCAAGCACATCGGAGACCGAGGAAGCTGTTAGAAAAGCCACATGATTCTAAAATGCAGAAAATTATACGAACCACGTAACAGATTCAAAATCGCCAAGAAACTCCAGGGAATAATCAATTCGAGACAAAGTAGGGACAATCTTCTGGGATTTATTGAATCGACAGACACATGGGACGGGATATGGATATAAACAAAACCGTGGCTTAACGAGCGTGTTGTCGATGCGACGTTAAACAACGAAAGACAAAGAAGAAAACATCTCGCGCAATGTCCATTCGCATCAAAAGATGTATCAATTTAGCGTTCTCCGGATAAGCGTTTTTCTTCCGGATGTTACATTCTTGTGATTGATCGGAGCCTGATCAACAAGGTTCTACCGTGTTGATAAATTCGATTAAAGTTGATCTCTTTGATCTAAATTCAAACACGTGAGAAAAGCTTTGTATGTACTTGAGTAATCATGAAAGAAAAGTTCAACTCGGATGCTCGAGTACTCGGGTTCTTGAACGGCAGTTCCGAGTAACAATGAGTACTCGGATACCCGGGTACTCTACTTAAAATCAATCGAAACAGAATTACAGAATTCAAAAGCGTAGTTTGAGACACAATAGCCTCGCCTATTCTTTGTGTCATATCTACAATTATTTAGTTGGATATACGCGTAAAAAGTGAAGTTTTCCTTTTGTTGTACATATTCCTACGCCATAGCAATACAACAAGCAATAGAATCAACGATACAAAACTGAATGCTATTAAAACGAAGAAAAATTTATAAAAGATGATTACTAAATGTTTGCTCGAAGTTTGAAGGAATAGATGAGAAGCGGCAACAAGAATTACAATCGTTTATTTGCTAAATATACAACGAACGCCGTTAGGTAGACGATGTTGAGACAATGTTATGTTACGACAATGTACCTATGTATATTTCTTAATATAAAATATAGTATTTTGAAATCGCAGATAGCAAAGGCTAAAGAAAGCAAACAAGTGGAATGGCGAGCTATGCCTGTGACTCTAACGAGTACACACTCTGACATATTTGTCGGTAAGACATACGCGTGTACGTCATGAGTAAATGAGTTAAGAAGGTTTGCAATGTTGCTATCCCAACTGCAAAATTTTACAAGGATCAGACGATGTTCGGTTGTCCGCCCTTTGGTATAAAATTTTGATCAAATTAAAAAATCTGCCATCGGCATCCTTGTGAACTTTTTCATTGTTTTTTAAGTATAATAACTTCATTTTGAAAGTTAGGTTGGACTAACGCGTGCTATGTTAAAATCAACGAAAAAAAGTTCAGTGGACGTTGAAGTGAAATTTTTTAATTCGGTCGCTACTTTCCTTTTGTAAGATGGACAAATGAAAGCTTTGGTTGGACAAATACAAACAGACGAATATTGTTTTTTTTTAATATAAAAATCTACGAAGAATTAATTTTTAATTAAAACATTAATACAAAAAAAAAATCTTAGCTTTTGTACACGACGCCAACCGCTCAAAAAATATCACATCGTTTGATTCAATTTCTGCAAGATGTTTTGTTTCAAAAAGCGTCTACTTAATTCTGTTTACGACTGTGTAGGTATGTGAATATTGATTTAAGATAACATACGTTTTTAGAAACTAGGTTTTGGTTGATTTTTTTCCACCACGTTAAATACCCACTATACACGGCAGGAACTGAGATGTAATAAATATTTGCGCAAATGTGCGCATAATACGCACACTGAGTTTACATTCTTTTATAGGCATCTCGCCAATACAGGTTGTTCGATTAAAAAGGACCGGTTCGGAATTAATCGATCGACTCACAGTCTGAGTTCGGTGTGCCGTCCTTAACCTAGTTCACGTCACCGTTAGCCGTAAAATTACGTTCCTTTGGCTTTCGTACGAACCGATCCCATTCGCGTGAACAGTGAAATTAGACGGGACACGAAGGACGGGTAGCAGGGAGAGGCGGTTAATCCGAGCATGGTTACTTTCACTTTTTAACCAAGACGTGCGTGGTTAATGCCAAATTCCGAGATTACGTTATGAGGAAATGAAAGTTAAGGCAAATGTCGTAGATCGCGCGACGTAGAAATTTGAAGGAAGGAAAGGCATTCGAATCGTCGGACACGTACAAAATTGTCGGCAAACCGCGTGTCACAGCTCGTACCAGACATTTTACCTTGGAAATGTTCGAGGTCTGTGTTTCAAAATGATTTCTAGATGTTTTCCATGTTTCTTGGCGATAAGTTAACGTATACGTTATCACCAGTAACACGATGATTGCTGTGTCGATTGCTAATTCTGATCGACTAATTACCGTTCGGATACTTGCTTATACCAACATTGTATAATAATTCTAGTAAGATCTTCAAGTTGTATCTATATAATCGAAGATTCTGTATTATACGAAATAAACTAAATTACAAGTTTATTAATAAAAGATTTAGAAAGCTACAAATAGAACAAAGCTTTTACGTTGCATTCTGAGAGAAGCAAGATTATGTACCTTGATAAATGTTCAAAGCGAATAAAACGAATGCCGTGTATTTTAATTTCTCGTTACGTAACAGTATCGTAACAGTACAAATTCGTCGAATTCTGTCCTTACTAATTAATCGTCAATTACTACAACGACTTCCGATAAGTGTTATCTCGAGATAATAATTTCAGAAAGAATAGGCAATGACCAGTGAACGTGATGATGAAAGCAGCATCCCCTTTCAGGCAGAAATGAAATTGCATTACAAAATAAATATCGTTGCCAAAAGTGTTTCAAATAAATGCTCTTCCATCTACATCTTTATTATCATCAAATTATGCTATTACATACTTTTATGCCATATTTATCGTTATAAAAAATACTGTGAAACCTTCTTATCCAACAATATTTACTTCATGTGAAACCAAGTCCAATTTCTTGGCCCTCAGGCTGAAATAAATAAATACATCACATCTAACAACATCTATTTATGAAATAAGAAAACAAACCACTTCTCTGCCTGCCTTCGGAGGCTACAAAACGATACGTAAACGAAGTCAAACAAATATTCTATTCTTAAAAGTACCTGTCATTCTGGAACAATGCGTTTCACAGTGAAAATTGTTAAAACATTTGATCAAATATTATCTGGGCAATTAGATGGCCTAATTTAGCTGCATAGTACTTTTTCTTACAGGCTTTTCTTTAAAAGTGAAGTGCCTGTCAATAGATCGAACATACCTTTCGAAACGTGTGAAAATACAATGAAAAATGCAATTGAGATATTCCTGGCAGTACATTCCATGCATAATCTCCAAGTAGAAGAAAATAGCCAAATATGAAACAGTGTACTTAACATGGAACAGTGCTGTTTCTAAAAATCTGATAGATGAATATCTCACAGACGACTGTAGACTGTAGACACTCAATCTGGTACCGCTCACACGTTGTGATTCATCGGCCGAGCCAACGTTAACGTCGTGGCAGGATCCTATTACTTTGTTGCTGTTTGAAAATTTTCAACGGTATGTAAATTTCACGCCCGTATTTCTTATTCGTATTATTATCACAATTATTTGTGGTTTTTCTTGATGCTGACATACTTGTCTCCGATACCCGTAAGTATTTACGAGCTGAATATCGTACTTGTGACTTTGTAAAGTTTCAAATATAGACACCGAGTAGTGGCCGAAATCTCCAATATTTTATATTTGAATTACTTTTTTTTATATTGTTTTATTTATCGGATATCAGGATGCTGCTTCTTGCAGTATAAAGAAAAAGAGATGACTCGAGCCGTAAAAAGGATTCGAGAAAAGAAAGTGGAGTACATCAAAGCGGCAAACCACTTTCGAGTAGTCACAAATGTGCTGTTAGTAGAGTACGATACTTGGATTTGCGACTAGCGTAAATAGCTATGTTTTTACGCAATTCCTCTAAAATTTGATTTTATTACCAAAGAAGAATAAGATAAGAAGAATAAAACTATTTTTTGTTTCCTATCAAAATATAACACCTAACGTCAATATTCCATAGTCAAGCACCGTAAAAGGTATTTCGTACTTGGCTACTTTCCTCTGTTAATAAATAACTTGTACTAAAAAGACTGCTGTTTTTAATTTTCTCTAAGGCTATTCTCACGCTATAGATTTCCATGGAGGACCTTGAAATATCGATAATATTATTGATTGTCTGGGGGCACCCTAAATGTTATTGACAATGAAAGTCAGTCAGCTATATATTGGCCAGCCTGTACCTAATCGTTGTAAACCATACGATATAATACTCGTTGTTGATAACATATATAAGTAGTCGACTTATGTAACGGAGCAAATGCTGTTTCACAAACAGAACTTCCACAGAATATCGACCCACCCGTATGGAATGTATTATCGATACGGTGTATTCGCAAATCTAAGGCTACGCACGACTTTTAAATGAACGTACGATGATCGTAGAGACATAGTTCTTCCGAGTAACAGTTGTAACACGCGGAAATCGACGAACGAGTCGGTTTATGGTGCAGTAGTTACGCGGAAGTTCGAATCGCATAGTTGCATATGACGTACCGCGACGCTTTCGCACGTAATACTTTTGCACGACAAGTAAAAGGAAAATGACCGCAATAGTTTTAAATGGCAAGTAAAAAGTACGCAGGTAGACTTTATACGTGCTTATCTAGGACAATGAGAAAAAGTTACCTACAGATAGGTAATACGTGCGATTTTTCATATTTCTGCGCGAGATTTGCCGCTCGCGTAAATCTAACAGTCGGATCGCACATTTTTACGCAAACTCGTATTTCTACGGACGCGACACAAAAAATTAAACTCGAGCAGATTATTTATTTCGTGCATTAAATATTACGAGAAGTACTACATTTGGAATATTTTATATATCTGCGTATTACGCGCGTTCTGGTTTTTTGAAACTTTCCCGCAAATACATGGAGATCTATTAATGAGACCGATCAATCAATAAGATTAGTTGATATACATTAATATACATAATATGCATACATTATAGATAAAAAGCTTTTGGATATTGCGTCGTATCAACAGATATTTCGTTATGTTTATTCATCATTTATACGTCATTATTATTTTTAACAATTACTAAACACTTACAGCGGAACAATTCAAAATTATAAATTAATCCCAATTATCAATAGGGCGCAGATTTTTATGTACTCGTGGGAAAGCTGAAAGTGCAGAAATATTTCTGTTTCTTATGGAAAACCGAAGGAATCGATCATTCAACTGCAATTTTATGGAAATGTGATACGTCATAAGAGTGTTTACCTCGAACAAAAGCATTTCGTTTGGCAAAGTAAAAGACGCAAATGAATTTAAATATTATACGAATATTATACGTGATTCGATGTGGGAACAGCCTTGCTTCGGTTTGAAGTCACGTTACAAACGACAGAACGAGTTATGAGGTAACAACACGCATGGGAAGACATACCCTTTCACTTTGGCATTTCACTCTCACGGGAGCAGAGAACCTCTATTCTGATGATACGAACTGACGATCAGCGAAAGCGTAAAAAATAATTACGGTACGCAAATTGTCATCGCAAAATGTAATAAGCGCAATTTTCGAGTGTTTTTTCAATTTTTCATGTTTTTCTAAATTTTCTATTAACCTACAGATTTGTAACAATTGCAATTTAAGGTTGTTAAATTGTAATTTTAAATTTAGATCGTAACATAAATTCACCCTGTTTCTCTACACATCGTATTACATATTCTTGTCACAAATGCAAAAACAGGACGAATTTATATTAAAACCCAATATTAATGTTTTATCGCATCTTTTACGAAAATATATTTACATACGTAATTGGTAGTACGGCAAAAGAACACAAGATAAGTGAAATAAAAAAAGCTAGAACTCTTCGTAATAATTAATCTACTCGAACCGACAAGTTTTTCTACGTTGTCGATGAATATTAATTATTAGTAACGTTAATAACAATCGACGCTAGCCGAACGAAGCGTATCAACAGTTACTGGCTAAGACTAAATTTGCATCATCGACGATTATTCACGATCGAACCAATTACAAATTAATATTTTCTAATGGTTTCATTTTTTGAAAAATGTCCTCCTCGCTTATCGATAAACCGACAATTTCCATTCCAGTAAAAATATCTACTCGACGACTTTTTTACGTAAAGTGTTCAAAATAACTGTTACTTTGGATGTCTGGTTGCAACTGGCTTGTACGTATATAATCTTGGAGAAATAAACGAAGGAATTGAAAGCCAAGAGGCTTCAGCGAGAATGCGCTTCCAAGTAGACGCGATCAACGTCAAAGATATCTAAGTAGTTAGAGCACGTAACCGTGGTAACTTTCCCACAGTCTAGTGGGATCGAATCGCGATTAATATAACCCGTGCTAATACGCACGCTAGCCCAATGATCTCGCACGAGTACAACGAAACGTAATTGGCTTTCTTACTGTCTGTACGAGGTTACGTAAGATACAACAACAGCTCGCCGGTAGAAGTCTATACGCGCGCTTTCGAGCACGATAGCGAGACACTTTCGTCTCTGTGAGTGAGCAGATAAGCCGAGGCAACTGTTCACCAGTGCAGCAGTGCAGTGACAACCGTTTACTTTCGCTGCCTAAGACCCGTCCACACCATGTCGCTCCTAAATAAGGATCGATCGGTACAGAAACGGGTTCCGTGCAAGGTAATCTCGTTAATTAGATACGCCATGGTGAGCGTATCTATCCTGCGAAACCGTGTTATGCGAAACCGTGTTATGCGAAACCGTGCCGGTTTCTCTTACTCCGAATTTTTGTTTCGGTCAACGTGCGTAAAAAGCGTTTCCTAAAACACGTGGAACGGCAGATTGAAATCCTGCGATTCGAAAGCTCGTGCATTTGTATCCGATTGCGTAACTTTGCCATCAAAGAGTAAGCACTCTGATTAAGCTTGTAAAATGTGCAGCCAATAAAATACGACGCGACGCGATTTTTACAGTTGGAACATAGAAATAGAAAGAGAAATATCGTTTATATTATCGAATATATATATAATAGATAGACATTTATTGTATTGATGCATTCGTAACCGATGACGTAGCATAATGCCATGCAGTATAATCGGATATCTCGTCGCATGGCCGATGACGACACGCGTATGTCATCGGTATTTTCAATCAAGTCTCGAACAATTATAAGTATAAATAACGTTTATACTTATTATATGCATGCTGTACAATTTTCTCATTCTTTAAATAAATATCATTGCCTTTTGCGTGTTTTTCTTCTTGAAATTTTGATCGCTCGGCGTCGAGATTATTACGTATGTCCGATGACATACCGCGTATTCACGACCTAATAACTTTTCTTTAGGTTCGCTTGTTTTTTTATCGTAAATGCAAAGAAAAGTTTTCAGCCATTCCAGAGAAACATTTTACGACAGCTTCGTAGCATAAACTGTACATTGTACATAGATATTTTCGAAAATAGTCTGCTTCAAAGTTCAGAAAAAATGGACTTAAAAGATAATTATTTCATCGTGACGCTAGATGACTATCCAAAGCATGGTGGCACTAATACGCGAGCGTGGAACGTGTATAATGTTCTGAAACACCTAAAAACTCACGATCCGCGGATATAAACGTTATTGAAAATAAACGAGACGACCTGAAACGAAAATTACGGAACCGGAATATTTCATCGTAGAATGATTTAAAGAGAGCTCTTTTCGAAGAGTGGAAAAATATTTCATTAAAGTATTCGTCGATCTGATAAATTCAACGAGACGACTTCGGCTTCGAGTTATAATAAAATCAAAAGGAAACTCCACTGGCCATTAGGATACGTAAAATATCGAAATAATTAATTTGAAAAGTGGCTTCCTCTCTCTCCTGGATATTGGATAAATCTTATTAGATTTTTGTCGTCTTTTAGATATTTGCTAATATCTTCATAAAGCCATATAGATACCGCATCTTTGTTATGAAAATTATTCTCCAGATTTGTAAGAATATGCGCATGTTTTCTATTTTTTTTAAGTTATATCAATAAACGATGTTCTATCGTAATTTTGTTGAAATCAATTACTGTACGAATAATTTTTACTTTAACTGTAACTACACGCTGCTTGCTCTGCCATGGTCGATAATAAATTTCAGCCACTTACATAAATCCGGAACTTTGATTTCACTTCTTTGAAGGCTTACATTACACGTAAGATCGTTTACCGGAGCGCGAATATAACTTCAACTTTTAATTACACTTTCTGTTTCGTCCTTTAATCGTCGAAAACCGGAAACTAATTAGCACAGTTGAAGCATTTCCAATGTTTTACATTATTTATCCAACACGTTAAAGCAGTGGGTCTCAACCGATGCACCTCTGGAATTAAGCATTCCAGTTTTATCAAAGGTCGAGTAAAACTGTAAACTTTTACAAATATTAACATCATATTACATTTTACAAGTTCTTCGTTCAGTTTTTAACCTTTCTAGATCTTTTCTTATCTATTTTAAATGAACTTTGTGCGTTGACACACACTGCGTGTGTAGTAAAATTTATCTTCCATCAGTGAAAGTTCATAAAAGGATCACACTTTTTAACAAATTTTTAGGACAAAATATAAGAGATGAAATTATATTTTTGAACAGCACTATTTAAGAAATTAGAGGCATATAAAAAAAAAAGAAATTTCCTATTTGTGCAAAAATTTACGAAATAAATTTTTCATTAGATTACTTCATTTTGTAACTGTTTTGTAGAAACAGAGAAAATAGTGAAAGAAATTGCTGTTCAAAACTATGATTAAACAAAGTAATAAACTATGAGTAAACTAAATAATAAATTTCATTTCTCCCCTGATTTTTATAAAAGTATTTCAGTTACAGTTTTCACGAAAATAATAGCTCTTTTCAATTAAGGAATCCTTTCTTTGTTGTTACGTAAATCTGTGATCTATCAGTTTTATTAAAAGATACGTTCATGCATACTTTTATCGTTACGACATTGGTGATTTCGATATTTCGAGAATTTTCCTTGTAATCTCGAAAATATTACGTGACTTCGACAAGATGAATTGCTGTACTAAAGCTTTCAACGATAGCAAGAAGGTGGTAAAAAAACGATACAAATAAATGTTTATAAATCTTCGACCGTACAAGAAGGAAATACGTGCTACGAGGAAGAATGCAGCTTTCAATCATACATTTCTAAAGTACGTCGTACCGCTTTGGGAAAATGATCGTTCGGCTCTGAGAAAAACCGGTTTGTCTCGTAACAGAGGAGGCCTGGAAACTCGGGCCCAAATATTTCACGCGTCATTCAGGAATGCAACTCACTTTCTGAAGGTAAAGGTCTAGAAGAAACTGAAAAGATCGTTACGCTACAGATTTCTTTGAATTGTACAAAAAAAAGCTGTGAACAGAGACGAAAATTTCCAAGATTTAGAATACGACTGTATTTCTTGTGTCTTTTTACCGAAACCCGCATGTTTTCATGTTGTATTTTTATAAATATCTAATTAGAAAAATTCATTAACGTTACGCGTCAACATTACAAATTTATTAGTCTATATATCTATAGAATATTATCGGCGATTGTTATAAATTGTTTTCTGTTTTCTATGATCAAGTCCTCCGGTATTTTACTCTAACTTTAAGTAGACCTTTATGTAAATTCATATTTTTATAAACACAAACGAGTAAGTTGTATCTAAGCACAAACTTGTTTCAGCCATCGAATATAATATACTTTACTGTTTTGCACATTTCATCTATTTCTGCGATTCCAAATTTTCAATTTGAATGACAATTGTATAACTATCTTAAAAGTAATGGCACTTACGATGTGCAAAATTATTTCGTACCATTCGCAGAGATACGTTTCGCGTCAATGTTGGAATACATACCAATTTCGTGTACGTTATATAATATCTTAACGATTCAATCCTGTGCTAAAATAAGACAATCGATGATTAGAGACAAGCGTATATAATGGATGCGCTAATTATTCGCAATTACATACCTATTTCGTATTCGCGAATACATATTAAACACCTCCTGACGAACCAACTATGCGCGATAATTCAGACACTTTGTGTGTTCTATGAATTTTTAGAGCGTATCGAGAAATAAAATTTACCAGTTGATAGGACTTTATATTAAATTTTCACAACGTGTAATTGATTGTTCAGTAATAGACGAGAGTTCTTTTATCATGAAAAAAAGGTCTTAACCGGTTCATGAGTATCAAATATATACAATGGCTATAAAAAGTATTTGTACACCTTTGTATTTATCATAGCGTTTATATAATAATTACTTAAGACCACGTACATTCAGTTTCACCTTCTCTGCTAGCATTTCTCCTGTTATTATTAATATGAACATAATATACAAATACTAATATATGATAATAACGATAATATAATATTAATTTATTTGTGCTTTAAGTCCATAGCCTATTACGAGGTTGTTACATTTATCCTCAGCTTTTTACACTATATCATATGCTTACATCGAATGTTTTTTACTACCTTATATTGGTATTTCGTTGGGTTGTGGCACATTATTTCTTTTTATCCTAGTGCATAGAACACATGCACTAGGATATTTGTATCTATTTGTATTTTGAATTTACATTTATATCCGTATGAAAGTATCTTTCCCATATATAAATATTAATATAATAATGTACAAGTTGATAAAAAGGAACGTTTCATGGGAAGATAAGAGTATGCACAAAACTCTTTGTGGCCACTGTCGCTAGCATGGAATAAAACTTCTTCATGATGATATTAAATTGATCGATTAGCTTAGTCATTTAACGGAATCCTTTTCAGCTTAGAGGATTATCTGCTTCTTTCAATATGGGCTTATTTATCAAATTTATTCATATTCAAGTTTAGCAATCTTCAAAGCTGAAAGCGATTAAACGATCATTTTTAGAATACTTTGTACAACGATGTACCATTTCCTGTGGGTAAAAATTAGTTGTAAACGAGCGAACAAACTAAGAGAGAAAATTACCCGCAAGAGTAATTCTTTAAAAACGAAATACCGATATTCCGGTTGTAGCACATTCATTGATGGATTAAACATTTCCTCGGCTAGTTCAACGAATCTCTAATGAAATGGAAACTGATTAAACGTGCTTACGTAACGCATTAGCGACAATACATTAATCGCAACGACGCGTTGAGAAAAATAATACTGTAGGTACTTATTGATCTCGAACTCTGTATACTATATTATATGTAGCATGCGTTTACAACCGATTGAATTAATACGACAATATACCGAAGATTCGATCGATCAGAGATTATATTTATATTCAATTAAAATTTTATTACAGAATATGTAGTTTTAAATATTATAAAACTTATTGAAAGAATTGAGACAAAAAAGGAATTTCATTTGTATTTCGAACCAATCTATATCCCAAAAAGATACAGTCCCCTATGGGAAACAAGCTAATCTGGAGAAAATTTTGAAAACTCACTTGCTTTTATTACCGTTATATAATGTTATATATTACTCCCATATTAACAAGCATATAAACGTATCATTAATTAAAAACGAATATCGTAAAAATTGATTATTAATTAGATTTTAATTTGTTCTTTGCATCGCATCATGACTTATGATTATCTATGAGGATAAATTATAACAGTACATATGTACGTTGAACGCGACGTGACACACAGTTATCTCGTATAAAGTATATTTACACGGAATCACGTAAAAATGACTCACTGCAATGTTATGTGGCGTATATCCCCGTGTTATGAATGAAACGATTCTATAGGCTCGACGGGCTTATCAAGAATTCCCTTCCATTTTACAAGAATCACGATCATTTACAGATGTAAACGATCGACTTCCATTACCGTTTTCCCATATTCCAGCATCGTACAATATATGTTACCTACTTCTAGCAATGAATTATTTCGTTTAAATTGTTCACAGTTTATAAGATCCGACATGCTAGTAGCGATAGATTGAAACATACTATACCTAAATAATATTTAATTTTTGCAAAATAAATTCTGTTACGTCCCGTCACCTTGGTATATAACAAAATCCATCCTTGGGTCAAGACGGTCATCAACTGTAAAAGTATTAATCGGACTGCAATAATCCCAAGGTACTGTCACAAAACAAAGCATTTCATTGTTTGAAAACATCTTTCAGGTCGAGAAATTCCTCAGGGTTATTGTTCAACCACATAAAACCATTTTTTACCTGGGATGGGAAAAGCGGATTTTTCCTGCCCTTAACCGCCATTTCTACCCCCCCCCCCAGCAACCGTTGGTGGGCCGACCATATTCTATTCACATATTTTCCTTTCCGGTAACGTTATCCAAATCATTTATACCGTTGAAATCTTTTTAATCCATAAAATTCGTGCGAAAAATATAATAACGTGGGTCCTTAACGAGCACCGTAGCAGCCTTTCTAAACAATATGAAGCAGTTACGGTTTGTTACATCGGCAGAGCGAATGGAATTTACAGAACAAAAACGATAATAGAGATATTAGAATTTAAATAATATTCTCGTTATAAACAAATTGGCTTTGTTCGAGGCGTTTGTTTTTGTCGCCGTTCGGTTTTGTTTCATCCTAATATTATAGCTCCATCTAATATTTCTTAACAGTAGACGCTGTTCAGTCGTTCACTGACAGAAACCTCGTTGTGTCGAAAACGAAAGAAATAAATACACGCGGCCTCCGTCGGCGAACGTGCGTTATTTCATTCGCGAATGAATCATCGATTTGAGCGAGACACTCGAGGGCATAAGTAGAAAATCAGAGTTTCGCGAAAACCTCTTTAACTCTAAGAACATTATTTATTCCAGTTTTCCGCGTTTTTAATGAAATCCAATTACGCACGTACTACGAAGGTAATCGCGTCAACCGCAATTCATTTAATACTTTTTAATCATTGCCAATATTACTATACTTAAAGGGAAGAACAGCAGTTGAAAATTACACAGTTTTCAGATATTTACACATAAATATCAATCAGACCAATAAAAAAAGTAACGAATCACGAAAATACGATGTAGAATAGCTTCAAGAATTATAAATAATGATTTATAAGAAATAAGACTATCGCAAACATATTGTACTTCTTAAAAATGGGAGAATCTATTAACAGCATAACTTAAGCAGAGGAGAAAGAATAATGAATATTCGCTTTGGTTTCCTATTTATAACTTGCACATTGAAGTAACTATAGTCATTGTCCGTTTATATAGACATAATTGCTGAATATTAAACATCATAGTGTTTAATTATAAATGTATTTAATGACCAATCCACATATGTTGTACTTTAATGACACAATTTTGTTACGTTATAACATCGACGTAAAACAATACTTAACAAATACAAGAGCATGTAAAATAGCGAAACGAGCGTTATATGTATCGATGCATGTATTTGCCAAATTTACGTAATTTCGTACGTATCGAACATTGTAATATACTTTTGCACACAAAGTAATTTACTGATTGATTTAAAATCAATTTGCTTAACAAGGTTTTGAACGATTAAATCGATCGGATCGTAAGATTGCCGAATTTTCGCATTACCGCGTCAAAGTATATAATTAATGATTATACTTTTGAGTAATTACCCGCTGTCACCAGCAGACGATAAACATCGCGTATTTTTCAATCGCTGCAACGTTTAATTAAGCTCTGCTTGCTACATGATAACGTATCCAGTAGTACGCATAACTTTGCAACGCGATAAATTTTCAAAATGACATAGAAACGACAAGAGTTTTATTTTGTCTCGTACACGAACGTGACATTCGACAATAGCAGATCGTTTCACAAAACAATGATCGTAATTCTATATGGAGGTAATATCGTGAAAGCGATTTCATAAATGAAACGATAACGTTACACACGAACAGAGTTCTTAAATTACCAACTACATTGTCATAAAAAAGAATATTCCGAAACAATCGGTATTTTCTATCTCTACCAATTTGACTCGATCTGCAATTATTTGTTCCTTATTCTAGAAATGCCAAAATCTCCACCATTTTTGATATTTAAATTCCTAATGTTCCAACTTTCTCAACATTCACAGAATATTTGATACAAGTATACATTAATTGTTATTATTTTTCCTTGAAATTTTACGAAAAACAAATGAATAATTTCTATCATTTTTTAATTATTAAGTTTCTTAGATCCAGAAGGAGCTATCATTTGCAATAACGAAAGAATTCAAAGTGCTACGATCTTTCCAAGTATTTATATCGCAACTAAAAATATGTGAATGTTTGAAATACATGTGATTTCGTAATTGGCACATATGATAACAGAAAAAATAATAAACAGAAGTTTTTCTGCCTAATAGTAAGTAACGTAAATTACGATTTGTCTCGAGGATCCTATCGCAGCAAGGTTATTCTCGAATATTCCCAATCTTTGCTTCTCTCTCGCTTTAATGGAAACAAATCAACAAACACGTAACGAGAACGCCATAGGATGTCAAAGTGCGTAGAAAAGAAACAACGGTTTACAAGGTAATCCGCTCAAAATATTTTCCGAGTTTTTCGTTTGACACAGTTACGGTTGTCGCACTATTGTATATACACAGTAGCTTGGGAAAATATTCGAACAGTCCTAGAAGCTTATTATATAAATATCGAAAGCGGGTTAAATTCGAAGCAGATTTGATTCATTCTCTGTATTATTAATTGTATGTTTAAAATTATTATTCATGCTGTATACTAATTTTTCACTATGGTAGTATGGTTCCATAAACGTCTCGTAAAGTCTATGTACATCCTCGGATTGCATTCGAATGTTTCTACGACAATCACGATGGTCGTGTTCTATTATAGTAGCAACGAGATTTCAAAAATGTATTCAGAAAAAAGACTGTGCGTTGAGCGTTCGAATACTTTCATAAATGTTTACATTTTACTAGTCCAATAAAAGATACGTACTCACCGTAAATACGAGGATAATCCGTACGTAGTCGAACGGAAGAATACTGCTTTGCGATCAAAGAATCCTTCAATTCAAGCATGCACCGTGTACTCGTGGCACATGTCACACAAAAACGTAGCAAGGAGGAAAAATAAAGGCAAACGAAGAGCCGGCGTACTATAATCGAGGAAAGATCTATCTCGTAGTCACTTTCGTCCTTATTCAGCTGCTCTGTTCCACCATTTAGCACGTTCGAGTAACACGCGCATCAAGATCGGTTTTTCGACACGTACGCGTAACGATTAATCGCGGATAATTGCGCGCCTACCCTTACACAACGGTTGTTAGGTTAGGTTGCCGGTTAGGTTAACTACGCACGCACAAAACTGCCAACGGAAAATCCAATTTTTGTCCGTCGCCGTTCGAGATTGTCGTTCGATCCACAGGCTTCGGAACGCGAGAACGAGAGCACCTTGAAAAATACACACGCGCGAAGAACGCCGTATTTGTTTAGCACTTAAGTCGAGTTTCGGCGTTGATCTCGAGCGAAACGATACGCGAGAACGACTTTGCAACGCACACAAAACCGAGCCGATATCGGTAAAAAAGATTTTGATAGGAACAGGAAATTTCCTCCACTTTCTCCACTTAAAAGCGAAATCGTCGCCAACTAACTTCCGGTAAGGCGAGCACGATATTATTTCGTCGTTTGCCCGTTTCCTTTGTTTTCACCGGCAAGCCGGTGCACCGATGCACAATTTTTCTTTCGATGTTCGTAGTACTCTGCTTCTTCCTTTCTTCGTTCCTCACGGCTCGGCCGCTGCTGCGTGACTGACCGTTTGCTGCCTTTACTAGACACACCGCACGAGGCGCGCCGAAGGCAAACGAAGGGGGACCGACGGTTCGTCGATCGGCAAACGACCCTCGGGTTGAGGGAGCCTTCCTTTGTTCAGGCGAGACCATGCAGCATGGCTCGCAACGTACTTTCTCTCTTTCTCTCCCTTTTTTCCCTTCCCCTTTCCCTCTCCCTCGATTCTTCCTCTCTATTTTTCACCTTCCTTTTCCACTTTTATTCTTTCTCTTCCTTCTATGCACGACGGTTCTTTCTTATGTTCCCCGCTCGCTACGATTCCTATCTCACCTCTTTATTTTTCTTTTTTCTTTCTCTTTCTCTCTCTCTCTCTCTCCCTCGCACAATTCTCGCGCTTCACAGCCTGCAATGCGAACGATCACACGGTCCGTTAGTAACTGAAACGACAGCGACGGTCACACACGGCGTCCCGACGTTGGTAACGATGGCGATGGCGGAGGCGGAGGTGATGGCGTCGGTGGTGGTAGCGTCGGTGGTGGTGCTGATGATGATAGTGTTGGTGGTGGTAGTGGAGTGGTGGGGTTGGTGGTGGTGGTGGTAGTGGTGGTGGTGGAGGTTGGCGGAGGTTGATGGTGGTGGAGGTGGTGGTGGTAGTGGTGGTAGTGGTGGTAGTGGTGGCGGCGGCGTCAGTGGCGTCGGCGGCGTCGACGGCGTCTCTCTTCGATAAAGCAGACTTGGAGGCGGAGGGGGTGACAGATACAACCACTACTACTACTCGTTCCTACCCCCCTTGTATTACCTTTCAAGATACCAAGCGACATTCTGCACAGTTTGCACAGACTGGGGATGTTCGATTCGTTTAAAAAGAGTCGATTCTCGATCGATTCTGAGCTGCACCATGAGAATCGAAGAATCGCGAATAAATTTAAAAATCGTAAATATATATGTTTATATGTATAATTTTTTATAGTTTTTGGATCGATTTCTACGGCGCCCTCAGACGATCAATAATAATTGTTAAGAATCGATCTGAAAATCATAAACATGTATGTATGTATGTATGTATAATTTTATATGATTGGTAAAGATTGATTCTTAGGGTGAGACAATCAATAATACTGTCAATATTTCAAGCTTCTCAATCTTTTATGGATTACGTATATATATATATATCGTTATTTTGCATCTTACACCAAAGTCATAGATGTGTAACTTTACAGATTTAAATCCCTATCCTTTTAGATTCTATAAATGCTAAACTCCGAACAAACTTGGAGTATTATCATTATTGCTATTATCTGTTACATGCAGATTCGATCGTTTCGGAATATAATTGGGAATAGGAAAAGATATTCGTATCGATTCTTAATCGCAAACTGGAAATTTGCATGTTCGTACGTTTGGCATAAGAAGAATTACCGCATTGCTACGGTGAGAAATCTTCCTTTGTAATAAAAAAAGTCGATTCGCTGAAAAACCGACAGTAAAGAATCGATTCCGATTCTTTAACCGAAAGAACTGATTTTTTGAAGAATCGAGTCAGAATCGGACATACCTAACTGCACATCGATATTCTCCTCGCGCGTTTCACCATGCCATCAACTCGCGGTCATCAAGGCGGGTGCACGATCCCATGGAATATCGGTTGAAAGATAGTCATCGCGTACTTAGTTTAAGTGTCATTAGCTTTCATAGGATTTAAGGAATGCCTGTCATTTCATTTATAGCTATTCATAATTATACATAATTGAGATTGTGTACTTGTGGAATTAGCGGGTACATCGTAATTTTGAAGTCTTCATATCTACTAGTCGAGTTATATTGAATCAGCGTAATACAAATATCGTGGAATATGTATTAATCAAAATGAGTTCCGTAAAATCTCATGAATTTCAGACAATAATTATGTACACAGAGATTGTGATCTAATAAATATGCGGAAGAATATAAAAGCAGATCAACAGTTTTTATATCTTTGCTTTAAAGGAGCGATTAAATCGAATTTATTGTCCAAAAAATCTTCAGAATTCATTAACACGCGTGAAATAGCTAAACAGCAATGGAATTATAAATATTTTTCAAACAGAATATTTTTAAATATAGTAGGCATTGATAATATTTAAAAATTGGTCTTCAGTAATTAATAAACTCTAATATCAGATTTCTGCTAAGAGAACAATTTCTTCGTTACTTTATTAATATTCGCAAATATGTAATTGAGAATGTACGAGCTCATGACAAGCTGAGCTTACTTAGCGAGTATGGAATTAGTCGATTCACAACTTTTTATTTGCTAAACGTATTACATGTTTGCCTTCATTTAGAGAATATGCCAAAATCGTGAAAGACGCTATCGCTGTTTTTAACAATAATTTTAAGAAACGATTGTTCATATTTTTTAAAAGTAACACCTAATATGTACGGAATAAAGCAGGAACAACGTGACTATTTATCAAAAAGCTATTAAAATCTGAAAACATTTCGACGAGAAAAATAAGCACCATAATATTAGTATGATTTTTAACATTGTAAATAATCTAAGAAAGATAGATAGTACGATACAATTCAATACATTTCTAAAGTTAATTTATTATTATTTCAAGTAATAAATACAAGTAGGTGCTGCCGGCACCTATAGATCATGTGGAAGTTTAAAGGTGAAGTATAGAAACGATATCGTGAAATAGTATCCAATTATCAGAACAGAGCTTATCTATACCATAACCTATGATGCGACATATGCAGTCTTTCACGGATCGATAACTCCCTGTTGTCTCGCAATCTATCGGTTGCGATAATCTGACAATGAGATGCGTTATTTGTTTGTTAAGATTTCCTTCGCTGAAGCTTGTTTGCGTAACAAAACGAAATATATTTTATATGATTATCAAACGTTTTTCAGTTATAGATAATAACATTGCGCATATATACGAAATATTTGTAAGATTAATCTAAAAAGCTCTGCTGTAATAAAAAATCTCCTTTGTACTACTATGTACGCGATTATTTAATTTAATTTAATTTAAATTTAACAAAGTTAAATTATTTTCATTCAGTATCCCAACATATTCCTATTGATATTATTTTATTCTTTCCTTCTGCTTCACGCTAAACGTTATACCTAATAAATAACATAACAATCAATATGGCAAATATGATGAATATATAACAACCCCTAACTTTACTTCCCAACACATAAAATTCATACGAAACTCAAGCGACGAAGACCTTATTTATCGTCGTATTATTCCTATTGATCAGTGTTGCGCATATTTCATTATCGCGTATTTTCTCGCAATATCTGTACGTACTATCTACCTTCTTCATTTTACTCTAGTTTTACAACTGTGACAAAGCTAAACGAAAAGTAGTTACCACGACCAACAGTTTTATTTCTCCATACGAATCGTCGTTGTACGTTTATTCCAGTTTGCACCACTTTCTCTTTACGCGGATTTTCAATATTTCTAACTTTTATAGTTTCTTACTCGGCGATGGTGTGTTCCCAAGTTCCTTCAAACTAATTAAAGCTATAACCCATTGTCGAAGTTTCTCCCTTAACTAGTCGGCTGCGAAACGGCGAAAAATCAACCAAATTTTTGCAACCGAGCTGACGAAAGGGAGCAACAAGGCGCGCCTGTTTTGGAAGCGAGAGACGTTACGTGCAACGACCATAACCTATGTATTTTCTCTGCTTTATGGTTATGTTCCGTTTCGTTCCATTCCGTTCCCAGTAAATGAATGCAAAGACCAGAGGTTCTCAGTTTGTACATGGAAAATGATGAGAAATTTCAACAAGTAACGAGTCGAATTTCTGCTAAAAAAAAGTGTATCAGATTAACTGGATTAATTTCGTGATAAAAGTACGTGACGTACCCGTTATACGTCTATGTAAAAATCTTCACAGTGATTATTCATTCACCAAAGTATTCAAAGATATTCAAAATAGAGTATTTATTGTAATATTTAGTCGCTCAGATACTTCTCTGCTTACTTTCTGTTTCTTTAATTGTTTTAATTTATAGAGATATCATTTAGCATGAATATGCGCGGTTTAGTAATTATAGCGATTATAATAGTAAAATTTGAAAATTTACATATGTACAAGTTACGAGATATTTATTGCAAACATATAGTTCGCAAAAAATTAGTATACAGAGAGAGCAGTGGTCTTAAACATCAATTGGTGCTGAAAATGATCTCGCTGCGTATTCTGGGTTACTACTACAGTGAATAATTGATTGTTCAAATACTTTGACGAACTTTTGCGAAGTATATGCTTCTAACAAATATCTTGTACCCCCATGCACATTTTCAGATCCGTTTCAAATTTTACACATACGATCAGCATGTCTCGTTACAGTGCTAATGATATTTCAAAATATTCTATATTTATTTTATATTTATATTTATATTTATATACATATGATATATCTACATATATGCACGTGCAAATAATTTTTCACCAATCACACGATTTACATCGATGCAAAATTTGAAACCGTTTGAGGAAAATATTATAATATAACTGCGTTTTTTCGACGCGACCACATGTTTCCTCTACTGGAGTGCCCTGATATGAAAACTGAATGACGTAAGTACTCGTTATCAGATAGTTAGAAGCGAGTAAGGGCTTATTCTCAAAACTTGTTACATTCATCCTGCAATTTAAATATTCTATTCTCGTATTAACTGTATCTGCGCAAAGCGAATCTAGTCTGTAACGATACGTTTGAACAAATTCATGAAGATCTTTTGTTCATTAAAAATTTAGTGTATCACGCGGGGTTTACTTCAGCTGTACACAGGTACAAGGTACCTCCTATTCGTATATTATTCCTCAAAAAATTTCTGTTCTTTATTATTCAAACAATAAATAATTCAAACTTTTCCATTACGAGTAGAATTTCCGTATAATAAAGTATTTTTATCGAGGTTGTAGGAACTAAGATATACTGTAAAGGTGGAACATGAAACATTGATGAAAATATAATAGATAATATAAATCACACCATGTTAGTGAAATTGCAAATTCTAATTAGAAACGGAATATATAATTCAAATCTTTTTCAGATAGAATAATTCGTACCTTACTGTGTATTTTATAAATTATGCAAGTAGCTGTAAAGTCATTAGTCAGATTTTACTGACGATAAGTTAACTTTTGTTTCTATTTACTATTATTATACCTAGAAATTTCTTTTAAACTAAATGCATCTTTTCCTTATTGTTACGGTTAAATAGCCAATAAATATTAATATCCATTTATTCATCCACCTCTCAATTAAATTAAATAGTAGAATTATTAACAAATGTCTCGGAACTAAAAAATTATTCGATTAATATAAATATTCTTTCACGTTTTCTACACACACACCCAAACCATTTAGTTGCTGAAACAAATGAAACCGTAATAGAAAGAAGACTGAAGAAGAAGCATCCCGCAGACCTAGCAATAGAAATACAATAAACAACCTGGAAGATGGAACCCCGCTGGGGGTAACCATCCACATGCTAAATTTTTCAAGTTATAACATTTTACCAAATGTCCTTCTGGACAAATTGTAAAATTCAAATAAATAAATAAATTAAAAAAAAAAAAAAACGTTTTCTACCGCCCTTTTCCATCTAGAAAGCAACTTTTCTATTCCCAGTTTATAGCAGTTTGGTGATTTGCAATTTGGTCGATGTTTTCCTATCAAAATCCATTTTTGGCCTATTTGTATCGGTGAAAATACTTGGTTTCCCATAATTGTACGACGACTTGAAACATACGTGTCAGGAAACAGCTGATTCTTCGGAAAAGCAACAGCTGCAGTCGCATACGCGTGTTTGCCGAGCAAAGACAACTCTGTCTTTTTTTTTTTTTTTTACAAGATACTGACTATAATTTTACGTTAATACAGAGCCCGTTATACAGCCCCGTATAACATGTGCAAGCGGCCAAGAGATGATTCCCCGTGAAACCATACGAAGAAAATATAAGACACAAGTTTTTCATACGGCGCTCTGTCTTCAAAAGGTATACTTGAACTTGGCTAATTAGCGAATTAGTATGTATATTAGTAAAATAAGTCAGTTCCAAAATCGCGGGACCAAAAACGAGCGAAAAATCCTCTCAATTTTGGGCTACTCTTTGAAAGATAACGTAAAGTATCGAGTACGTACTTAGTCTGTGGAAGATAGGTAATCGATAATCGAAAAGACGACTCACTGATCTTTCGCTTAGTTCCTTTATCGATGATAATCCTCCCGTCGATCGGTTTTCTCGTCGATCGAGGCGTCTGGTTGGAATCGAGTGTAATCGTGTTGGCGTGTGCCACACCGGAAAACAGCTGACTTGTATTTTTTCGTTAGGGAAGCAGCTGGCCTCCCAGCCCATGGGCCAAGAGTCGTCTGCGTTCCTTATACTGGGTGTTCTTTCGATTAACGATTCGAAGCACATATTTCACGTACTAGTTAAATTTGAAATGATCTCGTAATAAACAATTATGCAACCTAGAACATATAGAATTAAATAATACGAATTGATATCTTTACAAAACAGTGAGGAAAGAAATAGAAGAAGAAGAAACTTCGCTTTATTTATATGACAATTGTGTAACCAGTTATGCGCCTCAAAGAGAGAATTAAATGATAAGAATGTTTATTTCAAGAACCGATATCCTTACACGCAGCTGCAGAAAATAGAAGAGGAAGAAATTTCACTTTATTTATACGACAATTATGCAACTTAAAGCATATTTACGTACAGCTGAGGAAAATAGAACTTCGTTTTATTTATATGAATTGAATTCAACGTCTATTTGATAATTTTAATCAGTGAAAGTCGATAGAAGTCACGATCACCCAGCATAGGAATTAGGCTATGCAAATGATAATATCAGTAAATGAATCCGTTAATAAAGCTAATCCTGAGTTTCCAGTTGCACAATGTGAAGCGCCGTAACGAGGGTGCACGCACCGTTATAAGCTTCCAGTCTAATTTTAACATCCAGGTTACATATTATTCCCATAGCGAAAAGTTCAGAACGTTGCACGCATAGAAACGAGAGAAAGAAGCAATAGAAATGCCATTCATCTAGCCGATAATTACGTAATTTTCTCTTTCAATCGTTACTTGTACGCCTTCCACTTCCCTCTGATTTATTTTATACTTTGCATTTATTTAAATACCAAGAAAAGATGTCGAGGTAATTCCATTGATCCATTAATTTTATTCCTATCGAGATTGAGGTAAAAATATAGGAAAGGAGAACGTTAAAAAATTGACCACTTTTAGAGGCCTGCTTGTCATCGAAAAATTCTTGCAGGACATTTAAGAGCATCTGAAGAAAATTGAAAAGAACGAGCGCAAAGATGAAAAAGCGGTAGCGGCTCGATCTACCCATGCGTTACGCTTGATCATGTTCTTCAAACACCGATCCATCAACGAAATAATTGTTCAGTAAATAGTCAATAATTGTTGCTACATCCGAACAGCGACCAACGACACGTTCACCAGCTTACAACCCTATGCAAATGTTATAATGGCTTCCAATTCGGTTTTGCTCTTGTCGATTAATACGTTAACAAAATATTTGGAATTATTCGAGTGCCTAGAATGCAATTCTATTTTAATAAAAAGAACCGTTATCAGATTGTATTTCGATTTGGTATTCTTGCTGGTCAGTGGAATCGAACGCTATTGCAATTTCAGATTCAAAGTCGTCCCTTTCGAACATCGCGGCCGACGATTGCAACGAAGAAAAAGTCTTATCTGCTTACGTCTTCGAGCTAATAATATCTCTGATTACTCTGATCCTCTTCGCACTTTATAATTACTTCAAACGCAAGTATCTTACGTTAATTCTGTTTCTAGGCTTAGTGCAGTTCGTTCGTTATGACACACGGCACATACATATGTATACGAACTCGGCCAACGTATTGTTGGCCATTATTCTCACCTAGCGATAATCTGGTTGTAGCTCAGATCTGCTGGATTTCAAACTTCGATCGATTTATCAGCAGAATCTGAAAAATTACAATAGTACGTCGATATAGTCGAAAGAATAAATGAATAAGGGACGAAGGAAGATCAACTGCAACGCGTGGGTAGATTTCACCGCCGCTACATTTTTTAAATTATATAAAGTCCTACTTAAAAAATTGTATAATAACCGTTGCATACTGTAATGGTTATATGGCATGCAACGTTTTACACAATCACGAGTTCACAAAAGGTAAAACAGGAGTTAAATATGAGAAATTTAGATATCGCAGACTTTTAAATATTGAAGAACGCGCGGCTCAGTTCGATCTTCACGAGAAAGTTTCCAATTGCACACTCCACGTTTTATTCTACCGAAAAGGCGAAGCAATTTTAATGAAACTTGTATTTAATACTTTACCGATAGTATTATATTTAATTTATTAATTAAATAAACTTTTGTTTATAATTCTTTAAAACAGAAAGTCATACATAAACGGTAATGTGCATGTAAAGCTCACAGTCATCTATTTTCTCTTGAGCTAGTTACTGTATCTCAATAGGACTTATTAGTCATTATCGGAAAATCAATTAATTCAATTTGTCCTTTTATATCCTATTCTATATATATATATATATATATATATAATCTCTAAAACAAATTTTGTAGGTAATCAGCGAACGGATCGTTATGATTTACTCAGGTAGAAGATCGGCTCGTTAAATTCTTGAAGCGATTAAACGCATCCTCCCTATGCAATTCGCTATACATGTAAATCCACTGCTCATAATCTTCGTATAACATAGTAACCGTACAGTTAACCGCACAATTACATTTTTCAACATTCACGGTATTGCATGCTTTGGTAATATGCGTGAAATGTTTATTTTCTGTCTTTTTTTTTAACATTTATTAACACGATCTCCTGTTTACTTTTAGACCGATTGACAAAAGTTAAAAGATATTGTGAAAAATGAAAATTGATAAATATCGTGAAAACTGAAACCTGGAAAATATAAACTATATTAAAATTATAAACTAATATATAAAAATATAGACAATATAAACATTGAAAAATATTATAAAAAAAATAATATTTCAAAAGCATAAGATACATCGGACCAAATCCGCAGGCTGAAGAAACACTATCCGTTAGACCTAAGCTCCAGATTCAACTAATCTTTATCCTAAATTATGCATATTTATAATAAGTTAACTTATTACAAATAATCTAGCCACGCCAGAAAAAATTACTAAAAATTCTCAATGCGAGAATTGATTGTAAATTTTATAAATAAATAAAAAAAATAAAAAAGCATAAATTCTTCACGCAACAACACCCATTACAAAACAGCTAAGTGGAGTAAATAGAGAACAGTATATACAAATGAACCTTCCAATTAAATTCAAAGGAGAAGCCAAAGCACAAACGAGGCTGGCAAATCAACAAGGAAACAATGGCAAATCAGCGGAATAAATGAAGTATCATAATATGTAAATGAAGAAGAACTAGGTCAAAATGTGACAAGAAAAGCTAGAATCAATGGAGCACACCCTAAAAGAGTGACCAGTGTATAGTGAACTTAAATCAGAAATCTAGACAAACAAAAGCAGCAGGCTAATTAATTATAATTATGAAAGCGAACACTGAAAAGGTTGTAAAAAGACAGCACTAATTCATACACGGTGCAATGAGAACTAGAGCAATTTGCCTGCAGTACTATGATAGCATACCTTCGCTTGGCACAATGTGATATTAATTGATAGTAATAAGGATAGCACCAATCAACACTATATCAAAGAAACACTGTTAATTATATATGTACTCGTATATTTTTGTAATATTGTTGCTTTAATTGATACTCATGTTTGTAAAACTTGCTTATTACCTACACTCGTAATAGGCAAAAACCTAACACAAGAATAGTAATAATAAACAACAGAAAAAAATAGTTGGTTTTTCACGATATTATTTTATGTAATATAAATAGATTCTAAACAACAAAATAATCTTGAAGAATATTAAGAACCAAGATATGTCCATAAATATAGAATCACGAATAAAAATAGTAGATTGTTTACATTTTTATGATCGGCTAAACAGTGACAATAGGATCGTTGAAGATATAAAACATTTCAGCGTAGAATGCTTTTGACATGAATGGTATCGAAACCGCATTTGCTGGATAATACCAACCTACAAAGACTAAGGAATATTTCAAATAATACTAATTATACCACTATAACATTAATTACACAATATTTCATAAGACACAACATTCTGAAATAAGAAGCATAAATAGAATATACCCAATGCAAAGAAATATATATATATATATATATATATATATATATATATATATATATATATATACACATATTGCATATATATTCTTTCCATTGGGTACATTTTACTATATATATATTATACTATACTATTATATATATATATAATATAGTAGAGTATAATATAATATAATATAATATATGGTATAGTATGTATAATATATATCAGATCATATATATAAAAGGAGTCATAAAAGAGTCAAATTATAATTACCCCCCTCAAAAGAGACAGGTCTATCGCATGGTGAGAGTGAGAGTGTCCGCGTTGCTTTGACGATTTTTCTTGCGGTGAAAACAAACCAAGGTTACAACGCTTTGTTGCGTTGTCCGTGAGATCCGATTTCTTGTGTAATTCGTTCTGCCGAATAACCATTATAGACAAGTTTTGCGTAATTTCAACGAACATCGAATGACCCTGAATTTTGCGTTTTCTCTTTAACCTTCTTTTTATTTTCGTTGGTCTGTACAGTGGCTCACGAAAGTATTCCAACACTGCTACAAATTTTTTATGCACCTATCATACAGAACATTTAAAAATCTCATTAGTACTGTAACGAGACATGACTATCCTGATTATATTGGTGCAATTCAAAACGCATCTGAAAATGTATATAAAGGAGCTAGAACACATTTGTTCGATACATATACTTTGCACAGATTACCAAAGTACAGTAGAACCACGATTATCCCAACTGCTGTTGTCCATATTCTCCATTATCCGAGTAGTTTTCGCACGCGAAAGATGCAATACTCCATGATAATTTTTATCGACGATTAACTTTACTACCGGCGAAAAGGCGACACAACTTTACAAGCAATGATATTTAAAAGATTGCTGTTACGTGGTGGCATATGCTTGGCTGGTACTGAATGTGTAGTACTAAAAAGGGCTTGGTAAAAACTACCAGGCGAGTTACACCGAAGACACGATACGGAAAGAAGTGGAAGATGATACGACGACAGATGTAGAAGAAACTCTTTCTGCATCGCACGCAATACCAAGAACGGTGATTGTGATAACGCCGGCATGATAGAATGGTTTCAACGTGATGAAACTTCGTCGATTGACCATGGTGCTAATGTTCTTGTGTGCTTCGAATAACGAACTGAAACATCAATATAATGGCAATGATGATATTCCTCGACATTTTGAAGTGTTCGAGGCTTTAGAAGTAGAGTTAAAATGGTAGAAGCAACGAAAGGAATGTAATTATATCTTACCGAATTAAATCTGCTAAACAAGTTGTACGATTTAGTAGCTAAAAAGATTTGCGATCCATAGATCTTTAATGAAATCACATTTAATTTCATTGTTGCTATCAGTAATAACTACAATTTATTAATATTGCTATTATAAATTATTATATTCTTTTTCGAAATACACACACGAGGAAGAACATCAGGAAAGTACTCTTCTGGCTACGAAAGAGAATTCCAATGATTTCTTCGATATTTTTCTCGAACTGTATTTTTTTCCCTCCAACTGTATTTTACGGTTTTATGAAACATAACAAGAATTGATGTATTATAATGTTATAAGAAACCACTGTTTCATCATTAAGAAGTTAACCAAAGATATTAACTCCTATACCGTAACTAAAATTTATTATAATTTAAAATTTGTCTTATCGTCTTGTTTTACGCTTATGATATTTCATTCGAATAATTTCCTGAGCCACTGCATATACACGATTCGAGGTGCATAAACAATATTGAACATAATTCTTTATACAGGATGCTGGAAGTTATATAGAAACGGGGGCGAAACAGTTTGTTGCGAGACAAGAAGAAAAAAATATGGAATAAGATTTTCTTATGGAAAATTCAGTTTTCGAGGAAATTGGGATTAAAAGTCCGCTGCATACGTATGCAATATGCATATACGACTAAAATATAGCAAGATACCGTTTATTAAGGTATACACATACAATGGCCATCGTGTTTATACACAATATTACACGACTTTGTTTAGTGTCTTATTTACGTGTTAGTCTAGCTACCAGCTGATGTAAATAAAATAAACCACGACAGCGATGTACACGCGAACAGACACTATCTCAATACATGCAGGTGAATGCACCAAAATGAGCTACCTATCAACAATTTGGCGTATTCGCCATAGCTAAGAAACTATTAGAAATTACAAATTGTAATTTACAGTAAACTCTGATTGAAAGGACGAGAATCGACGTTTTTCATTTCGTAAACATTGACATATTTTCCAAAAATGTGCGGCATATTTAATACAATTTTGTTTCATAGCATACCGTCCACGATAAGTAAATTCTATTTGCAAGATCGTAATATTAAAACTACAGTTTATAATAAAGGCATTGAAAGTTTGAATCGATAAAGTTGAACAGCTCTTCGGATTACGGACGTTTTCAAGATATTTCCTTTTTCCAATTACCGCATTTTCATGATTTACGAACTTTACTATACACGCCTTTAAATTACCAATGTTCTGCTGCAATAATTCTCTCAGATACAAAAGAGTTAAACGGAAAAAGAACATTTGTTTTTCAAGAACGAAATGTCGACAGAGAATTTTTTTCCAATTTCCATCTTGGTACTTTGAAGTAATCGTGTATTTCTTTAAATCTATCTTTTGTAGCTTTAATAGTATCGGTAACTCCGATGCGTAATGCATTGTGAATTCAAAATTAATGCGTAATTAATTAATTACAAGAAATTATTGACAATTAAATTTTAATACACAAATGTTTATACAAATGTTTCTTCCGTTATTGGCATAATTTGACATCGAATTAATTAAGCTACAAATATAATCTTTCTCTCAAAATCTTTTCTTTATATCTACATAAATATGCGTTTAATGAGATATTGTACACGCGTAATTACTTTCAATGTAGTAACATAATGAGAAAACTCGATATTCGGAAGAAGGCAGTCCATAATCCTCTTTTGAAAGCTTTGTCATTTTTCATTGGAAGCAAAATAATCGTTCTTTTTTTCCATGTCACCATTCTACAGGTTGTTCAGCGAAATGGATGTACATTTTTCAAGCATTTCCGATAGTGTGACCAAAAAGTGTTTCAAACAAAAGTTGATCCGTTTTGACCAGCTACAAATTGAAATATTTAAAATCGTCAGAAAAATACTTCTATCTATAAACAATCACGATCAACTTGACCTTTTTTACATGGCATGATGTATTTTTGATTACATAGAAGTGTAACTGATATAAAGATGAGTTCAACGACCTCATACTCTGACCTTTAATTCAAAAATTTTAATATCAATTTAATAACTCAGATCAGTTAGATCAGACGTTTATAATGACGTTTGTGTTGTCAACAATTTCTATAAATGAAAGAAAATTTCAACTTTGAACGTCCCGAAACACGATTTTGGCAAATACGTCAATATTCCAAACAACTGCTCAACTAGTACAAAATATTAATTGCACATTCGAAGGTTTACCGAGTTAAACGTACTAACGAGAATACATGCATAATTAGATGAGCATAGCTTTACATATAGCAGCGAGGATAATAATTTCAACCATTCTGTAATAAAATTTATCTAGTAAAATATCTTCTTTATGCGTCCTTGAACTTGTTAACTGGTAACTGTTACCGGAGACATTGTATATAAACGCGATAGCCGTTATTATGTATATATACATCGCTCGGCAAACCGTATCTTACTTAGTCGTCACTGAATAGACGTATTCGATTTTTTCGAAAACTGAACATAATTTTATACTTATTTTTGTAATCGTTACTTCGACTATCTTCGTCGTTTTTTTTTTTTTTTTTTTCAATAGCAGGATAAGTTAAAATTTACAAATTTAAATATTTTTGACAAAAGCTATATATGTAACGTTCTCCAATGTTTTTCAGTATAGTCCGTTTTGCAACAAATTCGTAACAATGACTTAAGGATTACTGAACGAATTATAAAACGATATGATAATAGAAATATTTATGGACTTCTTATCACGTATTTTATGCATCGATATTTTTTTGAATTAATAAACCAATAGTAGGGAAATATGTGATTATTTTAACTAGAATTATTGAGAATTTAAAACCAATTTCTCAATTGTTTTACGTGTATACACATACTTTAAATATTTTCAACTAACGCCCAATATTATATTCTACTTTTAATTTATTCACAGGGCTGTTTAATTAAATTCACATCTTTAATTAATTTTTATGTTTCCCCTTTGAGCGATAATTTTAATTTGTTTATACTTGATTTTCAGTAGACTGATATAACGCTTACTATATTGAGTTATCGTTAAGATGAAGTATATACATTGTACATGTATAATGGATTCTTTTAAATATGACTATCCTCGCGAACATTCCGGTGGAAAAAGCCAGCATGTGGTTATTTTTTATCGAAACAAATTTCACGGCTACGGTAGACTACATAAAAGCACAACAACTGTGTAAGGGAGAACTGAGAGATAGAGCTTCAGAGAATCGAACGTTTTTTGCTTCTGGACATGTACACGAGGCTAAAAGCTGACGAGAATAACGAGAGGAACGTTTATCGCCCTGATCCGTCACCTCCGGCGCACATGCTGAAGAAATTAAAATTTTTTGTCCATTTCCTCGAACGAACGACCAGTCACCATCCACGGCAGACCGTCGTGGGATTCCAACAAAAAGAAAATAAAAACGAGAAAACGAAGAGGCGTCTGACGCCATCGCCGCGCGATGCTTCCAGAATTCATTAATGGAAATTCTACTCACCGGCACTGTTGTCTTCGATCACTACTTCTATCTCGCTCTCTTCCGGTAATAGACGGTAAAACTTTCGAAAATTACAGAAAATATGATACGTACCTGCAAATAAAAAAAAATAGAAAATCAGTGGAAAGAGCGTTAAAGTTTCTACAATTGTTCAAATTAAAATGATATGATCGAATATTGACTAAAATTTTCGTAGCTTGCGATTTTCAATCTCGTACCGATTTAATGTACATTTTGTATTATAGGCTCGTAATATACGGATAAAGCATTAGTAAAATCAATGAAATGTCGTCTGTCGTAGATTTTGAGTTTGAAACAATTTCATTTTGAACAAAACGGTTTCATTTTTTCCAGATTCCATTCATCCTTAACATCAGCTATGGTGTACCATGCTCCAGCAAAAATACGTTCATAAAAAGGATCATAAGTTTCACATTACGTTCATAGATTCACAATTATTGTGATCAAATTGATTCCATATTTTCGTTTTACATTTAAATACTCTCAATCAGTGTGACGCATATGTGTTGCACATTTTACGAACATGAAGCGTGAAACAATAAATCGCGGTTTTACCGTGGAATTGCAATTGACGTATTTCCGGAGCGAAAACAATCGCCCAATCACGCCTTAACCGTCGATGCACTTCCGCTGTTCAATTACTCGATCACTGGGCTTTAACAAGAGATGCGAACACCAGATTGTTTTGGGAACGGTGAAATTTACATCGAACGAAATGAACATATTTGAACGTACATTTCTATTATATTTCATAAAATCAAATTCCGCAAAATACAATTGCACGTTCATTTTTGACATTTTAACGTGTAATACTAATAACCGTTGGTAAATCACGGACTGTTCGAACATAGGATATATATAGATATGCGTTGATATGCTATTAAGACGTTAAAATCAATGATCTGAGTCTTACCTTATGTATTGTGTTACAACAGTTGTCAAACGAACCGGTACTTTGAATGTGATATGCTTGTAGGTTAGGTTTTTGCCGGCTCAAATACACAAATGTATATTTCTTTTAATTCACGTTTTCCAACTTTAGATCGCTGCAAACTATTATCTTGTATCGTCTAAGAAACCGATGAACGATATTGTACGCGTATAATATACATTTTAGTCGTTAAATTACATATCAGATTTCGTTTCACGCTACGTGCGACTCGATGTTACTCGCAAACTCTCGTGTCGGACTCGTGTAACTTCGTCGTTGTTCGACCAGGTACGTATCTCGATAAATACGGAGCTACGGTGCGAAAAGATATATAAACGCGAGATTTCAAGAAACGATTCGATTGTTTAAGTATAATTATATTTTTAATCTACTATGGATTATTATTTTTATATTTCCTTATTTAATATACAAAGCCACTATTCAAATAGTAAAACTGTTCTTTTAGCAATAATAATTACGAAAATATGCCGGTTGTAACTACAGATATTGAAATAAAACGAGTACTTATGTAGTAGAAATATTTGTATACAAACATAATGACGATAAAGATATAAAGTAAGAATGTTTCTCAAAATGCCTGCTCTTTGAGAAGAATTGAAATACTTAATATCAAATATAGTAACATGTTTTAGATATGTAAATGTATAAAGGCTATTCTTTTAAATGAAAAACAATTTAATTGATTGAAATTAGGTTAAATAAAGACTACACATATACAACGATATTACCGAGGAACACGATACCTAAATAATTTTGAAAATCAATTTATATGCAGTCAATCAATCTAAATCCAAAATCGACAATTTTGCTTACGTCAAATATTTCCAAATTTATGTTACGATACAAATGCTATATAGTATCGATGAAATACACCATACTGTGTTTAAAAGTGTTCTAACATATGTATATCCATTATAGTACGAATATGTATGGGCAGATATTGGCCATACACTATAATAAAAAATATAGTAAAATCCATATATATATAGTATATCCATATACATACACATATGCGACCATAACCCATACACACATTACACGTATAATATTTGAACTTTATAATACAAACCTTATCTCTACCTTAGCTCTAAATTCATTAATTTAACCTACCCCTAATCTACATTTTAATCTTACTCCACCTACGATTAATATATTACTAGTAAACTGCTATCTTATTTTTTCTAAAAGTCTGTAATAACAAATTGGTTTCCTTTATGTTATACTTTTACATTTATATATATATATATTTTTTTTAGAAAGAAGAATAAATACTTAATAATAATTAAATTTATATAATCAATAGAAAGTAATAATTATTCAGTTTGTGTTCCGGCTGAAGACTGAAAGAAATAACAAATACAAACAGAATAAAGACATTAAAGAGTGAAACAAGATTTCAGAATACAAGAATCGTTGATCGGTGTTGGTACGACACATAATAAACGGGTTTTCCTTTCGCGCCAGGCGAGAGTAAGAGTAATCCTGCAACTTTCATTTGCAGCACTCGTTCGGCCTCGTGATGTCATAAATATAACTCTGTATCGTAATCCGAATCCGTGTTCTCGTGGTGAAAGGTTCTGATCGAGAAAAGAGGTTAGTATCGTGGGGTATAAAAGCGAATCACAATCGACTAATTGAAATTACATAAATATAGCATTACAATAAAAATTTGTATTCTTAGTATTCCTAGAATATGACGTATTCTACGTGCGTGGGATTATTTCGTGAATAGGTGCCGGTGAATATTTGTTATATAAGTATTTTCATTTTATCATATTATATTAATTTCCTTACCATTTTTAAATACGACAAAAGTTATGATGTAAAATTAGTATGCGAGAAGGAAATAAGTGTATCTTTATGGCAAAATAGAGTACTGCGTTATATTCCCTGTAATTATGTATGTATGCGTATATGTATATATAAATTAAAAATTCAAGGATCGTTATTTCTATGGGGTTTTATCGATCCTTGATCTGTTATAGTTGCCTGAAAATTAGTCGCGCAATAATCAATCTAAATTCAGTTTGAAAAACACAGCCTCTTCGCTTCGTCAAATTCATATTTCTCAAAGATACTGTCATACGAGGAAATTAGGTAGAAAAGTGAAACTGAACGTTTTGTTGGAAATTTTACAAAATCAATTACTTATATCCAGCACTTTTTTAACTTTTGTTCCCGGCTCAAATTACAGTGTATTTTAAGGATAAAACTTTTTCTTTACAACGATCGCTTAAAAGTGGTGCTTTATTTTTTTATTGCATTTATAATAAAGAATATGCCTCCAGCGGTAAAATAACTCCTCGAAGTACACCCCGAAGAAATTGCACAACAAGACTTGTGCCTTACGTGCATATGTTTAATGTGTACCCTCGGCGAATGTGTTTAGCGTGTACCTTTAGTGCGTATGCTTGACGTCTTCTTTATACGTGTGTATTCAGCATGCATGTTGAATGCGTGTGTTTGGTATGTGTATTTGGTACGGTACGTTTACGTGTTTATATATGTACAGTATAGTCTCACATATTGCGGATAAGCTATCGTAGATATTTATCATAGCATTTATATCTTGATCAATTAAGTCAAAGTTAATATCAGGTTTCATATTATTCGGTAGTACGTATTTTTATATGAGTTCAAGAACGTGATATCAGGAAAATGAAATATGCAACCTGATAGAAAAACGCTTCTTTGGAAAATAAGGTGACGTACAGTTACTTTTTGTAGCCACTGTATTTTAAAGACACGAGGTACAAGTACGACCGTATAACCTTCTCGTGGTGCGAGTACATACCTTGTTGTTATTCTAATGCTAGCAGCACTCTTTTTAAGGGCAATAAAACAGCGACAAAAAATCATACAGCAGCCTTTAAGGAATCATTGTAAAGGGGAAATTTCAATCTTTAAATACATGGTAATCTGAGTTGCGAAAAAGTGTATTACGGTTTTGTCGATATACTCTTTTCTTTTGTTGATATATTTTCTACCAATATTGATGTTAATTGCGTCTTACGGTTTAGGAAAAAGATTATTATCCTTCATTATATACACTTATATCGTTTCATCTGGAAATAAAAAGAATTAGACGTGTAGCAAATCACGATCCCGGTTCTTTTTTGTATAAGCAACCTCAGCGTGAAAATTTCAAATAAATGTTAAAACGATGCAAAATTTCTACCAAGAAAGCTTACATCAAATACAAACGTCTGTATAGTAGAAGCAAGAGAATTTTACAATTATTTTACATATTTATAATTATCGTATATTTAGGATATTTAAAAATTATTGCAAAAATGATCATCATAATATATATTCCACTGTCATTTACTAACTTGCTACGTTATGAAAGAAATTATACGTGATAGCTGCGTTGGATTGTAAATCAAAACGGTGTAACTCGCAATCCGATTTAATAATTTCCTCGATGAGAGTACGTGTATCGTATAGTGCACATTGACTACGTAAGAGGCCGGAAGTTATTCAGTACGTAAAATTTCTATCCCCGGAAACCACAAAGGTGAAACGACTATGATCAAGGAAGCACTACAGCGTCTATACGAGCAGATGGTAATCAATTCCCTTCTCTGCTGGTACAATTAATACTCTTTATTCTACATTCGTGTTTTCCATTGAAATTTTCAACATTTAATGTTGCTAATTTTACGTAATAATATGTAATGATTGTTTTACCGGATAGAGGAAACTTTGAAGTGCATTTGAGCCAATTTTTCAGAATTTTATAACACGAGATTAACTTTATCGTCGAAAAGGATCTACTTAATTTAACAAGATGTGTTTTAATTTTAAAGCGAGGAATAAACCAGACTAAAACGACTTTGTATTCTTTGTATATGCTGTATTATAAGCGAAGTAAATAGAGAAAAGTATACAGAAATGAATCCTCCAATTAAATTCGAAAGAAGCCAAAACACAAACAAGGTTTGCAGGAAGAAAACAATGGATAATCGGCGGAATAAATGATCACAGCATGTAAATGAAGAAAAACCAAGTCAAACTGTGAGAGGAAAAGCTGGAATCAATCGAACACGTCATAAAATACTGATCAGTGTTTAGTGAACTTAGATCAGAAATCTAGACAAATAAAAACAGCAGGCTAATTAATTATTATTATGAAAGCGAATACTGAAGAGGGTGTAAAAATACAGCATTACTTCATACACGATGCAGTGAGAGTTAGAGCAATTTGCCTAGAGTACTATGATAGCGTAATTTCTCTAAGGACAATGTGATATTAATTGCTAGTAATAAGGATAGGAATAATACTCGGAAGGATAGTACCAATTAACACTGCAATTAATGTTTTTATGACATGTATTATTAGATCGCGAACGCGTAACTTTGAAAATGAAACGGTACAAAGAACGTTAAATAGGGTTCGATGGAGACGTTGCTAGCAAAGGCTGAGAAAAACTTTCGTTCACCAAGGCTATAAGGACGTAATATGGAAATGTAAGCATTGAAGTACTCCTAACCAAACGAAACGAGATCCTAAAACAGAATCAACAAAAACTGCTTCTGCGAAGATGTAGCCAGAACAATACTAAAAATACTATTTATTTCTCTATGTCTGTTGAAAATTTTCCCAATGGCGGAGGTGTGTAGAAATACAAAAAGTTGGAGGATTCTGTGCACTTAGAACGGAGGATTAATGTATCAACAGCGTATCTGGGCCAAGTAAAACTGGTTATGGAAAAGCCTTGCTACGACGCGACTACTTTTCTTTTGGAAGATGACCAAAACTGGTTTTGACCTTGTCAGGGATTTACCCTTGATGCAGATCGGCGATCCTACGTTAATTCTATTAACTTAAAAAAAAAAAAAAAAAAAAAAGAAGAAGAAGAAACGCGATGGTGCTTCGACCAATAACTATAGAAGGATTCGACGACTTTAACCGAATTCAGAAACCGTAATTGCGATCTTATTACGTGCGAAGATGTGAAAAATTGATTGAAACATACGCTATTACAAATCTATATCAATATCGATATCTGTTACAAAGTAATCACAGAAGCACAAACTATAACGCTACAATGACGACCAAAAGAAAGTTTATAGATTAAAGGGTATAAAAAGACATCACAGTTTTACGTAACAGATATGCATTTATTAGGGACAATGAATAAATGTGATATATAAAACAGGATAGATGACTGTTACCAATATGTCGTAATATGATAGAAGATTTTTAGTACGAAAGTTATTAATATTTACAAACTAAATTTCCCCAACTGTAAAGTTGAAAGGGAAAAGAAGATATCTCGGATACGTTGCGCTGAAATCGAAAAACAATTGCAAGATCGGTTTCACTTATGGAAGTGGAAGGACAAGCTTTCTTTCATCCAGTCCGTTATTAAAGATACGTGTATAGTAGGATGGAAAGTCCTGGAAATGCGTTAGGGCACTGACACATCCCGGAGGAGTCGAGGTCGACTCCTTTGGTAAGATTAAACAGCCTGTGCCGTGATATACGATGGGTCACCATATAAGGAGAACAATAATTTGAAGTTAAACCATAATATCGTCTGTGAGTTCAGGCCTATACTGCGGGCTTCCTCGACTCTGAGCAACAGACTGGTAAAGAAGACTGTGGAGGTCCCGATTCGTGGAAGTCTCGTACGGCTGCAGTACAAGAGCACCAGCCCGTTTCTTCCTTTCCTCTCTTTTCTCGTCACCCGGACGGCCTCCTCCTTCTCCTCATTCACGTCTCCCTTCTTTCTTCCCGTCGTTCCCTTCTGTTTCCTCCCGCGAATAGCTTCTTTATTTTTATCCTTATCGCACCGACAAGTAAGTCATTCATCTTTCTCTCTTCCTTTCTTTCTCTCTACTACTCGCCGATCCCTTTTCTCGCCCCCTTCCATCTCGTTTCTCTCATACCTTATCCCTTTTTGGATATTCTTCGCGTCGCTGATCCTCGGTCGTCAGTCCCTCTATGCTCTCTCTCGTTTCTCTTCTCTCGTCCGTGGATTCACCCTTCTTACCTTTCTTCCTTCCTAGTTTCTCTTTCGTATTTCTCCTGCATCGCGCGTACACTCCCGTTCATAAGTTCACTTCGTGTAACAGATGCTAATTGGTTGACGTTATCGGGAAAGAT
Organism: Bombus campestris; assembly: GCA_905333015.3. NCBI lineage: Eukaryota > Metazoa > Arthropoda > Insecta > Hymenoptera > Apidae > Bombus > Bombus campestris. Next base: position 335,612 of record HG995137.1, on the reverse strand, counting down.
CGTCCAGTAAATTCGATATGCAGGTACTTAAGAATTTGGCGAATTAGCGTTAATCGAGTCGATCGTGTCTTTGTATGTATTTACGTGGGATAATGAGGCAAGGATTCGTAAAAACTCTTGCGAAAGCTAGAGGAGCATGATGAATTAACTGTGTACGTTCATTGTGTGTGACACGTACTCGAGTTTCGTGCGTACATAAAGTAAACATAGAGTAAAGTATTGTATGCGTATTATTTGTTTGCGTAGATTGCGTAGCATTGTAGGAAATGAAAATCGAATCTGCAGTGAACGTTTTCGAAACTCGTCGAAAATTTTATTACGATACCAAACGTATGATCTTTCATAATCCGCAGTTATTTTTGTACAGACAAATTTCAAGCTAGATAATAATTCTTAAAGGTTTTAACAAGTTTATAATCGTTCCTCGGATTTATCATTATCTGCCAATGGCCAAACACTTATGGATAGAGGTATACACATATACATCGACTGCACACTTTCTCCACAGTGCATCTTTGTCGGTCGCAGTCTGCCTGGTCACACATTGCTATATCAATCGCTGAACGTCTCCTTATCGATAATGTTACGTTTAAAATATTTGTAAAACTCTGTATCGTCAAACTCTCATTTTATCGATTAGCCAAATACCGACGAGCATAACTATTAATAGATCAGCTAATGTACGCATATTTTATTATAAATGTTATTATACATACAGTATATGTATTTTTTAATCCGAAATGTTATACGAAATAAAATTTATTACAGCTTCTTAGCAAATGCGTAAGTCCTAATACTTATGGCTGGCAATTTAAACGTCGTTAAAAAATATATATTCGCTTTGAATATATCCAAGTGCGAATTGCCTTTTAAAGTGCAGCGAGGCTCAGTCAGTGGTATATGAATGTGAAAAGAAAGGTTGAGCGTATAATTAATCGCAGGCACGACTAACTTTAAGTTTAAAGATCCTTCAAATGTTGCAAATATCAAGTTCTCCTGTTCATTGCGAAGTCTGTGCTTACCTGTGTTTGATGATAGTATAAAGGCAAAAAATGAATAAACAGCAATTTCCAAAGATCTTTTTTAATTACTTTGATGAAAAGTGTGACCTTTTCCCTGTAACCTACAAACGTTTTAAATCGACTGACACAATATATCTTCTATAATTTTCTCATTTATAAATATTTCTTTCTTTAAAAAATAAAAAATGAAGCTATATGCTTTTTTTAGCAGAATTGAAAAGATCGAAAATATTTAATCAGCGAACTTAACGTTCCACCCGTTCGTTGCAATTATACAACCTAGTCGATTTATCTTGTGCCTTCAACAACGCCATGGATATTTTTCTTGTACAGGAAGGAAACTTTTTTTCTCTCATACAAGCTTTGTCAAATGTAACTCTCGACCAATACGGTACAACGAAATTACAAGGGCACCTATTTCTCAAACTCCAGAGAAACCTCAATTAGTATCTTTTCTTTCAACCTCGACTAAATTCCTCGTGAACTTTCACCTTCTTTCGACGCTCCAAAATATTCGATTCTGTCGTCAGCAGCTTTACCACAAAGCTACCACAATGGCAGCCATTAAGTTTAGTTTTCCCATCGAATCGGGAGAATCTCATCGACTGCCTGCAACAATCGACGACGAGATCGTGAGATTCCGTTTCTCTTTTTCTCGACGTGTAACACGGTCGTAGTTTGTCACAAAAGAGAGGGAGTAGAATGACTTAAGAAAACGTTGTGGAAAATTTTCGAGGCGGTCGAACTTTGGTTTTCTGATTGGCAGAGTACCAGAACCGTCGCTGGGCCTTGGGACCCCTCCTAATCGCCATTGGGGTTTCGCCGGGGACAATAGAAGACCGTTAGACGTGCCATGGGTTAAAGATAGAGGCTCGAACCAACCATGGGAAGCCCTGAATCGAGGGTAGACGCGAAGCAGCAGGATCTAAGCCGATGGACCCGTGAGCAAGAAGAAACTGGTTTACCTGCCTCATCCTTTCTTCTTTGCTCTTTTCGCCTCTGCTTCGATCATCCACCGTGCATCACCGAAGAAATATCTTTTCACCAATAAGCGTTATCTTTTAATTTTTATTCTTGTACGTTCAAGCGTAATGCGCCGATTTATATACTTCACCAGGGAATTAATTTGTCGAAGAGAATTAATTTCGAAAAGAAGCACGATTACATTTACTTTTCGCAGAGACGAGTTTAAGAGAAAAAGTGCTGTACCGCAGCTAGTAGACGAATTTTGAAATTGCTAAAACGTTACAACAGTTGTGTCGTATCGAAGAGCCAGCAAAATTGCATTTAATTGTATTTTAGTAAATGATCATTTACTATTTGCTATTATTTATTGTATCGTCATATTATTTGATATTTTAGTAAAGTGCATGTAGGATAAAAGTTTATATGTAACATAGTATATGATATTCAGTGGACAAATCAACAAATTTTCCCTCCCGTTGCAAGCAACAAATTTATTTTTAATAGTAATCGTAGAATGAAAATACACCCTGTACAATGAATACTAAATTTACCTCTATCATCACAAATTGCATATTGTTCGATGTTAGGTACGTGACGTCTGCGTAAAGAATCGCTTAAATTCGTACAGAGCTTTTTAGGCTTTTGTGTTTCAAAATATTCCACAAAATTCTCGAGTGCTTTTCAAAGTTTCCAGAATAGCAACGTTTGTTACTACACGTTATTTTAATCTTTTCAAGCAAAGTAAAATTTAAACAAAAATACAGGGGGTTAAGATACGCAGTGCGTGTTATAAGCTATCGATAAGGATATTTGCGCGAAACGTGTCAAAATATCTTATTCAGTTTCCCGAGACAATTTCACAGCCAAAAGTAGATAGTTAGACAAAAATAAAAAGATAAAAATTGACTCGAAGAAGTATAATTTCGAAATAATTTCAAAATTAACTCTTATTGATTCTATATCATTATGTACCTGTGGTTCGGTGAAGAATGCGAAGACCGAGATGCAGGGCCTTGCTTCTTACGAGCGAGGGAGAGACAAGACCAAAGGTAAAGAGAAAGAAAGAAATAGAATATAAGAGAGGAAAAAATAGAGGGGCAAAAGAGGTTCGGAGGACAATAATCGTCCGGATATGCTGGCATTTCATATTTGTTCCCAGAGTATGTTCGATATAAAAACACGTGATAATGGAAATGGCCTATATACACATATACATATATACAGGGTGTCTGATTTTCATCGATCCACGTAAATATTTGCCAAATACACTGTTGGAAGAAGTATGTCAAATAAAACTTGTTCCGTCTCAAGGGCGACGTCTTACGATGACCACCAGATTTGTCTAGGCGAGGGCGTTCTCGAGATCCCAAGGTGACCTTCGTTTCTTTAAATGGAAGAATGCATCTCTTTTATACACCGTTCCGTGTATTTTTTAGTTTTCTACAAAGTTCTCTACAAAACAGTATCGAGGTATTTGTATATGAAAATGCTCGAAATGTACGAAAGACAAGGGGAACGTAAACATAAAAGCACAGTCTTATCTTTCCTTGTTTTTCACACGATAACTTTTACCAGATTAAAGTTAAAATACGTTCTTGAACTCGTCGTTCTTCGACCAAACCACTTTAATACTCTTTTGTAGAGAATTAGAAAATGTATCGAATGGTATTTAAAAAATGCTATAAAAGATGTATGTTTCCATTGAAAAAAGCAGGTCACCCTGAAATCTACAGCTAAAAAATTCTACCAAATGTCCAAATTGGACAAATTGTGAATGAAAAATATTAAATAAAAAAAAACCCTGAAATCTCGAAGTCCTGCCCGTCTGGATAACATTCGAAACAAAGTAGGTTTTATTTGAAACAATTTTTCGAGTAATGTATAGTTTATGAGGTATTTGCGCGGGTCGATTAAAACGAAACTATCTGTATATCGTACATTTGTTGCAACGATGACACAACTGAAAAATCTCGATTTTAAGGAAAACGAGTTTCGATGCTCTGAACTGTTATAGTTTCATGACGATGCAGTAACACAAATGCCCCCGTGTGATGAATATTTTAAAGTTCGCTTATGGGACTTTACCCATAAAAAGCACAAGAAGCAACCGTTTCTTCCGTACCAATAACTCAAAAAATACAAGTTTTCAGTTATATCGTTGTTCCAGCAAGTGAACTATACGTAGACATAAATATACAAAAATGTAATGTACAATAAATTATATAAATATATAAAATTGTCTATCGTATAAGCTTTCGATTGTAAGCCACATATAGAAGAAAGATAAAATGCATAGAATATTAGCGTGGATACAATTTGAAAGATACAATTACGTGTCTGTTTTCGAGTGTTTTATGTAATCAATCAATTAGATAATTAGAGATATACGTACTTTATTTTAGTTTCGTGTTCCAATACGTCGAAGCAAAAGTTGAAACGTTTGAAAAACATCATTATCTGTTTTCGATTTTATAAATGTATTTAATCGGTCGTAGTTAGAGGCAATACGCGTTTTATTTTATTTTCCTATTCCACATACGCCGTAATTAAGATTCACACGTACCCGCAACCGACATTACCCGTGTCTTATCGCGGCTGTTCACATGTAATTCTGTAATCACATGTTAATCAGGTGATACGTAAGCGTGTAATGGGACAAGCTATTTTATAACCGTTTATTTTCCAGCTCGAATGTCCACCTCGATAAAGATTGATCGTGCGTCACGTCGTAACTAAATTTATAGACTTTATCGGTCAAACCGAATGCTTTATTGCTTATCAGAATTACGTAAAACGAAATTTTTTATAAACTCAAAACGTGTAACTTATTTTGGTTGGTTATACTTGTGGTTATTCTATGTGCTATAATGCGTGTTACACGTTTCATACCTCTACGCACTTCACCTTGAAAAATAAACGGTTTTTAAAAACGAATTATTAAAATAAACGGTTCAATTCATTCAGTTTTCAACAATTCGTACGATCTATGTTGTACCGATCGTATGCCAGCGGAGCCTCCATCCTCGTGTTTGAACATGTGCGTCGATAAATCTGCTTTAATTATTCCATCAAATAAGAAAATCTGTCTTGGCACTTACAGTCTTTTCAAGGAAACTACGTAATGGATTAACGAACTACGTTATCATCCTTCGTATTACATCCTTCCTCAAAGCGTAAAATTCCTATTGCCTCTGATTAACAGGTTGGAATATTAAAATAAAAATATTGTACAGTTATATAAAGTAGCGTAGTACACGTGTTTACTGTACTGGTATATAGTAAAATAAGCTATAATAGTTTCTTTTGCATCGTTTCCCATAAAACTTTAATTTTCGCAGTCTATTTGCTTCCACTCTTCAAATCGGAACATTTAAACGAAGGATGTAAAAAGAACAGAGAGTGCGTGATGAAAATTTGAATGGAGGATATTCGAATTTGGAAGATATCGAGAACGTCAGCTGTAGACCGCGTTTAACCACGCGTACACGCATTTTCCGGTCCTATCTTTCTCTTTTCTTCGTTTATCCACCTCTGAGCGAGTCGTAGCTTCGTCAATGGAACAGGCGTCCAGCGTCAGGTTGAAAGTTCTTGGTTTCGGATTTCCGTGTAATACGAGCCTCGCCTGGCACATGAAACAGCCAGACTCGCAACGATATCATTCGTTTATTATACTACATTAATTAGAGCAAATAGTATAATTTTCCACCGCTGTATAAATTCCGCACGGATATTTTTCGATTATCGTATAACGTGAATTTTTCTGATTACTTTTGATTTCCGTTGCTTTACGAGATCTTCAAAGCCTCTCGATATCGTCGAAATAAATTACACGGACGAGTGAAACGAATAACTTGGACTAACAAGGGAACGAAGTAATCTTTAGCGTAGGAGGTAAATACATATTTTCGTCAAGACTAATTCTTCACTCAGATTAGAGTGGAATGTAAACTCATAAAAAGTTACGTATTCCATTTTCATGTTTTAACATTTACCTTTGCGGTGGAATTTTATTTTTGCGAATTTGTCGAGGGACAAACAGTTTATAATTGAAATTCGTATAATATCAACTCGACGATTTTACTCGTTACTTACTGTTTTACGCTCATGTAATAGGTGCGCACGTTCGGGCAAGAGAATTCAACCAGCAAAAATTCAGTTAATCGAGCGAATCATTTAATTGATTAAAATTTCGTGCCAATAAATGTAGTTCAGATAAACAGAATCCCACTGTATGACATTTTACGCATTATTCGTCTTTCATGTATTAAAAATGTAATTTTTAAGTAGACTCTTGTTTTCGTAATCCGATGGATATTTAGCGTTTCGTCGTTGCATTAATTATCGAGATAAACACATTCGATAACCACAAAGGAATATTGACAGAATTCATTTAGGAGAATCGTACATGCAGCTAATTACCCGCACAGTTTACAAATATATGCACGTGGTATATGTATTAGACAAATGGCTACTGTATTTACCACGTTACCATTCGAATCTGTGCTCTTATTCGTATGATTTTTATAGATTCCTTTGTTACTACGAACGAAATGAAAACGAAATTAAAGAAATCGTGTAATGTGGGAAAAGAAAAAATATTAGTTTTGAAAGCAAAAATTTATGAATCATTTGATATTCGTATTTTGACATTAGCAGATTTTTTTTTATTATTTATTTGTTTAAATTTTACAATTTGTCCAGAAGGACATTTGGTAAAATATTATAGCTTAAAAAATATAGCATGTGGGTGGTTACCTCCAGCGGGGTTCCATCTTCCAGGTTGTTTATTGTATTTCTATTGTGACATTAGCAGATGATGATGGAATTGTTTGTTTAAGAGATAGAATTCTTGTAGATATATTACCATCAGTTTTTATAATACGTATTCCTTAATTATAAAAGTTGTATAAAAATTGCGCGTGTAATACTAAGAAAGATAAATATAACAATTGGTTAAAGGAATAAATTAATGGAAACTTGATGACATTCGTCGATAAAAATAGTTTCATTGATACGCCAACTGAATGGATATAAGGTTGAAGCAATATTAACGTGCAAAATTTGTTTTAACTATTATCGTAAAATTTCATGTCCACTTTGTTTCTTTGAGGAAAAGTCCCATTGGGTTTATCCTTTCTTATCGAGGGCTCATCGTTAACCCAGGCTTATCCGTTAGGAAGATATCCTCAACCCGCTTTTCTTTTTATGATATTTCTATCCCTTACTTAGGTCGGCGGAACTTGTTCTCTCAATTTCTATCAACGATAAATAAAAAGTACATTTTTACAACACAGTTCGATATTTCATTAAAATACGCTTATCGTCAAATGCGACTTATAATAACAAATATATTTTGCATTCGATAGAATTTCCGTTTTCTGGTTAGTCAGCCTTCATACGTATATTACTTTTTCATATCGTGCCACTCTGTCTCGTATATATAAGAAAAGAAAAGAAATAATTTGAAACAATTACAACGTCGTAACTTTTAATATCTTAGATTTTATTTACCCCTAGCAAAGAATAACAGTGTTGGTATGAAATTCATCGTACCGATGAAGTTTCAAATATATATCGAAGTTTATGGTTAGTTCATAATTGTCTTCTCGTTAACACCTTTAAAGTACCGTTCAAAACATATTTCGTCGAATGGCTGGAAATTTTTCCTTTTTTTTATTTAATATTTTGCATTCACAATTTGGACATTTGGTAGAAGAATGGCTGGAAATGACAGAAAAATAGCGGAGTCGCGTTACGTGCAGCACTTTGTACATTTACTTACTTGGCTCACGCTCAGGAATCATCGTTTCATAATTGCTGGTAAAGTAGCCGCGGGAACAATCGTTGCGAAGGCGTTGCGATATTGCGATCACGTAACCTTTACACACGTATTTCCGTGGCAAAAGAGTATGCTTCCGTGAGTACGTGCCTGTACAAATTACGATGGATTGTGATTTCTTACATGATACGGTGTACACGCGTGGAAATTGGATTAACATTCGTAATTTATGCGCTCCTGAAATTTCCGCAATGCGCCGACCCAACTCTTGTCTTGCACGGCCTCGAAAGCAGCTTTCTCTTGTACGCCGATTACACGCACGGTGATGTCTCACGTGTTTCTAAAGGTTATCCAGTCGAGGACATATCTATTTCTCTGGACTGGAAATATCCAATGACCTTGAAATACGATGCTCATTTACAGCCGCTAATCGCTCCAAAGTTGAATACAAATGTACACACAGGCATTCACATCGGTCTTCAAACATAGTACTATGCGTGTACTTGTTGGTCTGCACGAGACGGAATGGAGGCAAAATCTATCGTCGTCTGATTTCGAAGTGATTTAAATATCGCGTTGCTTGTTCTATAAAAATATAAATCAACTATAGTAGCTAAAAGCAACCCCTAAGGTGTCGTCCTTTACAAATTTCCAGTCGCATAAACAAATCCTGTTAGATATCTCGCACCTTCGTTTCGATAACGAATTCAATTGGAACGAAAACGTCCCAGAGAGAACGAAACAAAGAGAAATTACTATAAACTCGATGTACCAGTTTGAAACGAGACGCTCGAAATGACGCAGAAACGTCAAATTATTAATATACGTATAAAATCATGATTAAACCTACATGTGTACGTTATTAAACCATAGTTGAATTATCATTAAACCACCATTAAAGTTTATTAAACTTATATGAACGGTTTACGAACCCGAGGTACCGTGGCCAAATCAAACGCAAGAAAAAGGAAATAGAAAACGCCGAAAGGATCGTCTTAAGATCCTAAAGGCGCCGTGGTTTGTTAGAATTGTCAGAAACGACGATATAAAGAAAACGTTTTTTATTTTTTATAAAATTAGAATTTATTTATAAAACTTACAATCAATTCTCGCATTGAGAATTTTTAGTGATTTTTTCTGGCGTGGCGCTGTGACATGGCTAAATTATTTGTAATAAGTTAACTTATTATAAATATGCATAATTTAGAATAAAGACTAGTTGAATCTGGAGCTTAGGTCTAACGGGTAGTGTCTCTTCAGCCTGCGGATTTGGTCCGATGTATCGAGTAATCCAGTAGTTAAGGGCTTTCGATGTTTGTTGACTCTTTTATTGTATCTGGTGCTAAATTCAGCTATTTCCTCTTTGACTGTACGTATCTTGATGCCGCGATGTATTTACTTCGTTGGTGACATACCAGGATGCATTCAATATGGAAGTTCCCACAGTTGAAGAAAAAATGACAAGATACGCCAGAGCACACCTAGGTAGAATAAACAAACGTACTTGCTAAAAACTGTTACACAAACTTACTAAGAGGCATCTTGGTAAGAGGCTTCTTACCGCTCCTTTTGTTTACTCGTGCTCGCATGCCGACACATTACACATACATACATACAACGGCACATAGAACATATAGAAGATTCCAGCGATTGCCGACAACTGAATCGGTTTGCACGCGATTCTTTTTAACCCCTTTAAGGAAATGTAGTTGATTGTACTCGACAATTGGGAACATTTGATAAAAGGGATAAAAAACGGTTATCGTAGCTTGAAAATAGTAAACAATTTCTTTCGAATAATAACGTTTAATCGTATAAAAATGGTAGATTTACATAGAGTGGCTGATTTTGTCCATAAGTATTAAAACACAAGTTAATGATGGAAATCAATTATGAGAATGAAACGTTTCGAAATGTTGGCTGATCATTATATCGATATACAGTGACGAGCAAAAGTGTAAACACACTCCGCTGATTTTATGTAAAAGACGATAATTCGACTAATTTTTCAAGTGATCGGTAAAGATTAAGTGACAGTAACTACAAGCTGCGTCTGATTAACGAAATGTAATAGTTCATTTTCGTTAACACTAATAATGTACACAACATTTTACAAAAATGGACATCTCAAACCATGTTTACAGTTTTGCTCTTTAATTATACTCGTCGAATTAAGGTTTCAACCTAGTATTTCGTCCACTTTCCTTTACTTTTTTTCAATACTTTTAATCTACGAGGCATACTGTCAATTAAATTTTTAATTATTCGTGGTTCAATATTGTACCATTCCTGTTGTGTTCTTTCCCATAATTCATGAACACCTGAAGGTGGATTATTATATTTCGCCAGCCCTCTTTTCAAAATGGACCACAAATTTTCGACCGGATTCATATCCGGACTTTGTGCTAGTCACTTTATCACAGAAAAATTTTTATTTTCTAGCCAGGTTTTAACTATTTTTGCAGTATGCTTAGGATCCCCGTCTTGTTGAAATACTACTTCACGTTCATTATATCCAATCGAATTAACTACAGAAGGTAAATTACTTTGTAGAATGGTCAAATAATGCTCTTTTCGCATTATACCTTCGATTCGAACTAAGGGACCAACACCTCTGTGAGTAAAGCAACCCCAACACATAATCGAGCCACCTCCAAGCTTCATAGTTTGTTTTATACCACCTGGTTGATCATTATTCTCGGATAAAATCGAATACCAGGACCTTCCGTCGAATTCGAATCCGTTAATTTTTGTTTCGTCACTCCATGTAACTCTTTTCCAATCTTCGGTCGTCCATTCTTTGTAGGTGTCGACAAATTGTTTTCGTAATTTAATATTTTTGTTCGAAAGAGCTGGTTTACTTTCTTTTTCCTTCGTTCGTAAACCAATTCTCTTTAAAGAGCGACGAATGGTCCATTCGTTAGCACTTATTTCGATTTTCTGAGCAGCAATTTTTGGTATTTCGTAACTATCCGACCGAATACAGTGTGCAATTTCACATGCTGCTCTGTCCGAAATAAGTCGCGGTCTACAGTTTTGCGAAGAAATTGGTGCACTAACATACTTTTTTCTTATTCTTGCAACTATCGTACGACTGACACCACATTTCTCTGCAATTTGCCGCAACCTTTATCACGCAAACAAATAATACTGTTCTTTTCATCTCCACTAAGTGGTTTCATCTTGGATTAAGCGTATCAAACTGAAAAGTAATCTAGCAATGGTGTGGAACAGTTGACTGCGAAACAGTGGACAATCAATGCTTACTGATAGTTTCGTTTCCCTGACAGTTACATGCTATCATAAACGTTTCTGATGAAACGTGCAAAACTGTAAAGATTGTTTCAAAATACAATTATTATAAAATATTCTGTACATTATTAATGTTAATGAAAATGAACTATTACATTTCGTTAATCAGATGCAGCTTGTAGTTACCTAATCTTTACCGATCACTTGAAAAATTAGTCGTAGTATCGCCTTTTACATAAAATCAGCGGAGTGTTTTTACACTTTTGCTCGTCACTGTATATTATACTGAAATAACACTACGATAGCTTCATTCTTGTCTAAAATCATAATACTTGGCCGGTAATAGCTTTTCCAACGTGCTGCAGGTACCAGCATCGAATGCGTATATTGTACATTTTAAAGTGAAAGCTACGTTTTTTTTTTATTTATTTATTTAATTTTTCAATTTGTCTAGAAGGACATTTGGTAAAATGTTATAACTTGAAAAATATAGCATGTGGATGGTTACCCCCAGCGGGATTCCATCTTCCAGGTTGTTTATTGTATTTCTATTGCTAGGTCTGCGGGATGCTTCTTCTTCAGTCTTCTTTCTATTACGGTTTCATTTGTTTCAGCAACTAGCTGGTTTGGGTGTGTTGCAAGTCTTTCTTTGTACTTTTTTGCGTATCTAGCGATTTCCTCTTTAACTGTTGGAATTTTTAGATCTTTTCGAATATCCTCATTTCTGACGTACCATGGAGCGTTAACTATTGTTCTTACAATTTTTGCTTGTTCTGTCTCTATTTTATTTATGTGACTCATTGCTGCCGTCCCCCATAGTGGAACTCCGTATGTCCAGATTGGTTTGATTATTGTTTTGTATATATTTAGTTTACTCGTTGTGCTTAATTTAGATTTTCTATTGATTAACCAGTACATCTTTTTCCTTATTTCACGTATTCTGTTTATTATTGATTTTATGTGATGCTTCCATGTAAGGTGCGTGTCTAAAAGTATTCCTAGATATTCGAAGCCACGTGGAAACGGGCATCATTGAGGAAAAGACGCGCGTTCGTAGAAAATTCAGGGAACGCGTTGGTACAAAATTACATTACACGACGAAGAATATTAAGCGCGGATGAAAGCTGCAAGAGTATGGTGGAACGTTATAAATACGTCAAAACCTCCAACGTGCGTCGGTTGAAGATGCAACAGTTCACAAAAAAGGGACAGATGCGCATGTGTATTAAACTAAGAGATTGGAAAAAAGACGCGAGTGGCAAAAATCTGCGTGTCAAAAGCTATTACTATGTATAAACGACTTGCTATAAATAAATAACTGTGATAGAACTCATCAGCTTTTTTAGCACGGCAGGCATCACAAAAGATATAGCAACGTATCGTTACATTTCCTCGATCCTTCAGTTAGAAAATAAGATTAAAATGCGAATTTTAGGATACAAGGGTCGCTTCTGTCCGAAAAACCTTAAGCGCGTGGTTAGTTCGAGGACCCTAGCGGAATTAGACGAATGAAAGACGCTTTCATTCGCGATTGAAGCGTAATTAATAAGCGTAGTAGATCAGCGAGACAAGAAGTGACGCGATCATTGACAGTGAAACAAAGGACTACGTTCGTCCGGAATTTTGGCACGACGCTCAAGGAATTTCGATTCGAGATCATCTCCGCTGTATCCGCGTGTGTCTGCGCGAGATGCATGTGGCCGCATGTCTCCGCATCTTCTTGCGTGTTCAGTAGTGTGCACGCGCGGCTGGTATTCCAAGCTAGGCGTTTTGCGGTTGTAGTTTGCTGCAGTTGCCAGGATTCTACAAGTGGTTGACCCTGGCCGCGACAGTCTGCCAGCCGACTGTCGAGGTCCGCACCAACAGTAAACCATGTCCCGAAGGCTTTTTCGAGATTCTTCCCTTCGTTTCCGTTTCGAACAGGTGTACGCGCCACGGACGCTGTTCTACAAACTGTGAAACTAACCGAACAATTAGAACCGTTCCATTACTGCTTTTTACTCGAGTACCGCTCGCGTTTCCATTTCATACCCTTTTCTCTTCTTTTTTCTTGCCCGCCTTTATCGAGACGGTCATAAAAATTGATCGTTATAGTCGAAAAGTGGGTTGACAAACCAATTTTCTTTCTAAAATACACGGTAACGGACGAAAGAGAGTTTGAAAGATTTCATTCCAGTACTATTATAGTAATTTTATTGTATTTTTAGAAAACGCAATTCTATTTAACAAGACCAATTAATAGACGTGATACATGAGCTGTCAAATATATTTGTCATATTGTTTCACGAAATTATATAAGGTACGTATCGATTTACTGCTATGGCGCTAAATTTCAAAAATGTCATGAAACGGAGGTGACCACTTTCGTACGTCGCGTATTTCCAAAAATACATGATCGTTATACAGCTACGAATAATACATTAATAACGAAGTATGTAATACGAATGTTTACGACTCTCGAAAACTTCGAGAAACCGAATCGCATTTTGGGATTAGCTGTCAGAAGCTTTTTTTTTTTTTTAATCATTTTACTTGTACTTTACAATTTGTCCAGCTGGACATTTGGTAAATTTTTTTTAACTTAATTGCTAAATAACAGGTGGATAGCTATCACCAGCGGGATACCATCTTCGAGTTTGACTATTTTATTTCTTTAGTCAGGTCAGTAGGGTGTTTTCTTTTTAGTCTTCTTTCTATGAGAGTTAGCTGTCAGAAGCGAAAACGTATTATATTTTACACCATATCGTAAATGCACTTTCGATACGTCGTAAACGCATGTATTATATGTCGTTTTCGAGATCACGTTATACGTGTCAAACTGTATCTATTATTCCATATGTATTTCTTTAAATTTTTCATCGACGTATGTAGCTTGGTTTAATTTAATCCTTTTTCGATGAGAATTACGATATTAATAAATCGGCGTTAATAAATTAAATCTAAAACACGTTTTATAGGATAGAAACACGTTATATATATATATTTTTCATTCCAGATATTACGTCATTTACGACACATTTATGACATTTACGATTTACGACACGAAGTACATTTAAGGCACATGCGGCGTGTATAAAATGAAACATTCCTGTCTACCTATCTCTGCTTGCTCTGCAATGTCTATCCATTTCGTAACATTGTCGTATCAATAAAGCCAGTTTCGAAATGAAATTTGTTTTCTCGATCATCGTTCGAATGACATTTGTGATTTTTCTTTCCTGCAAATGTTTTATGATTCGATTAAGCCCAAAGGACGTTGTTTCTTTAGCCGTCTTCTGTTTAGTGTCACATCTCGCGCTGTGCACGCGGCGTAACAAAGGCTAAAACCTACCAATAACGCGAGTAAGCGTTTCAATTGGAAAATAAAATTTAACAATTTGGTTAGAAACCGAATTCGAGCTTCATAAACCGCCACATGACGACCCCTTCGACTATAGAGCAAACTATAAATAAGCGCAGCAACATGGAAGAATTATTCATTATTCAGATTCAGATTATTCAGATAATTCCTTAGTTCAGAGTAATTAATTTCTTAGTTCTGTGTGATTAGTTCCTCAGTTCTTGGTGATTGATTCCTTGGTTCTTGGTGATCAGCTCCTCAGTTTTGACAAGTAATTTCTTGGTTCATAGCGATTAGTTCTCAATTCCTCAGGTTCTTAATATTTCAGTTACTTTGACTTAATTCTTTAGTTCTTTAGTTCCTTAGCTCTTAGCTCCTTAGCCCTTAGTTCCTTTGTCTCCTAGTTTTCTCAGCTCTTAGTTCTTAAGTTCTTTAATCCTTTAGTTCTTCAGTTTTAATTCTTTGTTTCATTTAATTCTCATTTCTTGTCAGTTTTTGTTAATCGACGTGCTTGTATTTGTCAATTTGTAAATCATCGAAAATCACTTAAATTCAAATCTTGTAATCAGTAAAACGTATCGCGAACAATTGTAATCTCGAATACTCTAAATTTCAACAATAATTCTGTTAATAACCAATTAAAATCAGAATAAACTCTTGTCGTGGAAAATATTTGTTTTACAATATAATTAGATTAAACGAGCATTTATTTTCGCCAACTTTGATCCTCTCCCGTGCCAGTACTCCTGCGCGTAGCGGGTTAGCCGAAACGTGGAGTTTAGTTGATAATCGCACTAAACATCGGTCAACGCTACCCACCGATATTTAATTGTCGACAAAATTACTAAGGAATACGACAATTCGGGATCATCGAAAAAGATAACAACAAAAATTATACCTGAAGCAATCCTTAGATTGTTTCTGGTGGCAGCAACTACTATTTACCCGAATTTCAAAATTAACGGTAACGTAAACCGAACAATAGAAATAAAAACGTAACATTAGTTTGTCATCAACTCTTGCTGTTAGCCGATTCGGGCGTTTCTTTATTTTTAAAAAGGGGTCTTTTCCGTTATCTTTTACTGTACTTTACTATTCGTTCGGGCACACATGATATTTTTAAAGCTTTCGTATATCCTCATTTCTGAGATACCATGGTGCATCTATCGTGGATTTTACTCGGAATGCTTCCATCTTGGCTATATAGCTTTTTGCTGGCGTGCCCCGTAATTGTACTCCGTAGGTCCGAATAGGTTTCGTTATTACTCGGTTCATTCGCATTTTATTTTCTAGATTCACTTTGGATTTGGATTGGATTGGAACCCCGCTGGGGGTAACCATCCACATGCTATATTTTTCAAGTTATAACATTTTACCAAATGTCCTTCTGGACAAATTGTAAAATTCAAATAAATAAATAAAAAAAAAAAACTGGATTTGTTACATTTGTTACTGATTAACCGCTACATTTTGCGACTTTGGAGTTTCATATTTTCGATATGATACCCTGTCGATTTTTCGTGTCGTTTAGCTTTATACGCGCAGTGTCCTGTTTTCGTAGTGTAAGAATTATGAAATTGCGTTTGTCTGCGCTTGTCTTTATTGTTTTATTTGCAAGCCGCGTTTCTATCTTTGAAACGCGGCTTTGTAACGCTGCATTTGCTATTCGACTGTCGTGTTATCCTTAAATGTACATATTTTTTGTTATTTGATGCGGTCTGGCGTTCTTAACATTGTCGAGAAGCCCGATATTCTCGAGTCTGGAAATACTTTCGGGACCCGACCCGACCCGATCCAACCCGACCTGACCCGACCCAACCCGACCCAAACATCGGCTTCCCTCGACATTTTCGGGATCTCGCGTACCTACTTTCCTTCCTTCGCAACTGTGCCTTTCAGAAAGTTTTACTACTGCCGTTGCCTTAATTTATTTGCTTTCTCTAACAAGTGAAAGCTTCGGAATTGCGAATGATCCAAAGGTTACACAACGGAATGCGAACTACTTTTGTCACTGATCAACGAACGATTTATGCCTGCTTCCCCTATTAGTATGGTTCCATTCGAGTAAAAACATTTACGACACTGTCGTTAAACGGTTCGTATTCAAGGGCGTCCCATGTAAGATTTCGTACGCAGTAAAAGTTATTGTCGACCTTTCCACAATTTCAGTCACCCGTTGTTTCTGGTGCTATAACTTTGACGAGGATTGCTACCGGGCGACGCGCGGTATAAATTGAGCTTTAAACGCCCGCATTAACGTTATTATTTTCAGATACGTACGAGGAGAAAGCGTTAGAGTCGAAGAAGGAATTGGTAAAGGAGTGCATAAAAGAGAGAGACAGGAATTGGGGAAAGGGCCAAGAAGGGAAAAGAGCGAGAAAAAGAAAGAAGAGGATTGTGGAGGCGAGAGGGGGAAGGAAGCAAATGGATGTAGGAGTGGGACAAGAAATGATGACAGTATATCAAATCGTAGAAAAAAGAGGGAGGAGGGAAACAGAGGAAAGGGAGAGAAGAATAATGGAATCAAGGTACAACAAATACTACAAAAATATAGCAAAAGAAGACCTACTAAAGTATCTAGAAGGAAAAATGAAAGGGAAAGACAGAAGTATACTAGCCAGATTCAGATGCGGTAACGAAACCAGAGCTAGGGAATACTGGAAAGAGGAGGAAGAAAGAGGATGCAGATTGTGCAGTAAAGGAGAGGAGGACTTAAAACACATATTAGAGGAATGTGAGATAACAGGAGGAGTAAGGAACATGATAGAGACACTAAGCGAGACTGGAGAAGGGTTGGCAGACTTGAAAGCAATAATAAGGAAAGGAGAAGAAGGGAAGAAGGGGAGGAATGACAGAAAGGGAACAGACCAAAGAAACGAGCTAAAGACGGAAGGTGCAGTTAATGTTAGTTACAAGTTAGAACAAGGTGCAATAGTTAAAATAAGAGAAATTGGTATATATGTAATGTATGTAATTGTAGTATTTATGTAAATATTAGAGATGTAAAACCGGAGGTCGTCCAAAGCCGAAAGGTAATGGATTAAAAAAAAAAAATAAATAAATAAAAAAATTTCAGATACTTTCCGATAGGAGCAGTATCATCGCATTAACTTACCAAAGTGTTAAAGAAGTTTGTCAATTGTTCGTATATCGAATAAATTGTAGATTGTCAGAGGTTGTAAAAGAGAAATTTGTCGACTATGCAGAAAAGAGGGCCTCGTCTCCAACGTTCTTGACCTTAAGATACGTCGTAGAGGTGAGCAGCCCGAGTAACATGGACTTTGTCCGAGGCGAGGGAGGATCGTAGTAACCTGACTTAACTATGCCCTACCATTGTTAGGGTGGCGATCCTATACAAATATACACGCAGTTTCATTTTTCACTTCTTATGTCGCAGTAAATGTAACGTAACGAATATCATTTCCTTTTCATCGTAATTTTTCAACCGCGCAAGATGGTATTGTTGTAAATTCGAAGCGAACTTCCGGATGCTGAGGGACAATTATACAGGGTGTTTCGTTTATCTTATCCGCTCGAATATTTCCGTTATTTTTGTAGATACGAAAGAAGATACAAGGTTGTTTGGTTTAGAACTACGACTATCGTGGTTCATGGTTTCCCTTCAAGGTTATTTTTTTCGAGCGTTTCAACGTCGTCGACGATTTTTCAATAACAGTGGAATATCTATGGTCGTTAAATTTTATCATCGTATTATTGTAGCTGGTAAAAAATGAATTTTAAACATATAGATATGCATACGGTCAGTATCCACGCGCGTTTATATCTTTTAATGTTTAAAACATTGGCAGTTGCGCGAGGTGGTTATTCTCATTCTTGCAGAAATATCTCTGTCCATCGGCAATATCCTCAGCGACTTCGACCGCATACGTTATTAACCGTAAAAGATGGAGAAAGATTTCTTACTAAAGTATCTTGCGCTACCAAATGTAGTCCAGAATCTGGATACGTCGGAGAGAAATGGGTGCGAGTGAAGTTCGAAACGACTGCTACCACTAGTAGCAGGATGTGCGCTTAACACGGTATCTTTGACGGCCGTTACGAGGAAATCCCTTTTCAAGAGATCTTCCGAGAAACTGTTCTTGGAAAGAAATTCTTATCCAGACACAATCCTCCGGTCCAAGTCCCAAACGGCACGAACCATTCCGTCCTCAACGAGGGTGGCCGATTGTTTAGGTTGGAATCTGAAGAGGCGTGGAAGGTATTCTGGCTGTTGGCTTGGGTATATAATTCGGACGCGCAAGGGACAACGTTGGGTGTCGAGTTTTCAAGGATACCTCCGGTTCGGTACCTCCGGTCTAAGCCATGTGGAACCAAGATAATAAATCAAACTTTTCCCAAAATTTCAGACTAAGTTCTATACGCATACAGCATAAATATATTGTGTCGTTTTTTCGGTACAGATCATTCGCTTTCCCTTCAGTTTCAGATCTGTCCTGAACAAGCGAACCGAAATATTGCGTAAAAAATTATGCGAAATATGAAATGTACGTTATAATGCTACATAGCTTTACTTTTGACGGTACATTAACATAACGCATCTGTCTCCTCCATTTAAATAAGATTAGACTCAATTCTTTATCAACGGTATTTAGACTAGAACAAGAAACATCCTTTGATGAAAGTATAAGGTTTCAAAGACCGGGACATATATATCAAAATAGTTTTATCTCTCAACGACTGTTGGAAATATGTATAGAGATTGTGAGAGCAGAGGAATGAATTTCAGTCGTATTGATATCGCGCAAGTATCTACGTCGTTACAGAATGCCAAACATGGAAATATTAGTGGAAAAATAAGTACTAGTAATGACATCATCTTGATGCACGTGTAACAACTATGGTACGCACCTGCGTCACACTTGGCAGCATGTTTACACGCCATCTACGAAATATACATTCCATTCTAAACGACGTTTATTTACCTTGCTCTTGTCTATATTGGCTACATCAACGAGCATTGGACAAAATTTTCTTTACCTATTAAATAATTGATAAGAAATTGAAATAATATCCTAGTTGTGAATAAGAATGAAATTTCTTACTTGAATAAAAGTCGTCTAAACGATATTAGCAATAATTTATTTGTTATTTCTTATTTGCAAATGAAATTTTATTCTTTTATTTGGAGTTAGTTGGCAAACAAATTTTATTTTGTACAATGAAAAAATCGTTAACTTAATACGCTTATTTTCCAATAGACGAATCACATTTTTCATTTCAAAACTATTCGTTTTTCGGACAACTTGTCCGAAAGTCTATTTGACTTTCGCGTATTCTTCGTGGCTGACAGATGTTATTAAAAGTTGCAAAAAATAATTTTGTTCAACGTTTTGTTCGACAAATGACAAATAAAAATAAATAAAAATAGTAAATACAGAATAATTCTTTATTAGTAAACAACGTAATTTATTTCTCTTTTTTATTTGAACTCGCAATAATAAATGATTCTCTATCCAAATAATTATTTAAATGAAAATTTATTCGATAACGATGGTTATAACGATTTATATAAAGTACCATAGCAAGGCATATTTAACTATTCAAATGTGCATTGTTGAATATTTAGTCGCACATCCTTTCAACATGCGCGCTTAAGAAGAGCCATATCCGAATTAATTCTTCAGCCCCGGGCGATTTTCATGTTTTTCTGTCGAAAATCACGAACGAAAATATTTTGTATGTACACAGTACTGGCTGTAAGCAATATTACCACGCTTACTGGTATTTGGTGCAACAGGGACGCTTTCCGCTACAATTTTTAAAGGTAACATAACTCGTTAACCCCTTAATTACTGGATTACTCGATACATCGGACCAAATCCGCAGGCTGAAGAGACACTATAGCATATGGATGGTTACCCCCCAGCGGGGTTCCATCTTCCAGGTTGTTTATTGTTTTTCTATTGCGAGGTCTGCGGGATGCTTCTTCTTCAGTCTTCTTTCTATTACGGTTTCTTTTGTTTCTGCAACTAGCTGGTTTGGGTGTATTGCAAGTCTTTCTTTGTACTTTTTTGCGTATCTAGCGATTTCCTCTTTAACTGTTGGAATTTTTAGATCTTTTCGGATGTCCTCATTTCTGACGTACCATGGAGCGTTAACTATTGTTCTTAAAATTTTTGCTTGTTCTGTCTCTATTTTATTTATGTGACTCATTGCTACCGTCCCCCATAGTGGGACTCCGTATGTCCAGATTGGTTTGATTATTGTTTTGTATATATTTAGTTTATTCGTTGTGCTTAATTTAGATTTTCTATTGGTTAACCAGTACATCTTTTTCCTTATTTCACGTATTCTGTTTATTATAGATTTTATGTGATGCTTCCATGTAAGGTGTGTGTCTAAATGTATTCCTAGATATTTGACTTGCTTTGTATGTGCTATGTGGGCGCCGTTCAGTTGGATATCTGGCGTTGTTCCTTTTCTAAGTGCAAATGTTATGTGGTTGCACTTACTGGTGTTCGCTTTTGTTTGTTTGCTTTGCAGCCACTTTTCTATTTTTCTAATGTGTTCTTGTAGTAGTGCTGCTGCTGTTTCTGGATTTGTGTGTCTCACTAGTATGGCCGTATCGTCCGCGAACGTAAGTATTTTGCTGTTAACAGTTGTTGGTACGTCTGCCGTGTATAATGTGTACAGTATTGGTCCTAGTACGCTTCCCTGCGGTACTCCTGCCTTGATATTCCTGATTTCTGAATATGCATCCTTTATTTTTACTATAAAGGTTCTATTGTTTAAGTAAGATCCGAGTAATTTATAGATTTGTTTTGGAAATTGCTTTTTGATTGTTTGAAGGAGTTTTTCGTGGTTAACTTTGTCGAATGCTTTTTCGATGCCCATAAAGAGTGCCGTGCAATATTGTTTTGTTTCCAGTGCCTGTAAGATTTCATTCACGAGTCTGTGCATTTGTTCTATTGTGGAGTGTTTATTTCTGAATCCAAATTGATGGTCCGGTATTAGTTTTTCTTTTTCTATTATTGGCTTTAGGCGGTTATATATTACTTTTTCCAGCAGTTTGGAGAACGCAGGTAGTAACGATATTGGCCTGTAAGATGCAGTTAGGTGTGGGTTTCTGTTTGGTTTGGGTTACATTACGATCAGTGCTATTTTCCATAGTGTAGGAAAGTACTGTATTCTTAGAATTGCGTTGAATATAATTGTTGTTAGTCTTATTGCCTTTGAGGGAAGGTTTTTTAAGATTTTTCCATTGATCAAGTCAAATCCTGGTGCTTTACTTGTCTTTGTTGCCTTAATTAAGTTTGTAATTTCTTGTGCTGAGTATGGTGCAGCGTTTATCAGGTGCGTTGCTGGCATTTTCAACTTCTTCATTTACTTGTTGACATGTATTAGATAATATTAATCACGAACGCATTTCTTAGACTATGATAAATGTGCAGTACCTACTCGGTGAGTTATTTCTACACAATTTAAAACTCAAGATCCATCAAACTTTGAATTTCGAACGATATTGTATTTTCATATTTTGGTATTTGCAGTGAATTTAAAATTTAACATCCAAGTGGAAACATGTCGCGTTTACGCTGAGAAAAGATCGAATGTAGAAACGAACAATACAGAAATACCCTAAACAAATCAGATTTCTCATTAAAAAATCACGGCTGTATCCAGATCGCTTAATCGTATATTTTGACGGATTACGAACACAGCGAGGAGCTTGAATGTATACACTGTTCCACAGTGTTCCACAGTGTTCCACAGTGTGTACACCGATGGAGATACAGATTTAAATTGCTCGAATTCTTTTCAATCCTTTCCTGTGTGGCCTAACTAAAGGACATCGAGAAAGTCAACAATCAAAGTAACCAGCACGTTATCTACACTGATTCCACGAGTACGCTTTCAGCTCTAGAACTTATCAACTCCGAAAGCCTGAATAAGTAAAAAAAGCTATTAAACTGATTACCGACGAGTACAATGGAATTCTGTTAATAATTTTTTTTTTTCTTTTTTTTGTAAGTTAAGAGCTCGTTTCGTATATTTAGTTTGAAGTGTCTGCCAGGGAGCCAGAACGAGTCTCTGCTTTTGATCATGCCTCATCATACGATCAGCGTTTCCATATTAGGCGAGAGTCTAGATGCATTCCTAGATAGGTAAGTGTTGTAACTTGCGATATCGTAGCGTTACTGAATGACGTTGAAGAGGGAATACTTTTCCTTAGAGTAAAGTCGATATATTTCCTTCCGTTGGCATTTACTCTAATTTTTTCTTTATTTAACTATAGTTCAATCGAGTAGGCAACAGACAGATAAAACTCGAATCGAAAAGAACCACAAGCCAGAGTACAAAGAAAATGTCTCTGCTACAAGCGAAAACTTGGGGAATCAAGCTATTGGCAACTGTAATGTAGCAAGAGCTAGCGATAAGAACTGTAATAATTAGCAACATGAGCGATCAAACTTAAATATCTGGATACGGATCGTAGGTTAGAAGAATGTAGTATGAGATACGAAGCAATGTAGCCAAGTCCGTTTCAAGGCCAACCGGTTGAAATTAATAAATAAGCTATTACTATGAGAAGAATTGATATTAAATTAAAATTTGACTATTTGGTATCGGCCGGTTATTTTGTTATTGATTGACTTTGACCTTTTTTTCAAATTTATGAGACATTTAAAGGCGTACAAATTCATAGAATGCATATAATATGCAGAAGCGTAGAAAATGTCCAAGGTAGACTACTTCCGAAGTTTATTATCTCTAGCAAGTAGAACGAGTTTCTATTTCAATTTGATTTCTTCAACTATGTTCGTAGAAATATAAATTTGCTTGCGTAAAAATCCGTGATCTAGTGATTACATATTTAGGTTTATAATTAATATTACATATTTAGGTTTATAATATTTAGGCAGACATACAAACAACTGTTAACAGTAAAATACTTACGTTCGCGGACGATACGGCCATACTAGTGAGACACACAAATCCAGAAACAGCAGCAGCACTACTACAAGAACACATTAGAAAAATAGAAAAGTGGCTGCAAAGAAAACAAATAAAAGCGAACACCAGTAAGTGCAACCACATAACATTTGCACTTAGAAAAGGAACAACACCAGATATCCAACTGAACGGCGTCCACATAGCACATACAAAGCAAGTCAAATATCTAGGAATACTTTTAGACATACACCTTACATGGAAGCATCACATAAAATCAGTAATAAACAGAATACGTGAAATAAGGAAAAAGATGTACTGGTTAACCAATAGAAAATCTAAATTAAGCACAACGAGTAAACTAAATATATACAAAACAATAATCAAACCAATCTGGACATACGGAGTCCCACTATGGGGGACGGCAGCAATGAGTCACATAAATAAAATAGGGACAGAACAAGCAAAAATTTTAAGAACAATAGTAAACGCTCCATGGTACGTCAGAAATGAGGATATTCGAAAAGATCTAAAAATTCCAACAGTTAAAGAGGAAATCGCTAGATACGCAAAAAAGTACAAAGAAAGACTTGCAACACACCCAAACCAGCTAGTTGCTGAAACAAATGAAATGAATAGAAAGAATAATAGAAAGAAGACTGAAGAAGAAGCATCCCGCAGATCTCACAATAGAAATACAATAAACAACCTGGAAGATGGAACCCCGCTGGGGGTAACCACCCACATGCTATATTTTTTAAGCTATAATATTTTACCAAATGTCCTTCTGGACAAATTGTAAAATTCAAACAAATAAATAAAAAAAAAAGAAAAATATTTAGGTTTAATTGTAAGGGATTAGTAATGTCGATAAGTAGTAGAAGTCTAAACGTTAAAATAGAATACTTTTATTCAAAACCAATTTTTAAAGACGAAAGGTACATTTTTTAACTTTATTAATTCTAATAATAATTACTTTTATTTAAATAGATTTATTTCTAGAATTAAGAAATTAAGTTTTCAAAGGAATTGGAGAAATTATTCTCAACTTTATTATCGTTAATATTCCGATGAATAATATAATTCCCTGTATACATACGTAACAAAAGAATCATTTAATTACTTCAAAAAACGAAGGATTGGTACTGAAAAATAACTTTTACTGGTTGAATATCACCGTAAAACGTTTGATGCTTTGAAACCATATGGCACAACATGTTACACGGAACAGTATCGTTCATTTATTTGCGCAAGCATAATGTTAATATTTCGCAGTGGAAGCGAGAACTAACTTTGGTTGGTACTGCACGCTACACTGCACGACTTTCTCTTCCAGCATGTGTTACGTGAAAATAGAATATCAAACGAAATGTTCAGTATACAAAGTATATTCTCATAATATTTTTACATAATTTCATTTTAACTAAATTTGATCAAACTTGAATAGATTGGAGTAAACTAACTAGAGCTTTTTCATCAAATCGAAGTAAATTTATCACGTATGTGAGATACATCGAAGATACATTAAGTTAAGTTTGTCAAATGTCAAGGTTTAAATCTCTGCTCGATCAAGAATTTCGCGTTATCGGATCGTATTGTAGCTTGTATAATACAGCGACAGGAAACGATGCTTTAATTCGATACTGAATAGCAAAGATTTTAACGGGAACCACTTAATAAAAAGAAGTCTTACTATTACAGTCTGTCACACAAGAGCGTGTCTGCGATATCTGCGAAACCTGACACCTAATCAGAATGAGATAAAAGGAATGTAAACAAACGAAAACTTCTCTAATACGCGTTGCTGAATACCTTTCAGTTTCATTTGAAACAGTGAAAGGAACAGAGCTTTTTAATATGAGTGCCGCGTACGCGAAACGTCGAAAATCGTCTGGCATGGGCGAATGAAAACAGAGATCGTGATTGGAGTAATATAATATTCACTGATGAATCTTCGTTTTGGGCATGGTGTCCTATTAGGCAAGCTGAGAGGAAGACGTATCACAAAAATAAGAACACTTGTACATCACATTCGAAAGATATGGAGGTCGTTACCAGAATCCTACGCTCAAAAATTAGTCGAGAGTATGCCGAAACGATGTCAAGCTATAATCGCTAATGGAGGAGATTGGACACCCTACTGTAATAGCGTATTAGTGTTTTAGATGTAGATTCAATTCATATAAATTTTTTTACAAATATATAAATATTTACAGAAATATCGCAGACACGCTCTTGTGTGACAGACTGTACTTCTAGAACACATTAACAGCGGAGTATTTACAATTTATCTTTTCATTAGCCTGGTTGCAGCGTGAACATTTGAGATTATCACGCAGCTTCGACATTTAAGCTAAAAGGTTTCTAAGAGGCATCTTTTTCGCAATGAAATTTTATTTTCTTTCGTTTCCGCTTCGGTCGAATAGGCACGTTATCAGAAAACTTGCATGTTGCCGCGTTAACGAAGCAAAATGAAAATCCCAAGGGATATGGACCGTTCGTCTTGAAAAGTCTTGGTGTAAGTCCATTTTTTCTTTGTTTCCACATATCGAAGAGCTTGCATTTCCATTGAAAAATCCTAATAAGGTCTACTTAGTTTATCCACGCTTCTATGCGTTTAAGTGCGAATTCATTATGCGAATATCTTTTTTAAGAATTAATTAGACCAATGTCTTTATTCAGAGTTATAAATGGATCTGCACACTGCTTTCAAAATTAGTAAATCGTATAATTAATTAAATATTAATCACTTAAAAACTATGCTTTAAAACCATGTTCCATGCTTTCGTTTATAAATAAGAGCAGGAAATACAAAATACTGTCTTTTAATTTCAATGTCTTTCGTTTTTGGTTATTGGTGGCTCGATTATTTGGACAAGTTACAAACTATAGGAGATGGAGTTGCATCGCTTCTGAAATAAATGATTACATAATTTCATTTGTTATCGAAATTTCGATCGATTAAAACAAACGAATATTCCGAGATTTAAATAAATTGAAGAGTGCTTGTAGAAAACACTGCCAATGCCAAAGCCAAGAGATCTTGTTCTTTTATTGGAAAATGTTTTACCAATGAGAATATCGTAGCATATGTAAATAAATCTTCTTGTCCTCCTGAAAACTTTGTTTTTTGGTATCTACGATGTATTCTACAAGCACTTGTTTATAAATAAGAAACTGGCATTAAAGTATTATATGTGTAAATTCGTCGTTTCCTAAATTTTTTCATAAATGAACTTGGGATATATCGGACGATGTATATTGTCAATATTCGAAGCTTCTCAACGAGAATGCAGTTTGTCGATAAATATTGACAATATTGTATTGACAATACATATTGATCGCCTTAGTTGTGAACTTTGAAACGTTGACAATATACGGTATTGATATTCAGCTGTTCGAGGGCAGCCTTGCGCTGTAAAACATGTATGTACTAAATGAGTGGCGAAAATTTCAAAACGAAAGGCAACGCAACATTCCAATCTAAAAATCCAATACGTGCAAATAAATATATGCATGCGCAACCATAACTGCAACAGTCATAACCGAAACGCACATATAACGTTACCTACTCTAAACCTTTGTTACTCAAATTTTATTTCTACCTTATCTATATTTTATCAACCTAACCTAATCCTAGCATCTTACCTTAAATCCTATGCTACTTACCTAGCATTGATATAACGCTAATAAACTATGCTACTTTCTTCGGTTTAGCCCTCGTATTCTATAAGTCTATGAAATAAACGAGTAGGATAATAAATTAAATAATAATTAATAAAGTAACATGATAAAAGTAGACGGTTGACAAAAAGAAAATCAATTTCCTGGGAGTTTGATCGTGACTTTCCTGAGAGATCCGGCGAATAAAGAGGAAGCGGTCTGGCAGCAACTGTGAAACTAAAGTATTGGATTACGTTCGATTCTGACCGTACGGGGCAAACCTCTTCATCGCATGTAACCATTTCATCCGGTTGCGGTTAAGCCGAACCTATTGCTTCAAACATGTTGCCGCTTCCTTTTCGCAGGAAAGTCTTTGAAAAATCCTCTCACTACCTTCGGCCTCCAACAGGCTTCTCACTGGCATCGCCTTTCATTCCGCCGGCTTTCCTCCTCTCGGAATTTCATGGCCACGTTTCTCTAATTGCATTTCCTGTGTTTCTGACCGACTTAACAGTCGAACTTTATTTCCAGCCTTGTCTCGAGGTTACATTATTTTTCCCCTCTGTTTGCTGCTCTATCTTCTTAACGTATTCGTAACGCGACCATATCTCTCGAAAGTAAAACACGCTGACATTCGAAAGCTACATATATTCTTCCCGCGCGTCTGAGATATTCCCCTTTCTAGGAAGAAGTTTCTTCCCTGTCCTCTTACTTTCTACGTGTCCATACTACCGAACAATTCAGAAATGGGCTTTGCCAGTGTCCACTTAATCGCGAAAGCAGAACCGAAGTAGCGTAAAAATCACACAAAAAAAGAAAAAGGTTACAAAGCCAAACGCAGCCACGCAGCGTTCCGAGCAACCTCGAGACGATCCTGAATGAGAAGGTACAAACGAAACGAGTCTTACAGTTTTCAAAAGGCACAAACCCTTCCCTACCGATTTAGTCGCAGAAAAATAACGACTTTGGTAAAATCTACCTACTACGACTGATACGCGTCATCGGTTTATAAACATTCTCGTTGATACAATATAAATACAGTACATATATTAATTCAGACAAATATTGCACTCAGTTAGAAAAATTAAGGGAAGCACTAGCTGAAAAACGACCAGGTTTAGCGAATAGGAACAACGTCATCTTCCATCACGACAACGCTAGACCGCGTGTCGCGAAAAGCGTTACAAAAAAATTGTCTGAATTTAATTGGGAAATTTTACCACATCCCCCATATTCCCCGGACATTGCCCCATCTGATTACCACCTGTTCAGAACATTACAACACTTTTTAGTAGGTAAAAAATTTGAAAATATTGACATTCTCAAAAATAGCTTAGAAAATTATTTTAAAGAAAAACAAGAGAACTTTTATCGAGACGGAATAATGGTCCTACCAGAAAAATGGGAAGAAGTTGTACAACGAGAGGGGGATTACATTTTTTCATGAAACTGAAAGGTATGTAAACAATCTTAACATATATAACCGCTCAAAAAAACGGCACGAACTTATGGGATGACCTATATTTACGAGCAAACAACAACATTCTAGTTTAACTCTAATTTTATCTAACCCTAACATCGCATAAGTGAAATCGCGTGAAATACAATTGCGTACAACTGTAGTTGCCGCTAACCCTGAGCGGTGGGTGCGATTCTGAATAAATCAATAGAAACATTGAGAAATAAATAGAATGGCAACTTTGCGTTACAAATATTGCATTTTGCGCGCCCCATCTTGCCGATATTGCTTTTATTCGAAAATAGCGAGGTGAGCGGAACATCGTTCTTTAGAAAAAGATCCTTCTAGCCATTTTACGCAACATATTAGCTTTTTAATAATTTTGTAAGAACGGTTTATTCGTAATTAATCAAAGTCATTTCTACAGCGGCTTATTATAGGGATTACGTGTTGAAACTTTCAGTTTCGAAGGTGAATATCTCCATTTCGGTAAGGCTAGGCTCTCTAAAGTTGAATCGCCTATAAATATCGTGAAAATTTGAAGGAAATTCTAAGAAAGGCGGTAAAACCCACTTTGTTCCAAACGTTTTAATATCCGAGCGTAACATTAACAGATGCCTTTTTCCGTTTCAAGTAATATGTTCAGCGTCACGGCATATTTCTGATAATCTTTTTTCAATTTCCAGCCTCTTTCCATAAAGCGAAATGCTTCGCTTCGAAACGTTTTAAAAACGACTCTAAATTTTTCAACTAACGGTTTACGTAATTTCGAACGAATTAGTAGTTTCCATGAAGTATTCTCTGTTGTTTTATTGCCTTTTTTTTTTTTTTTTTTTTTGTCACTTCATTGAGCGAGATAAAGCGATAAAGGGAGATAAAACAACATCGCTTCGGTCGGTCAATTAAACGTTGACATTTGGGAAATCACAAGGCAATTCTTATCCATCGTTTAATCCCGATTGCTTTGGAATTTGGTTAATGTTCTTTAATTACATTGCCTTCGACATCAGCCGACAGTTCTCGATAATATGTGCAATCGATTTGCAAAAACGTTGAAACAAATTCTCTATTTAATTACACGTTTTAATGCGACAAGTATTTCTGTACCTTTAAATCTCTTTACCCGATAAAATAATTTATTCTCTTAGTTGTTCGTTTCTGATAAAGTATCGTAATGAACATTCGTGAAAGCTTAATTATTATTTTAAATTTGTTTTTATAACGCGATTGTTTCGTTATAACGTGATGCGAGTACTTGCAGTAGAAAATAATTCAATCAGTAATACTGCAATACTGAAAAATACTCGATACTGCGATCAGTAGAAAATAATTAATTGCCGAGGTTCAAGCGTTGACAAATTTTGAAAAGAGCTATTTAAAAAAGGTATAACAATAAAATATCATTGAAAATGCGTCGTAGACAATTCTAAATACTTTTAATTTCGCGCTAGAGCTGAACTTGAATCTAATTTAAAACCCACTTTCAACTTTGTCCTTTTTTATTTAGAAATTCGTTTAGCGTGCAATCACCTTTCGATAATTATTTTTAATTTTTACCGCTTCTAACCAAATACCAAAATATTTACCATGTCTCATAAAGGGATAAAATCATATATTTCCCAAATAATTTTCTGTTTCTTTTTGGACGATTTATTACATTTTAAAAATATTTTTCCAATTTTTGCAGTCATTTAGAATCTGCTTTATTTCTAACGGAGTACGAGCACTTCAAATTAGTCGGAGCGTTTCGTGGAAAATCATGTACGTTGTAGTAAATTAAAAAATTACTTAATTGGCACTTGACATTAATACATAAATTACCAACTTCAAAACTGATAAGGGTTCGTTGAAAGCAAGCACGCGTCCCATAAAACAAATTGGCTTTCGTCTCGTTATAAACCTCCTTTCGTTGTTATCGCGAAATCGTCAAATTAGCATGAATGCTCACGAATGTCGTTTCATCGTGTGAAAAGTCGATCGATGAAATTTCACATCGATTGAACCCTCCTGTATCGCGAGTTTATCTTTTGCTAACTGATGAGAATTTAATTTATTTCGGACAATTAGCGTAAAATAACAACACGATTGCCGAATCCTACAATCCAAGCCCTTGCTATCTTCAGTTTTTAGATCAATTACATATATTAATCTTTGTATTTACATCGCATTGTATCTCACCTTGATCTACAATTTTTTAACGATAATGCGTCGAATAAGCAAACAACTTATTCGATGCATCTACGCAGGAAATATTTGTATGTATTTTACTAATTTTTGTCTGCTGGCTATGAAATGTGAACGATTTACGTGGATTTTGCATTCACATTCACGTTCAACCTCAATACACACTAGATTATTACACACTAGATCACCCTGTATATATTTACCGTACAGTTAGTTATCTCATTGAACAAATTAATTCACAGAAGCTAACAGTAATTTCTATACTGTATTATTTTTATACTTTTCTCAGAAAATCTTTCTTATTATCATACCGCGCTTACAGCAGCACATGCTTTTCCTCTCCTCAGCTTCTCTCCTTCTTCCTCACATTCTGTGTATCTGTTGTCTATCATTACCGGTTCTCAGGCATCTTTCAGTTTCGCCCTCGTACGGACAAACGCTTGCATAGTCTCACAAACACGCCACTGATACACGGCGCTTGACTAGGCACTCGAAAGTTCAGAGTAGATAGTTTGAGCACCGACTACTCTACAAGTAGCTGCTACTACATGGGTGAACGAGCACGCCGTTATTCCTCCGACCACTATCAGTTCTCGTCAAGTGCATTAGACCGTGGCATTTCCTATAAGAGGGTTTATAGGGTTGCGTTCCAATATGCGAAATTTACAGTAGCAATTTGTCATTCTTTTTCACTCGCATTCATCTTCTTTTCGTCTCGATATATATACAATAGCCATTCACGTTGCCTGATATAATTTCTTTTTGTCTCTCTGCTCGTTATTGGCTGATTTTGCTGGAATACAATTATTTGGAAAGAATAAAAAACACGATCTACGTACGATTTACCAAGAAGCGTAATTCTAGGGGCGAAGCGAACATTAGAAAGTTGTAAAAGGAATGTGTACACGAATATATTCATAAATTTTCGAGTTCTCGGTTTAGAATTCTGCTTTCGAAGGAGATATTGAAAGTGATTAAACGTGCAGATTAAACGTATCAAAATATGCAAAAACAATATGTTAAAAAGGTGTCCTGCATGTATAAGAGTATTACATAAATATTTTTTTGTATTCTACTTTAATTTGCAATAGAATTGTATAATAGTCGCGTACTCGAGATTTTCTACCGTGAAACGGTATCTGTTGTGCGACGAAATTAATTTGTAGGCATCAAAAATTTATTAACTCAAATTATATCGAATAAGCTACCTGTAAAGTATAAAGCGACAGTTATACTGCGGATATTTATGCAAATTTCTATTTTTATAGAATACAGTTGAAAGAATGGGACCTAGGTGGAAAATGTGAACGGTGTAACGAGTAGCATACTTTGAATATTTTATACGCTTTTTGCATATTTTCTGCATTCTGCGTATTTTTGCATGTTTAAATTCCTCGTAAATGCATAAAAATCAGCAGTCTACTGATTATGAATATTATAACAAGTTATAACATAGGTTGTCTCAAGCAAATGACAGATGAAAAGTATCTACGGAATATTTTCCGTAGGAAAAGTAGGAAAAGCGTAACATGTTCAGTCGTATGTCTTTTACGTGAAATATGCAAAACGTATGCAATATAAAAAGTATGCATTTGCATAAATAACCGCAGTCTAATTATAACTTTAGATCCAAATACGAGCTTGTACCATAGACGCCTCTTCGTTGAATTTCTGGCACGTGTGCGAGTTTCAACTATAACGAGGTCATTTACCTTAGAAAATTATTTTATCTTATAGGTTGTCGCCAAAAGTGATTTTTATCGGTTCTCGTCAATCGCAAAAGTATCTTCGATGGTTGTTTCCAATTCGTAAATCACCAAAGAAGTTGCTATTTAATTGGATACTTCATCCTTCGGAAGTAACATACAGATGTCGAATATCAAGATGTTCTGCACTTAACAATGTGAGAAATTGCTCGACAGCAAATAGAAAATCTAACCTATTTACATCTATCTACGTTCTACGTATTGGAGTACCAGCTTGTTTAAGATGAGTCGAAAATGGAAACAGATAACACTGCACAATATCAGAGGGGAAGTAACGAAGTTTTATATTGTATGCTGTCGGCAATAGCGAGAAACAAAAAGTACCTGAAGCACTTTGGTTTAATTGAAAAATTAAAGCAAATTCTCGTGCCTTTATTTAAGGAATACTAATAACTTTAGATTTTTGAACAAACTATTTTTGAACTTCCGCGCATCCGTCAAACATTGACAAATACAGAATTTCATATTGTTTTTTTACAAAAATAATTGGACACCACGATGCTTTTATTTTTATAGAGAGGAATTTTCTACCAAATTGTTTCTCGATTGAGAGCATTGGTTACAAATATTCATTTTCAGGAATTTTTATAATGAAAATTTAGCGATATACATTAGATTCGAGAATATTTTTATAGCGCCAAAAATACGCGTCTCCTATTTGCAGGCCAATATTTTAAAAAGCTATACGAGATAAACGTAGAGATAAAAGGTTTATATGTATCAACTGCTGACATTACAGTTTGACGTAATTTAAAATATTTTATTTATTCTTGTATTTAAAAATGTATTTCATATTTTTGAAGATGTAGTTAAAAAATAGGACCTGCGGGACAGATCGTTCTACACACTAAACATTATAACGCGTATACTCTACTTTGAATATTTGAAATATTTTTGGATTTTACGTGCATTCTGTACATTTATACATAAAAAATTCCCCATAACTGCAACTGGCACTGGAAACTCACAGTCTAATAATTACGTTATTCTATAGTAGTAAAATCTTTTTCCTATCGATAAATTCCATGGTCCGATTACCACCACCAAATACCGACCAAGGTATCGTAGTTTCCTTGTTACGAAGGTTCCGCAATTTTATAAGAAATTCAACAAGGGCATATAACAACCGGCCTTATGAAAAACGGAGATTAAACGAGCATAAGCGTATCGAAACAACGCGGAAGGCGTGTAATTGAACGCGACTAACGTGGCTTACTCGCAAGTTGATCTATAAATACAAGTCGCTGGTATAAGCTTCGCTTTATTAATGCGAGCTTCCTCGTTCCTCTCCAAGCTGCACGGTTTGCCTTCTGCGGTCGTTGGCGTTTATCAAACGTAGAATGGAATATCTTTTCGAGCAATGCGATAGCAGTTGTTATAGTTCCTGTCGCACTGTGTTAACAAGTTGCGCACTCGATGCTTACGATTTCGGCTAACGATAAAATAGCATCGTAGAGCTTCAGTGGATTTACGCATCGTTTGACTACTGTCGAGTACTAGACGCTGCCGGTAGTTTTATGTATTAAGCCGCGTTTACACTGGCATATATGACCGCATACATTGTCCGCTGACAGTCGCCAAAAGATGTAAGTAGGACTGTTTACAGGCACTGTCGTTTGTCCACTAGGAGTGTGCCAGGTATCCGAATATACTCCAGTGTCGACGAGTTGAGAATGTGTTGGAGGTGGGACACGGATAGTTGAAACGTATCTTTGTAAAATTTGTACATTTTATACGGGGTGTTCAGCGATATGGTGTGCACGATTTTCGAAGCAGTTCCGATAATGTAACAAAAAATGTTTCAAGCGGAAGTTTATTTTTATCCGTCTCGAACCCTATACAAGTTGCAATACTTGAAATCGCCAAAAAATGTTTCCTCCTATAAGATCACCTTGACTTTTTTAATAGCGCGATGTATCTTTGATTTCGTAGCATCGTAAATGATGCCAAGATGAATTTAATCGAACCATAATACCATGCCACGATCATCGGACGAGTCCAGATGAGATCTGAATTGAGAAATGAATTCATTGATTCATAGGAACATTAACATTAACAAACTTGATTTAATAGAGCATCGAGGGTCAGACGTCTACAACAACTTTTGTGCTTTGAACAAGTTGCGATAGTAAGAGGGGCCAAAGTGCATTTTATTCAACGAAACGTAACTTTCTCTATGCGTAAGTTCACTGTGTGCGTTTTTGCGTTTAAAAACTTCCCCTAAACGCGTAAAAGTCCGCGATCTTTCGCTTACTTCTTCGCAACTAATTCTGTACGACGAACGAACGTGTCAAGTAAGAGTTAGGTTCCTTGCATCCGTTTAGGTATCGCGAAAAGAATTCTTAACAGTTCTATTCGTCGATGGGATAATGCTGTATCAACGAACAACTTTGTACAACTTTGTACAATATCGACCTTGACACTACAAGTTCGCTATGTGGCGTTAATGTGAGAACCACAGAGGCAAACGTTCTACTAGAGACGTCTGGGACACGAGAGGCGAGCCAGGCCGAAGAGATTCTGAGAAAAAGTAACAACTAAAGCAGAGAGTCGAGAAATCTTTGATGCTCCCTACAGACCGACCTGCTTGGCCCGCGAGAGAATTTCAAGCATGTCTATGTCTCAAAGTATCATCGTTTAGCCTCGTCTAGTCTCCGTAGAAATTTCTCTGAGATGTCAACTGTTGCACAACACCTCGTCAGTTTCAAACGTTCAGCCGAAAACGAATAAGCTGTTTAGTCGATCTAAAACGATACTTTGTATTTCGCGTATATTAAATTTGTACTTGCATGTTCCTATGAATATTCTATTGTCGCACATCGGTTTGATCAGTTTAGAAATCCTAATTCTTTGTTGCTGATGATTTCTTTCGTTCTTTCGTATTACGATGTTTGATTTCTGAGACATTAATAACTATATTAATTGTTATTTATTAAAAATAATTTTACCTACGGTCGTATAATATTATATGATTGATTTAATTTTCCTTATTACATCCTGACATTATTTTCTATCGAGATTAATTGTTGTATATAAGAAATATGTTAAAATGAAATTCTCAAACTTGACATAAAAAGTACAAAAAAATAATTTTTCAAGATAATGATCATGTCCTGTCTTGTCCCGTAGACGTAGCAAAATGGGTCGCGTCTATTTACACATGTTCGTTGTTGCCAGGTCAAATAGCAGGCTCTCTATTTCTTTTAGATAAAATATTAATTCTTCCTCCTCTACGAATAAAAGGACAGTTTGAAAAGTTCCAAATTAGTCTTCAGCATCTGTTGAGGATTTTCTCGGTAGAGACTCACCTTCCTCTCCAATGCAGTTTTCGAAACGTCCAAAACCACAATCGATTTTCGATCCAACTTCGTCGCTCTGTCTTTTGTCTACGGATTATCGTTCATCGAAATGCCTCTATCTCGCTCTAAATGTCAAGACGATGATGTTACGAATAATGCTCGTAAGCGCGCAAATAAATACCTTAAAAAATTACCCAACTGGCGATATTTAAAACGATTGAGAATAGTTGCTTATCTACTGATGCTCAAAACATGGCAAAAAGTAGGTTCAATTGTTAGAAATAAATAAATTATCGCTAAACGTATATCTGCCTTTTTCACTGTCTGTTTTTGGTAATATGGAAGAATAACGATGCAAAATAAACGGTAATACCATCTTGTCCATATTTTCTTACATGTAATACCTCTTCCTACCGTTTTGCGTCTAGTCTCACATTATTATACACCTTTTCTGAGGTCATGAAAATAGTATGATCAGCCATTAGATCCGCGGAACGTAAATCTGGTTTCATCTGAAAACATAGCTCTTTCCACCATTTTATATGATATATTACCGAGCAAATTCCATCCGATCGTCGATGTGTTTTTCATCGATAATGATTTTCTTTTAAGTATTCTTCTTTGAATTTTGTCAGACATGTTTGAAATTCTTCTAAATTTGAAATCACCTTTCTCCAAAATACAATGGACATAGCAGATTATTAGCGGCCGTTACGTAAAAACAAAGAAAGATCCTTATGATAATTTTTTGAATCAGAATGGCGGGTCAACGACCTGTTCGACCGATGGAGTAGCACTTACAGTCAGTTACAAAAATCTATGTACGCTCCTTAAACGTAAGATATTTGTAGTAAGAACTTTAGCTCTATGAATTTTGTTCGCACATTAAGACGCGTACTGTTAAAACGTAACAGTCGTTTACTCTCATCTTTATCAAGAGAAAAGAAGTAAGAAAGTATAAAATTGATAATCGTGCGCGAAAGGGCGTTGAGGCTTCCTTCTGTTCATAATTATCCAAAAATCATATACATACATCTGCTATACCTATACGAAATTATAAAAATAGCAGGCTGCCTGTTCCACATACGCATCAACAATGTCCTGCTATTCCCTTGCTGTTGAAAATATTAAAAGTTTTTAAATTTCTGGTCAAGATTTTTATCAGATAAATGTCTTAATTTTTATAAGTCGTTTTAGAAATACGTGAACGATAATTGTATCGACACGTAAGTATAAAGTAATTTTGTGGCAAAGTACGTTTTTACCTTCTTTGATGGATCGGATGCAGAAAATTTAATAGGTGTACGTAGTCTTTCGTAACTGACTGTACTTACATATGCGTTACGAAATTTAAAGATTGATATGCACCTATGCGCATATGAAACGGGTAGCCTTAGTGATAACCTAGTTTCACCGATACATAATGTGAAATGCGATCGAGAGCAGAGAGGGTGAAAGATACATTCAAAAAGAATCGAACCATTGTGAATATTACGTAGGTACAGCTCGTATGTTGCACTGTCCGCTTTCAAACTGAAACGGTCCTTTCGGCACATTTCTGTTATCAACAGTTAATACCATTTTCAATGCACCTTTTTCTAATGCGAATATCTACTTTTTATAAGAGATACAGAGTTCCACTTTGAATATCTATAGACACGTAATCGAACGTGGTAATTAAAATTCCATCGAAATTTTAACGATGTTGTCGTTAGATTAGGTACATGTCGACTTACTTTTTGTATTATATAGAATACTTGATTTTCTCCAAGTATACCCATACGTTAATTACGG
Organism: Bombus campestris; assembly: GCA_905333015.3. Classification (NCBI taxonomy): domain Eukaryota; kingdom Metazoa; phylum Arthropoda; class Insecta; order Hymenoptera; family Apidae; genus Bombus; species Bombus campestris. Next base: position 298,175 of record HG995137.1, on the reverse strand, counting down.
TACTATAAAAAACTTTCTGTTCTTTGCTTCCCATAAGCTGGTACTTATTTTAAATGGGAAACATCGTAGATGCGTTTCTGAAAAATATTTCTTCGTTCCTGTCCGAATCAAAAATCGTTTCCATATTTTACAATAGAAAAATTCCAAACTTCTCTCAACATTTCACAAGTACCACACCTAATTACGATCTGTCATCTGATCATTCGGCTACGATGCTAATTGCTGTAAATTGAACAACAGAGAAAAAAGAAAGATGGTGTTCGTTACACAATCGAAAAACTAATTGCGTACAGTTCAGAAACTAAATAGATTTTTATATAGATTATACTATGGTATGCTTATATTTGTTTATGTTTTATCGGTAACTCGCGTTACTAAATTTTTCTGGATGATCAAAGTCGGACAAATAAATTCGTGGACTAATGAATTTTCAACAATGTGACCGATGTAAACAACGTTTAAATGGAATACAATATTCTGCAAAAATTGAACGTTACGGTGTACTATTTTTCAATATATTTTGGCTCTCAGGGGAAAATATATTGGTTTCCGCGGCAGTCACTTGTTAAGCAACTCGCATCGATTCCAACTCATTACGAAAACAGTTTTACTACATTGATCAGCGTACACTCGATGTCGTAGAGTATATATAACGTAAAAAAGTTTGCAATATTGCCTAGGCAATGACATGCATGATTTTTTTATACGTACTTTTTTGTCCAGCGGGAAAAGCACGTGGCGATTTTCTGTCCGCAAAAATTTATATGTTATCGTTATCGATTATACGAGACTTGTTTTTGAATCAGGATAGTAATGTATTGCCAACAACCATTATGTATATGTTCAGTATATGTTGGAAAAATATTTTCAAATATAACAAATGTAACGACACGTTTAACAAATTCTACATATCGATGTAAATAAACTATTATAAAAGAAATATTGGCAATTAACGACGAGTTAATTCGATTCTCTCATGGTCAATTAACAAATTATATAACATTTTCAAGCGTTCCGAATCTGCCGTTTAGTAGCGATTCACGTGGCGTTTTATTCTTCCCATCTAGGATTTCTTGCACGCGAACAACCTGGATTAATGGATTTTTAATTACCGTCGGATATCTGATTTTAATAGACGAACGACTATAAAAGGCGTCGACGACGTCGGAGATATCAAGACGTCAAGAGGTATTAAAGTTTAGAGATTTTTTTAGATCCGTTAATCTAGTCCCCACCTAAATTTTAACAAGATAGATCCATGGATGTACAAAGTACGGAGATTAAGCGCAAAGCAACGTCTCTCATTTTAAGCCTTCTACTAGGTCGTCCAAAAAGTTTCTTGCGTTTTAGAAGGAAATAATGGATGCACAACATTTTTCGTTTTATATTATTTTATCGCGTTACCTACGATCCATTTCGTTTTATCAAAATTAAGATCACAACGTTCGACAGATTAGATTTCATGTTCGTATAAAGATGCGTCGTTGTAAAAGATGTGTCTGTAAAAGAAAAATACTTTTCGGACAACCTAATATAAAATTAATAGTATTTGAGTGAATATAAAATGAAAATGCTACACAGTTGTTTCCTTGTTTATGTTTTTCAACGAGGGACATATTTTATACGAGGGTAAAGCTTCAAACTCCAATGTTCTAAGCAAACCGTATCAGCTAATAAAACTGTTTAGTACTGCTAATACTGCCGACTGCAACTACCGACAATTAAGGCAAAGCTATTTAGACCAAAAGCAATGAAGATGACCGGTCTTTAACACTAAACCTACCATGCGCGGTCAAATGACCGTTTTTGAAATTTCGTTTAGAATTTCTCGTATACAACGTTACTGTATCGCCATGTAGCTTATTCACTTTTCCTATAATATACATACAACCCATTTTTCAATATTCACAACTTTCTTTATTATTTACTTTCCGAAAAAAATTTATAGCATTTCTAGTCTACCACGAACGGTCATTTGACCATTTGAAAAATTCATGTTATTTACGACTATATTCTTCGGAAAGCGCGCTTCTGAAATTGTTTTACGAGTCTACGATGTAATTGTGGATCTACGGTGTAGACAAACGCGCGAATGGAACAAATGCATAGCGTTCTTTATACGACGATACGGTCTTGCGATCCGAACAGAGAGCGTCAAAATTTCACAGTGTATTATAGAAATTATTACGTGGTATAAGCGATAGTTTCGACAAAGTCAACGGAGCTAACAATATTTTGTGGTATGATTTACAATTTTTTTTTAAATTTCTGGTCTCAATGTTTTTGCCCCGTTTGATTTATATTTTTATATTTTAGTTTTTACTTTTTACTTTATCATTTGTATATTCACCTCCAAAAATGTCAAGACATTCGAGGAATATCAATTTATTAGACAAAATAAATAATATCGACGAGGATTGTTCGGAAGATGACCAAGAAGTTTCCGATTTTGATAATGATACGGCAGAAAATAATTGCGACTTATTTGGCAGCGATACGGACGAAGAGAATATTTTGAATATACGAAGAGGATAAAAAAGAAATAGATTTATAGTTAGTTGCGAAAGTGAAAATGAGGAAGGTATTGAAACTGCTATGGATGGAACTGTTTGGGAAAAAATAAAGGAAGGGTCTAATCGCGGAAGAGCACAGATTTATAATATTTTCAAGGAAATATCAGGACCGACAGGATATGCTAAACGAAATATTATAAATGGCAGAGTTGAGTCAGCATTTTCTTTGATTATTGATCATAACATGATTGAACATGTAAGAAAATATACGGAATTAGAGGCACTTCGAATGTTAAAAACGAAATGGAATTTATCTATTGCGAAATTATATGCATTTATTGGACTTCTATATGCACGCGGCGCATATAAACGGCGCATAATAAACGCAGCTACAGATTCTTCTGGACGGAAATCTTGTCAAATAAGATATTGTAAAGTCAATAAGACTAACAAAATTTGTATAAAATGTAAAAAATACGTATGTGGAAAATGTGCGATACAAAATGCTGTAATTTGTAAAAATGTGCTGAAAATACATAAAGGTAAATAAAACTTTCTAAATAGAAAAGCGGGGAGCGGGTTTTTATCGTAGCACCAGAAAGATATTTTGTTTACTATCCAATTGCAATTGGCTAAAATCTCTTTCTATATTAAGATACATATGTTTTTTTGAATCGGTCATTTGACCGCTCATGGTAGGATTAGGTATACATGAAATGTCGGTAGGTTTAGTGTTAAGAAATACGTAACGATAGAATATTTCTATGTTTATTGATTTATTATTTTCTTACGAAAGAAATTTCGTGTTATGTAATTCCTTGTTATGTAGTACATTTTTAATATTATTAATCCGTGTGGGGTCATAATTCCTAAATGAGGGTTGGCACATTTATAAAATTGTAGAACCAATGGTTTTGACTGATGTTGTAGTTCTAGTGGTAATTACGGGATACATTATGCTAGTACACGCATATCTTCATTTCGAAACAACTATAATTACACAGTTTTGTAGTATAACTGTTTCTCGCTTACTAATCTCATGGCATATACAGTTAGTCACATTAATATTTAGACACAGTACTATCTCTGTATTTGTTGTCTCGTATAAGAGGAGACGAGTTAAACATCGTGTTGCTTATTCTACGAAAATGTGAATCATTTATCGTGGTCATTAGCCCTGTGGAGAACAGCAGCAAAGGGTTAAAGTTGCTAAATTTAAATCACTGCAATCGATTCTACTCGCAACGGTTGCCCTGCGGCAGATCAGGAACGAAGACCTACGGAAAGATCTAAAAATATCGACTGTTGAAAAGGAAATTAAGGCAAATGCAATGAAACGTAAGAAACGACTTACTAATCGGTTGTCCTTGCAGATCGGTGACCAGATTAGACGAAGATTAGAAAGCAAGCACCCAGTCATTGCCATTGGTGAGTCACGCGTAAATAATTTAGAGGTAGAAAAACTTACCGAATGCCCAACGAGTCAAATTTCCCATATCAACATTTTTCGTAGATGATAACTTTAAACACGAACTTTGCTGAGAAGCACATTTTTCCTTATTTGTCGGATGATTCAGAAGTAAGTCATTATTTTACGATTAAGATATACGACGTTCCGTAAAGTACACACTTCCTTGTTTATGAATTATATTTATGCTCCTGTCTACGAATTGTATATATAAGTAACGTCTAAAATATATGAGGTTCAACTTCTACAAAGAACAAACCTTGAACCACTAACCCACGGGTTACGACCCCCAAGGGAGTCGTAAATGGTTTCTGGGAGATCGTCACTGTTATTTTTAGTTATAATTATTTTCGTAGGAAATTTTAAGAGACAAGAACTGCGTTGGTGCAAAATCCGTTCTCTAACTGAGTACAGCCAGCTTCCCGGTGTAAAAGAACAAAGTTAACTTTTTTATTTCAATAAAAGTATCGTTCTACACGTTGATCCTTATACAACCGTGCAACTTTGCTGAGCGACATTTACATGAAATTTTAATTACAGTGAAGTAACATTTTCAGGTGTTAATGTTAGTTAATTGTACTTTTGAAATAAAGTACAGAGCAGCAGAAAACAGAGAGAAAACGATGAGAAGTACACGTAACTCGAAATTGGAAGGAAAGATTTCTCCCATGAGAGAAATGATAATCCTTGCAATATTATTATAAAAATATATTATCTATAATCCATATAAAATATTGAAGTACAACTTAGTAAAAACACTTTTATTTATTATAAATATTATTATATTTATTGTATTTAATTACGTTTGCGTTTATTTTATATTTAATAAGTTACTTAGTCCTCCGGCTGCAGCCTTACTTTTCTACTGACGTCGTCTACGTACTGAGTCGTTTAAATCTATACAGTTTCTTTTAGGTTTTTGTGGTTTACAAAATCCCTCAAAACTCTTGAATACTCTTCTAAGTTTCTGGAACATCGTCTAATTGTTTTTACTGCTACAGGTTGTCTTAACTTTTTCAAGCAGAGCAAGATCTACACACAAGTACGGAGAAAATGAAAAATTACTTAAAAATACTGGTCAAAAACGAGGCAGTATGCAGTTACCGAAGGTTAAATATTACAAATAAAAATTTTCGCATTTCTATACGCTTCGTTCCATCCTCGAGGAATTCCTCTTGATTTGAAATAAACATTTTACATCTCGTCATAGTATGCATCTTGTCTGCACATACATTTACGAATATTCGTAAATATTTGCTCAGACCCTACGAAATAGCTTAAAAGCAATTGCTTGCTTCTTGTACAGCTGTGCTTATCTTATGAGAAATTTTCTTCTAATTGTAAATCGTATTAGTAAGTACTGTGGAATTTGCGCCGGCAGTAACCACGAAGGGACGTATCGTACTATCTGATGGAAATGAATCATTCCAATTTATCGTCTGTTCCTCGATTCACTTTATGCCTCGTGAGATGTAGCTTCCTAAGGAATTTGCTTCTCGCGATATTCACAGGTTGTAATTTTGCCGTTTTGTATTACTCGCTTCAAGGATGAGTCGCGTAAAAGTTTTATGAAAATTCCCGAATTGGTAAATTGATTTAATAAAGTACAAATTCATTTCTTTCCACACGAATTCTTTGCCCTTCTTTTATAAGTTTTTAGATATTCCTTCGTACTCGAGACATTACATTCATACTCGAATGATTCAAGAAAATCAACGAATGGAATACACATATAAGGTTACGAATATTACGAATTTATTTCACGGAAATTTATATTTGATTTCAGTGTCGACAAAATAATACATCGATACTGTGACATAATGTAAAAGTGTGGCAGACACGTTAGTCTTGCTTTGATATACATATATATGTATACGTATATATTAAGTTTGTACAATTGCTATTGTATGTCAATGCACGTAATACTTACATAATTGGCTGACATACGGTGTGATTGTTGAATCAGAAAACCCATTTCGTACGAATTAACTTGGAAAGTTAACAAAGAAGTTGTTTCGCTGAAGGTGTATTTTCACTTTGTGGCTTTCGATTTTGCCCCGAAGAAAAGAATTCATGAAATAAGGTCAGTTTACTGTTTCCTTGAGAAGCTAATTTCAATATACTGGCAACTCTTTCCTCAGGATACCATTCGCCGAAGGATCGCTTATAACAACGGAACCTTATTACGTTCCATACCAGATGACGAATAGCGCAACGATGATGATGTATATAAATTATTTTAATTATCTTTCCATCCAAGAACAACTTTATCTCTCTTCGACTGCGTTCTTATACCAAAAGAACGATTTGTATGAAAGAATTTAAAAATAAATTCTTTGCAACTTCATCGATAATGATTTTCATCGAGCAAATATTTTAACGTTGCGGACATTTTCAGTGACCTATCGATATCATAGCCAAATGGTAACCCTTGTTACGTTTTTATTTCGATTGTTCTCGAATTGTCGTATTCCTTAGTAATTCTGTCGACAATTAAATATCAGTGGGTAGCGTTGACTGATGTTTAATGCGATTATCAACTAAACTCCACGTTTCGGCTAACCCGCTACGCGCAGGAATACTGGCACGGGAGAGGATCAAAGTTGGTGAAAATAAGTGTGTGTTTAATCTAATTATATTATAAGGCGAATGTTTTCCACAACAAGAGTTTATTCTGATTCTAATTGGTTATTAAGAGAATTATTTAGAATATTCGAATTTACAATTGTTCGCGATACGCTTTACTAATTACAAGATTTGAATTTAAGTGATTTTCGATAATTTACAAATTGACAAATACAAGCACGTCGATTAACAAAAACTGACAAGAAATGAGAATTAAATGAAACAAAGAATTAAAACTAAAGAGCTAAAGGATTAAAGAACTTAAGAACTAAGAGCTGAGAAAACTAAGAGACAAAGGAACTAAGGGCTAAAGAGCTAAGAGCTAAGGAACTAAAGAACTAAAGAGTTAAAAGTCAAAGAAATTAAAATATTAAGAGCCTGAGGAATTGAGAACTAATCGCTATGAACCAAGAAATTACTTGCCAAAACTTAGGAACTGATCACCAAGAACCAAGGAATCAATCACCAAGAACTGAGGAACTAATCACACAGAACTAAGAAATTAATTACTCTGAACTAAGGAATTATCTGAATAATCTGAATCTGAATAATGAATAATCCTTCCATGTTGCTGCGCTTATTTATAGTTTGCTCTATAGTAGAAGGGGTCGTCATGTGGCGGTTTGTGAAGCTCGAATTCGGTTTCTAACCAAATTGTTAAATTTTATTTTCCAATTGAAACGCTTACTCGCGCTATTGGTAGGTTTTAGCCTTTGTTACGCCGCGTGCGCAGCGCGAGACGTGACATCCTATATCAGACGCAGACTTAGAAATTTACAAGAAACGAGGCACCTCGTTCCAGCGGATTGTTTAAATCTTTACGACAATTTGAACTGTGACGATAGAATTGTTGAAGTATAGACGTCTTCGATGTAGAACGTTTTCACTTCGATACGGACGATACTGAAACTGAATTTTTGCAGAATACTACTAATCTACAAAAACTGTAGAAAATTTAAAACGAGATTAATAGTATTACACGGTGTTGATCTTCCACGTTTTCTCTTCCTTCTTGAAACCCTTTCACCCATTTGTAAATAGTTGGTGGCTTCACAGCATTCTGTCTATGTGCTTTTTCTAGCACGTCAGCCACTTTGACTTTTTCGAACATTCCTCTTCCGAGTTTTACGAGAAATTAATGCGTTAGTTTTTAAAAAGATCACCAAGCGATTTCTAAACGTGTGACAGCCGGAAGAAACATGGCCATACTAAAGACGTTACCATAAGCGAGCGGCTTATCGCTGGATCGTGAAATTTAATCTCTTTATAGATAAGACTATAACCTGCATTCCTCAACCAGGTCGCCGCACAGTTGCTGAGATGACAGTAAAAAAACCATTTTATGAATTTTTCAACCATATCAATTATCTACGTATATGCTTTTTATGTACTTTTTTAATTCGAATAGTATCTCACTTGTAATGGGCGAAAGCCTAACACGAGAATGTGAATAATAAGATAAAAGCTAGCGATAATATCAAACAAATATTTTTTACATAAGTAAGCCATTTCTTTCGAAATTATGGCATGTTCTAAATTTCCGAGCGGAAGTGCAAAAGTAGAAGAAACTGTAACCATTAAACAACGATTGAACTTGTTAAAAACTTGTATTTATTGCTTCTTTACTGCACCGTAAGTTATTTTTTATTTTTCCTAGAAACTACACATATTATTTGGTATAATTATTATTAATTGGTATTGAAGTTATAATTGGTATTAAATAAATGCAATCAAAATCTTCAACTACAGTGGTCATAAAGGGTGTTGGGGCAGCATTGTATTTATTATAGCGTTTACATACTAATTGATTAAATATATTAAATTTTGTATCATTCGGTAGTATTTTCGTATGATTATACAAATTTGACTGGGTTATGAAAATGAAACATTGAACCTGATAAAAGAACGCTTAAAGAAGACGAGGGTATATGCCAATATCTTTTAGATACTGTATACTGTAACATTCGAATTTTTTATTTTCTTCTGCTAACTTACTCGAAAGTAATGCGTAATATTTTTCACCTTTCTCTCACATTTACAATTGAAACATGAAATTTGTAATAAAAATGCAGCGTTGCTTGGCACGTGATATTTTGTGTAAAAGTTTCTTATTCTTTCTACAAAATTCTATTTCTATTCTATATGGGTTTTCGTTTAACTTTGTATTTTTCAATCATTTTACCACGTCTCTACTTTTGCTCAATGTTCCATATTTTATTTTGCAATAATTTTCGTGTAGCTCGTACGCTATTATAGTCACTGGCAGCTAAAGTCACGCATACGTGACACTCGTTGTGAAAGTGTTAAAGTGGATATGCGATAGTTGTAATGTAAATACTGGATGGTAGATTTTGCTTTCGAAAGAGTAGAGCGATATCTGCGTGCTTGAAAGTTGCTCAATCAAGATGCTGTATAATTAATTTACGTGACGGATGAACGTATGACTCGTTCAGAAACCACGCCGATCAGTTCCATAAATCGAACAGCAGGGAAAAGAGACGATGTTGCAAATATGATTATTTTTAATTTACCTTGGAATTTCCTATTATCTATGTCGTCTTCTTGTATAGATAGACGGACGAACAATAGCCGAGTAAATGAATAAATGAACAATAAACGAACTCTATATTATGGTCGCCTGAGAGAAGATCAGAGGCGAAAATTAGATTGAACTAGAGTTTTACACGAAGTGTATTTCATATACATACTTGCGATAATTTGAAAGTGCCCAAATACCGACGCAACAGTAGGGTAATTAATTTGTTTTTAAAAAGTAGTCATTATCGGTATACTTGAAGCTATAAGAATTGAAATTGATCGATTTGACCGCCGTGACGCTTCGTATACGAGCGCAAATAAATTAGCACGATAGAATTAACTTGAATATGAACGAGATAGAAACGACACGTTGAAACTGGTCGCAGACTACGAGGAGTCGCTTTGACGTTTCGTAAAGAACGGTAGTAGTCTCTTTCTCACGATACACCCAGAGATTTCTGGTCGAGAAGGACCGCTCGTGAGCGCAACAGCGAAATCTTATTACTTTCTGTAGCGAAACGCGGCGGCTCGGATCACAAGCTCGAGAAGAGGCTAAGAGAAGAGAAGTGGAAAATAGCGGAGGAGGAAAGAAGAGCAGAAGAGGTGGATCGGTGTGCGCGCGTTCACTCTCACGACGTGATTCATCCGGCTTTCATGAGAAAATGCAATCTTTACGGCAAAGCCAGCCCCGGCCTTATGTCACGCGCTATAACAGCAGCTATTACGACCGCCCCGCTAGACATCGCTGAGACAAAGCTAACCGGTTGTTCCTTCTCGGATGCACCGACACGACGCCTGCATTACCCGTACCACTTGCGAAATGAACGGTATGTACACGTAGGTACACTGCATATTATTACATATGCGCAAACGCGTATCGCATTCCCTCGAGTATGCCGCCTGACATTTCCACCCGGAAATTTTCTCTTCGATCAACTTCTAAAAATGTTCTCGCGCTTCTTTTCGTTTTTCGAATATATTAACACTTCTAATGTACGCCAGACGTAGATAACGCGGAACATTACGAATAAATACTGTCGTTATATACTAGGTTATAACATTCCCTTTTCCCTTTTCACACCTTCTCGTTCCACATTCCCTCGAGTCTGCTATCTGACACTTTGACCCGGATATTTTCTCTTTGATCAGCTTCCAAAAATCTTCTCGCACTTTTTTTTCTTTCAGTTCGTTTCTCGGACGTTAACATCTCTAATATACGAGGCATATATAACGTAGAATGTTACGAGTATACACCTACTATCATTGTTAGGTTATAACATTGATGTACTATATATATATATATATATATATATATATATATATACATAGGTATACTGTGTATATTCAAACGTGTCTTGCATTGCTCCGACGCTATTGCCTGAAATTTCGACCCGGAAATTTTCTCTTCGACCAACTTCTACAAATGTTCGCGCACTTCTTTTCGTTTCACTTCGTTTCTCGACATTAACGTTTCTAATACACAGGATGTTTCACAACATGCGCGACCCACTTCAGCAGTGGACAGGAGACGCAGAGCCAATGAAAAAAGTTCATACAAACGTGTGTCCTATTTGACCTTGTTTCAAAGTTACAGCTACTTTCGTGTCACGATAATTCGCGACAGCTTATCTTCGTAGAAAGTGCTCAAAATAGTGTCAAAAAAATTCGCCATCTCTCAATATGCGACCAGTTGTATGTTGTATAGTGCAGACCGAGCCATTTCCACCAATTTCTACGAAGCTAAGCAGTTGCGGATTATCGAAACACAAATGTGGCTATAACTGTGAAACAAGGTCAGACGGGATACGCGTTTGTATGAACCTTTTTCCTTGTTTTTGTATTCCCAAGTATCGAGGTTTGTCCCACGTGTTATGAAGCACCCTGTACAGCAGACATAAACAGCGTAAAATGTTATGAATATATATTATTATTATTAGGTCATAGTACATGGAGTCACCTTTATTCGGACGAAATAAGTATGTATGCTTTTACTTTTTATCGTAGTAGGTCTATTAATGGAATTACGTTTCGTTGGAATTGACACACTTTACCGTCGACGGACAATATCTTCGATGTCGTGTTTCTAAAATACTCTCGTTTTAGATTTTCCGAAACTTACTTTACACGTTTCCTCTACCCTACATTTTCACTCTACATTTTCAAGACCAGTATCGCTAACGTAGTATTTAGGAGGCTAGTACGTTCACTGGAACGACGCTTTTAAAAGACTTTTAACGTAATGTGTGGCTTTGATCGTAGAATAGCTATCAATAAGCTTAAGCAAGAGAAAATAACATGAATGTTTTGAGTATTCGTTATACCGCTGTGAAAAAATATACCAAAGAACTTTCAATACTATTTCAAACAAAAGATTTATAAAATAAAAAAGCGTAAGCCGGCCTCCAATATTATATAAAATACATTGTAAATATACAATATACTTTTCGACACAATTTATACCCATGGAAAATGAAAAGAATTTAAGCGAACATTTCATGCTCGCATAGTCATGCTACAAGTTGTCATTATAGTACACGGTTCATGTAATTTTGAAAATAATAATTCAAACATTTTTGGTATATATGGAACATCGGATAAGAATAATTCATTTAGTAATAACAATAATAACGTATCACCATGTGATCAGGCAACTAAATTCTTGATGAATTCGTACAAAGCAATAGTAATAACGTATGCATTTCCAGGCTATTCAGTTAAATAAAAAATTTTGACACAAAATTGACGAGATTGGATTAAAAAATTAATTATTAAAACACCTGCTTGCTACATTTATTGAGAAACTCGAATAAATTTTACTTCATTTAGTCTTTTGCATTAAAAAAAAAAAAAAAAAAATGTCATGCGACTGAAATAACACGTTTGTAATAAAATAACTAGGAAATAAAAACTGAAAAGCATCCAATTTTTACTAAATAAATATTATATTACATAGGAGAATATACTACATATATAAACAGTTTTTATAACTATTTTTGCATTCTTATTTATATTTATTTTTCAAAGGATGATCGAGTGTTTGTGTTGTCTGCTTGAGTTTATTAACTAATTATCCCACGAATTGTATAATCGTATACATGTAGGTATACGTAATTTAAATTCCTTTAGAAACGCGTTGTACGGAGATTCACTCGCGATAGTATGATACGTTCAAATAATTTCAGCTCGATTTAATACGAGAAAGTAATGTTTTCCCTCCTTTTATATTTGCATAAAAGTAATATTAAGGTTCGCACCCTATCAGCGCGTTTCATATCGCCAAGTGAATTCGAAAGTGAAAATCTTCGTTATCGCGAGGATCTGAAGACGATGTGTACATCCAACAAATGAGCTGACGTTAAGTAATAGTTTACTTTCCTCTTTTCAGGCTATATTTGTTTTCGACAATTGCCGATTGTGTAAAACGTTAACGAAGACGTCGATAACTCGTTAATTTACTGTTTTATACGTAATTAAAGTTCTTTGTCGCATCGAACGCATTCGAACGCTTACCATAGAACATTTTTACGAATATATTGTGCACGATATGCGAAACCATTTCATATTTTGTTGGCACTGTAACGAGACACGACTATCGTGATTATAATTGAAAAATTTGAAATCAATCCGAATATATATATGGGATATTCACGCTATTATTAGCCAACTTTTTTCTTGTAAATGGGATGCGTTAGAAAAAAATGAAAGAGGACGAAGTTTTACAGTTTTTTATAATCGATACAATAGCGTGTATGATTTTGTTTATATTTGCAATACTTTTGAAAGAAATATGTACGTTTTTATATTATGTGAATTCGTGTGTCAAGAGAAATATTTCGGATGTTACGTGCCAACGTGTTTACAAGTATTGTACTTCGACAAGGCTACAGTAAACGTTCAATAGTATCTGCTTCAGCACATATCAGCTTTATGAATAACATTTTTGGAATATATAATATATAGAATGACAACGTATTTGGAATAACATAATTGAAGATTACTCGAGTGTTTGAAGAAGTAAGAAGACTAATGGAATCGAAAAATAAATATCTATGTTCTGGCGTATAGTGACGATAATAATCAGCAATGTAGGAATTCCAGTATCTAGATATACATCGTACGAAAAAGTTTTGTAACGTGGAGAAATATATTAGAAACGAAGATTGCAATGAAAGTGACGATAAAGTTACGTCTTATTTTGAAATGTTTATGATATTAAAAAAGGGACTTGGAATTAGATTTGGTTCGTATGTCGAAGGTTCGACTGCAATTGATTGTTCCAATACTTTGTCGATCTCTGCAAACTATACGTTTCCGATAAATATTTTCCAACTTCTATATACATTTACGGATTCGTTGCAAACTTTACAAATACTGCGACGATAGTCAGACAGATTCTGAAATGTTGCGTCTAAGATTTATAGGACAAAACGTTTCTAACTGTTCGAATAGTTTCGTGACCCACCGTAGATATATGGTAACATCATGGTTAACTAAAATCTGGAAGAAGAAATTGAACGCAAATGAAGCAGTCTATCGGTGTATAATTTAATCGTAATTGCGATCTGCTAAAACTATCATGAATCGAGTGGAGCGAGTCTGAAGGCAGTCGGCGGGCACTATATTTTGCTGTAACAAGATCGAATCTAGAGCTACAAATTCCAGAATTCCGGTCAACAGAGAAAAGGCATCTACTAATGAGTGAGTTTCGTGGGAAAGGGCAGTTTTCTCGTGCTATGACGGCGGCTTTCATAATTGTCTGCACGAGAGACTGAATACAGAGTAATTAGTAATTACGGCACGACAGAGCGTTCTCTGTCTGTGTGGGTAACTAAACGCAATATACGTACCGATTGATACATCGATTTTAACGAATCAACGTGCTTTTTGTTTCTCATAGATAATCTTTCCATGTAATATGATAATCGTAATTTTGCAAAAGTTATTCTGAACGTTCTCTTGTGAAATATATTTTCTGATTACGCATCTGCAACAGCTCGAATAACTTTGTACCCTACAATGAAAATTTGAATATGTTCAGCCTTCACGTCGCCGTTTTCGAACAAAGGTAAGGCAAAGTACGTAATATCGGTAATTTTGACGACCAAAAATGCCGTATATTATAATGCGAAGACGCCGTTATGTCCTTTTCTGAATAATTGTTCGGTAGCGTGCGCTCGTAAAAAGTACAGACAGCCAGGAAATTTCTCCCTAGAGGGGGAATCTCAGACACGCGTGAAGAATATGATTCAGCGTGTTCTACTTTTGAAGGATATTGTCGCCCTGCAAATACAGTAAAGTCGATTATCCGATGTGATGTGGAGCGAACCTACCTCGGATAATCGAGATCTAGACTGGCAAGAAGGGAGGCTTCGTATGTGTTAATAAAAACATTTTATTATAATTATTGATATAATATTGATATAATTCACATTTGATATAATGTTTAAACAAATATGCAAGCATTTTGATGCGATCTTTGACACGATATTTAACGTAGTATTGTACATGTATCTAAGTTTAATTAACTATTCGATTGATTAAAAGTTTGATTAACTGCGTCAACAATGTCATGATATTTACGCTTTTGTGCTCTATATGTTAAACTTTCGAAAAAGATGAAGTTATGGTTAAGCTCGAAGCACCTCGGATGATAGAAAATTTTGGTTAAACGGTAAAAATATTACTTTCTCTGTAATATCTCAACGATAGAAATTTAATTGAAAAATGAAATTTGAAATTTGCATGTTGCACAATGTTTGCCATTTTATCGTGGTCTCCGTAAGTCCGATTCTATCGGATCTGACCGGTTTGCGAACGATGAACCTTCATGTGTGTGTGTATGTGTGTAGAAGTACATAAGAGAGCGTGCAGACGTTGTGAAGCCGACTTTCTCCTTCGCCGAGCAATAAGGCGGTATTACGTAACCACGCTCTCCGTACCTTTTACCATGTTGCAAACAGAGAGCCGTTGGTCAGGCCTGTTTTCATCATCCGCACTCAAGCTGCGATGTATACGCGTGAAACGTTTCCTTCGAACTCGAATGACATATGTATACTGAGTTTCTCTCTAGCCTCTTATCAATTACTGTACACTACCAGAAATACATAGTACTCTCTCATGGATATTAACGTGATTAGTCCCTTTTTAATTGAAAATCTAGTTGTTGTATTCTTTACGATCATATTTTATATGTATATATGCAGATTTCAATATCATTACTAATTATTTTAGGCTACGCCTTACCCCTTCTTATTTTTACAAATATGACGTAATAAATGGAATGTGTAATAATAACTAGACTGCGGATTTTTATGCGTTTATGGAAAATCGAAAAGCAGAAATTGTACGTAAAAATATATGTAACATACGAAAATATTAAAAGTGAAGTAGTTGCTATAATAGAGTTGATAGGCGAAATAAATTTTTATATAAGTTTTATCGTTTCAATTATGTCAATAAAAATATGAAATCGTACAAAACAGGCTAATAATAATAATAATAATAATAATAATAATAATAATAATAATAATAATAATGTCTAGCTGCAACCTAACTATAACTGTTATAATATAATAACATAATTTTAACTGAAATTTTGTTTACCTTAAAATGCTTCGCTTCTTCAAAGAATCCTTACATATCGTACACTAAACTTGCAGCTTAATGCCTAATTGTTATTAGTAGTATAAAGTTAATAATGTAAATTATGCCTTAGCTGTATAACCGTAGAATTTTTCTTTCACTTATGAGAATAAAATTACAGTTGATTAGAGGTTTCGCGAAATAGTTTGGAAACTAGAAACTGTAATAACTCTTATTAATAAACTACTCGATATCAATGTAATTATATAGCACTAAATTAAGTACAACGATAAAAAGAGATGAAATCGCGTAGATATAGTAACTTGTACTCGTACAACGTTATATACGATTATAAACATTTTACTAAGTAATATGAGAAGTTTAGCGTCGTAGAAGCACTTAGAATAATAAATATGCACATAAAACTTGACCTCCTTTTTCATGTGCATTGAAACTATGCTCATTACGTTTTAGTTTTATCAGTTAGTATATTTCTTTACGTTAGAACTTTATGTTACGTTTTTTAGTTGCATTAATTATTTTGAATAGCTCACTATCCTTTTAATTAATACATCGTAATTCCTTGCTTAACTATATTAATAATTACATACATAATTCCAAAAAAAAAAAAAAAAAAATAAATAAATTAGATTTAATCCGGTCGAAAAGAAAATGTTAAAAGAACTGCTTAATGGAAATATTTACATTGGTCTAAAGCAAGATTAAATTAACTTACTAATTTGCTAATGCAATCTGTACGACACATGTATAATTATATCACGTATAACATATTTTATATACATGTACTTCTGTTTATGTAATTTATTCGAATATATTGCTATTATTAATTAATTAAATTTCTCTTATATTAGACTTCTATTATTGTCAATAATTAAATTTGGTATATAACTACTTTAATAATTAAAAATATATGTGCGGAGGAAGATAATAAAAGATTGTACTATTTCGTGAAAAGAGCATTGAAACCAAAGCTCCTTATACGCGCTGAAACATGTTACGATGTATGCATCAGGACTTAAGCTCGATTTACGCTGAATGTCAAAAGTACGGTTCACGATCAATCAAACTCTAGGATTTTACGCAGCTATTCGCACTAAAGCCTGATTCAGAATAGCGATCACGGTCAGATCACGTCAAATCAGGCATCGGTCAAGAGATTTTCATTTAACTTGAACGATCCGCCTATTGCGAATGCTATCACGTTACATGTAAGAGATTTTCACCGATGTCTGATTCGACGTGATCTGACCGTACCATGATTGCTAGTGTGAATCAAACTTTAGGTTCCATGATGCATGGTACAATGTATGTAGTTTGGTATCGGCAAATCGGCACCGGAAGCAACTTGTATCGATGCAGGAATCAGAATCCTACGTCAAGCTTAGTCTACACTGGCAGACATTTATCCTCATACATTTGCAGGCTATAAATAAGCAAGTAAACACACGAATTTTAGTAATCTTAAGCGTTTTAAAATCATTTATACATTTTTGAGATAGTAACAAGCGCACGCCTAATGGTAATAAATAAATAATTAAACATCTCCTATTAAAATTTATTTATATTAATTTTTGCTTGAAAAATATAGTGTCGATAACGAATCTCATACGAATATTATTATATTTAAAGTACCGTATTATTTATTATGAATTAAATTTTGGCGGGTTAAAATTATCTTATGACAGGTGTTTCGAATCTTTCCAGCATAGTTATAAATTATGAATCGTAATCTATTTGGCGAAATTCTCAACGATGTGACACAATACTACAATACGTCGGAAACTTCGCTAATTGCCATTGTTCGCGGAATAAATAATTTTGTCGAATTACTATTAGACTTTTAAACGTTGCTTTGATTTTTCAGTTGAAATAAATTGTTGCATAATGGAACGATTAAAGATTTGAAATATCAAAAAATTTCAACATTTACTCTAATACATTATTATTAATAACCTTGTAGAATTACGCGCGAGTTTTGTCAGAATTATGTTCATTAGAGAGTATTACCTTCGTGAGTCACGTTCATTGAAAATTCGTTGCGGTGGTTAATTAGTTTTATCGTCGCAAAGGTAGTATGTAGTATGTGACCAAATGTAATTATATAGCATCTATCTTACAGAAGAGATCATTAACATCGTTATTATACACATACACATTGTCGTCGTTGAAAGGATAAACTACAAATATATTACAAAATTGAAGCACCATTCATCCACTAAGCGGTAAAAACCATTTCATGTGGTTAAACGAGGCTAAATCCTTTTTAAACGATGGAAAGAGATTTTTTCTGTATTGCGAACAAATATTCGTCCAAAGCTCTCAATCTTATTTTAATATTCGTTAAACTAAAACTATTAATCCCATCTTGATGTTATCTATATTAAATTTGGCTGAACTTCAAATTGTTTCATTACTAGCTATAAATGTTTAAATATTAATGTTCCTAAATTTTATAGATAGAAATAAGTAGAAATATAATAAATTCTGGATGAAAGTGATCGGTGGAGCAACGCCACCGAATATGAGACACGTGCTTCGTACGAAATTCCATCGTATTTTTACAAAGAAGTGGAATGACACTGAAGTGGGGTTTAGAACCATTATAACTAATGACGACATCGTCCGCATGCGATTTTCATTTACGCGAATACGATCCTTTCAGTAATATACCATTATGTTCTCTTCTATAGCGAGTTTTTATATTCATTTACAAAAGAAGGTTTGCGCAACATTAAAAGTAAATTATTTGACCATTTTCTCATATCAATTTAACTTCTTTTTCCGAACCCAAGATGTTCCTAATATGAGATACGTCGTCGAAAACAAAAGCGTCTTATGGACATTCGGAAATGGAGCAAACTGACAAGGAAGACAGTTCTGAATCGGAATTAGATGACGACGCAGAATTTGGTTTGTGTTTGTATTCTAAGGACCAAGCTAATGAACGATAGCTGCAATACATCAAGAGCTAGAGATGGCTGCATGAACATCGTGGAGCTGCCAACGTTGCCTTCCTTCGTGTGTCCAATTTATTTTAAAAAGAGACAAAAAAAATAAGTAGCTTTTTATTTTACATCACAATTTCAACTTTTCATTTGAATTTTAAACAGAAGCATTGTTTTAAAAGCATTAATTTTCTACTCTTCTATATTTTCTGTATTTTCATAGCAGATAACAATATCTATGAAACTCGTAGCTTTTTAAGCATGTATAAATGAATAACGAATGTAGAGGTACAAAAACTTTTAAAAAGCTTTTCTCTTTCTATTATCTGATATTTAATCAAACGCAAATCCGATACCGTTACCCTGTTTTATTATTTAATTAATTTGATTCTTTGATGGGGGATAATAAAAGCAAAATATAGTTCTTCCATCAATTAAAATTAACGAAAACGTATTTCATGATCCAGATATATCATGTTATCATTTTTTAATAAATATTACCGATAAAGTTGGTCGCTAATAAGAGTATTTCGCAACAAGTTTCGACAAACTATCAAAAATGTTACTTCTAACATAAAAAAATTCAATCGTGCATTACTATTATGTTTGAAACAATAACGATTTGAGTCTGTATAGGATTGCACATACATGAATGGTGCTCCAGAGTGAAAAAGTTATTGTCGCCAACAGATCGATCCTTTCATTCCACCTTTCCACTAGATGACACGAAAAAAATATAAGAACGTTCTTTTTATTGTTTTTAACGTAGATTATGATGCAAATAAAAAATTTTTGTTCGAACTTTCCGAGGTTATTTGAAGATCACTCTGTTACTCACCATTTGAAAATGGTGTGCCATATTTTTGTTCCCTTATGACAAAAAGAAAAGGAAAAAAAAAAGAGTCAGGTTCAATACGCTACTTTTAAGTGACTTTTGGTCAAAACAAGGCCACTCATCATAATCAAAACATAAGAAACAACAAGGAAAGTGTTCCAGTTTTTTACTTTATATCATCTATCATTTGTCAGTTTCTTTAAACGGGGAGAATTTGTAGACACCCTGTATGTAGTAAGATATCTGTTTTACGTTTAAAACTACTCGCATAATATAAAAGTGATTTCAATTTCACTCTTCCGAATCTTGCATATCGTTGCGTGTTTTTAGTCAAAGTATTTTGCCTTTCACAGGACGCTTGGTTCGGCTGGGTATCAAGCTGATTCACCGCACTTCCGTTAAACGCGCGTACGAGCAGTTCGAACTTGTAAACACATTGCGGACCGAAATAAGGTTTATATATTAATAGCTCGTTCCCAGATGCATCCGGATGAAAGTGGCCAAGCTGCGAGAAAGAGCGACTTCGAATCGGAAACCAACGAACACTGTGCGGTACGTGAAGAGAGCATTTCTCCAACGTGCTCTTTGAAGCTTATGTTAAAGGCATCAATTAACCTTGAGTGGCTCGATGGTCTCTAGGAAGTACAACAAGTGCTTGAAAGAGCGTTTGATATCGAAGAAGTGACCGAAATTCCCACTTTCGTATATTATCCTGACTCTTCACGATATTTCATTTTTCAGTAAAATTGTACAATGCGAGTGGTTTATTACGAATTATCGAACGAATAAGCCAAATGTTTCGGTCAAACTCAAAGTTTATTTTAAAAAAAAGTACGGCAAAGTGTGTTCGATCAGAACATCCACCGTTGCTTTCTATAACTGTAAGTCGTCTGTAGTAATGCCCACTTTAGCATCCGCAGTTGGGACCAAATCGGGACGCTTATTCGGGCAAGTGATATTCTGCGAATACAACAAAAGCAAGGAAAAGGAACAAGTATGAGTGACATACTGATATACCGATACGTGCGAACACGGGCTCGAGCATCAATCGATATGTGACCGGAACAATCGACGAGGATCCGTGTCAAGTTTCGTTCGACGCTTTATCTCATTTGGTGTGCTCCAGACTCATTCCGAGGTCCTATTTCCAAGAATTGGTGAGAATAGCGACGGACGCTTGAGCGAGCAAAAATCCGCACGCAAAAATGGACGCTACTGTATTAGGCAAGAGATGAATTCCATCATTGAAAAATGTTGCGTCTTTAGACAAGATCTTATCGTCAGGATATTTTTGTATTAGCGAGTAAACTGGCCGTTACAAGGTGTCCCAATCAAGACTCTTTATGGTGTCTTTTGTTGCAGAAGCAGTGTATAGTCTAATATTTCACAGAACGTTATTCTTTGTCAGCGATCTGACGATTAATAATTCTGACGAAATAAACACTGAGATTCACTGAAAAATTTGGATTATTCGTTGATACGCCTAATATGTACAGGGTGTCTCATTTTAATCGGCCCCTAAACTATACGTTATTCGAAGAAGTAACTCAAATAAAACTAGTTGTGTTTCAAGTAGGGGGCGTTTTGCGATCATCACCAAATTTGTAGGTGTGATGAAGATGTTTTCGAGATCTCCAGGTGATCTTTATTTTTTAAAATGTAACTATATATATTTTTATACACCGTTTGATACAGATTTTTAATTCTCTACAAAAAGTTTATTTTTATAGACATATTTAGCAAGGTTTATATTATATTATGTTGTAAGGCAATATTTACATAATTTTAAATTCGTAGAGAAATTTAGTAAAACCATTTCATATAATTTTCGAGCTTCTCATATTATATTTCATATTATATTAATTTCGTGTTATATGTCGTTTCTAGTAGAAGGATATTCTAACTAAGATATTCTAACTTTTAGTAGTAGTTTTTGTACATTCTTCGCTTAGAAATTTGCATCATATTGTTAGGTAACAGTAATTTAAAATGGAACTTCGAACAGATGAAATCGCGTATCTTTGATAAAATCTCTATTGCCGCAAAGTACGTACATAGCAGGCTATTATATCGTTAGATTATAGAAAGGAGTGGGAATAGTGTACTTACAATAGTATCAATAGCATTGCACGTAATAACACGTATAAATATGGTATTAACATTGACAAAATTAATGGTATGAAATTAACATTAACGTCAGTTGCATAATTGACTATTTGTTCTGTATTTTCTTCCTCGACTAAAATAGAATTTAAGTTCTCACAAACAAGTGATACGAAAAAAATTATGATATGAAACTAACACTATCGTTAGTTTCGTAATTGGCTGTTTTTTTTTTTTTTTGTTTCCTTCGTAGATCAAAATAAAAGTTTGTTCTTATAAGAAAAATATCCAACTCGCTAGTAGTAGGTGAAAATAAAAAGTAACGAGGAATATTAAGTTAAGATGCGTCTATTATATGCACGAATAACTCACTTTGTTTCGATAAATCATTATTTAGCGAGGAAGTATCTTTTTGTGTCATGTGCTCTTTCGATCGTCACTTCGACGAATCATTGGACATGTCGAATAAAGGGACCTGATGATAATTTAGTTATATTCGTCAGGAACATTGAATGAACGGGGACAATCAATCTACTTGTCATTGCAAAATTGAGAAAACAATAGTTATTATATTTTGTATATCATTATACACATATCACTGTCATATCTTATAATCCTGTATTTCAGCTTATCAAACTGAGATTACTTTTGAATAGTTAATAAATTAATTTTCTTACTTGATTAAATTCTCCTTTACAAAGGTGACATTAATTTCTTAATTTAAATTTATTAATAACCATATAAATTTTCATCTAACATAAAAGTGATTTACGACGAACTTGTAATTGATAAAGTTTGTAATTTTTTAAGAAATTATGCCCATCTTGTATGTAGCTAAGCTTTTTAATAAACACAGAGATAATTTGATAAAGTAGATTCGTTGAAATTTGTATAAAACTAAGAAGAGATATTTAACGGTCGATAAATATTATAGAAATTACTAAGTACAAAGAGTAATTCATAAATTGATTTCTTTTTCTAATGACTAGTTTTCTGAATATACTAGTTTCTCAATCACGAATAGGTTATGAAAGAAATTCAGACAATTCTTTCTATTCTAAATAATTTTGATTCGTAAGCATTACTGCTTAATTAATCGAATAAATTCAGCTAATTTAACCTCCTTTCAAAAATGTATCTATATAAATCGTATTGTTAAAAATGTAGAAAATAATAAGAATTTGTTAATAATACTAAATGATTGTTAACATAATTTACTGATTCGATCGATCAAGATTTACGTAGTATTAGTTAACGTGTTTCCACGTTTTCGACCTTATTAACGCTAATAACATCGAAAAAGGAAAAGATTAATTGAACGTGTTAAAAGGATCTTGAAGTTGCTTACCTTGGGCTGGCCATGCGATGACGTTTCTTCTTCACATTCGCCACGTGACAATAGTCCAAGGAATCGTGTTCAGAAAAATCCGAGACTTAACGACAACTGGAAGAGTCGAAACACCGATCAGGATCTTGTCAAATCCAGAAACGATTGCCAGGAGGAAATAACGTATTCACTAGAAAAATAACCACCGAACGATAACTTTGAAATTTGACAAAATATCTCTTTGGAACTAGCGAAAAATATTTCAAGTGTTCCTAACCTTAATACGTTAACAAGTATATAGGACCGACTTTGACCGAATTTGGACCAATTTTAACCGAACTTGGACCACTCGAGTACGCATTGGCGACCGAACTTTTTCGCACGAGTCGTTACGGTCACGTCAACGACGGCGACGACGACGACGACGATGCTGACAGCGGCAGCCGACGAAGCGCGGATACACGACAGGAATAGAGAACTCCGGGGAGAGTAAAAGGGGGCGGTTGGCGGTAGCCGCGGAAAGGGGGTGGGGAGTGAAGTGAACCTAAGCGCAGGTTTCTGCGCTCGGCGAGTACATTTGCCTATCGAATGCACTTTTCTGCGATATGGGAATAGTCGTAGCAACAGGGATGCGTTTCTTCTTTTTTATTCGTTGCACAAGCTGCGCTATCAACGTTTTTATGAATCATCCACGAATAGATTTTCTACGGATCCTTTTCAATATTAGAGGAAAGCAGCCAAATATGGAATATCATTTCGTTTTTCCAACGTCATTCTCACAAAATCAATCACGACAAATAACAATTTTTATGGATATTCGATCATATATCTACGCTCGATTCCGGACCATTTTTATACTTTCGACGCTATGAACGATTTTCGATATTGGATCGAAATTAAAAAGATGGAAATCGTACCCAGTGCGGAATAGACACCCAAATATGGAATACTGACATCGGGTACTATGAAAATTAAAAGACAAACAAAAAATATTTCATTCTTTTTACTTTATTCTTCTTGATCGTAACAAAAGCACACGTTTCAATAATCGCAAGATGCAGCTATTTACAATAGTCGCAAGTCCGGGTATCAAACTCTGCAGCAGTACACTCGTGACTACGCTAAAGTGGTTTGATGCTTAGAGGTGGCCCATTTTCTTTTCTCGAACCGTTTTTATGGTTGCTCCAGTCATCTCTTTCTCGTCCCATAGTTTTCTTTCTTATTGATTTTTCCTTATGCTCGAAGAGGATATTCTGCTATCTTATAGGTAAAACGACCTATAAAAAAAAGTAATTTAAATATTGGGATATTGTATAATTGGACCGCTACTGGGTGTCCATATTTGGAATTTTACAAAGTTAAAAACGTGATATTCAGCTCGTAAATACTTACCAGTATCACAGGTAAGTATGCTAGCAACGACAAGGAGCACAAATATAGCAAAATAATAACAAATACGAAATGACACGTCAAATTTATACACCATCGGAACTTTTCGACCAGTAAAAAAGTAAAACGATCCTGGCACGATATTTTAACATCCGCCCGACTGATGAACCGCTACGTGTACGGTACGAAGCTTAACGAGTGACACAATCTATAACTGTTTCATAGATATTCATTTGTCAGATCTTTAAAAATTATTCTGTATTTGACTACTTTCCTCTGTTAAATTCAATTCTTTAGTAACATATTTATTTACACATATAGCGTGCCACCTAACTCTGTCACCTCTAAGTACTCTCTTATTTGTTACGATACAAAAGAATATTTTAAACAGAATTGCATGGTATCGAGGGGAACATACCGTGCTTTTATCTATTTGATCGTGCGATGAGCTCGAAACGTTCAGTAAAGACTACATTAAAATATCTAAACGGATATTCTCATTTTTTATTACATATTCCTGTTAGACGTTTTTGAAACACTGGAAACTTGTGTCCAATAAAAGCACAGCATGTTCCCCTCGTTATCATATAACTTTTGTTTGAAACGTTTTTTAGTATTATGGCGAGTAAGAGAATAATTAAAGATGGCAGAGTTGAATGGGACACCTTGTATATGTAAAATACATATTTATACCTACAAATAGATAGCTAACTTGAGATAGATAACTAATTTTGGTTCAAATAATAATAATAATATCTTATATTACACTTGAATCAAGGAAATTATCAACTTTTTATATACAGTGGCGAGCAGGAGAAAGTTTAAAATTGGTAGTTACGTATATAATCGTAAGTAAAATTTGTGTTTAAGATTTTTTCTGTTTTAAACATTCGTCTGTTATATTATATTAAATTATATTGTACATTTATCTCTTTTGTCAATTATAATTCAGCTTTGTAAAATTACCGTGTTTTCCCTTATTTACTCTTTAAACTTTCTCTTGACTGCCTCATTTAATACTTTCCGTACCAATATTATATTTAATTCATTTGAGTCGGAATGATGTTCTCTTTCGATTACCTTCTCATTTGTATCGTTCTGAACAAAAAAACAATTTTGAGTAGCATAAATGGCATATTATCATCTTAATCTCCCACTGTTGAACTGTCTTAAAGACTAGAAACAAACGTAGACAATAAGAACAAATGGTAGTCGAAGGCAACCTTTAGAATTGTTGAAACAACGACGTAGACAAAATAAATACACACTGACGACCATGACGAAGATAATTTTTAGAATAGGAAATATAATTATAGCACCGACAGCGCTTAAACAAGAATAGATGGCGTGGAATGAATAAATTAATAAATTATATTAGAAGGAAGATTAATCGTAATTCAGCATCGTTCATTTCAAAATATAGTACGTTTTTGCATTAAATCATTAGCACTAATGGTTTAAAAAAGCTTATGATGACCATGAAAAGCGAGTAAGGCACGAAATTTATCCGGAAATCCTCACGCGCTTGTTGCATTAATTGAAAATTGATTGGAACGATACAAAGTATCAGGAATACAAATTAACGATAAAAAACATAGGTAAGTTAATATTATACGAATTTTGAAAAATGTATACTCGCGCATTATTCGATGGCGTTTAATTTGCCAGTTAATAGCACCGAGTCGCATTACTCGGTGATCGATACGGAAGGAGAATTTATTTTCCGTAATTTTCTGTCGGAGGGAAACAAGCTGTCGTCGGAAGTAACACGTTTGAAAAGACCTTCCTACTTCAAAGTTTCCACGGGTATAGTTAACTGGTCGTGTTGTTTGTACTCCGATCGGTTTCGCTACAAAGGAATTCGAGTTTTCTCTACGAGGTGAACGGTTGCCACGGAAGAATTTCTGTTTCGGCAGTATCGTTTGGTTAACCGCCGTTCCAGAGGCAGCAGTTTCGTGTAAACGTGAAAGATTACACAAGCTTCGTGGCATAACGTCGTGTATATAACATCGCAAAATTGTACCAACTTCCTTAATTTACTTTTACGCCATGCGTTCGCCTATTTATGCCCGCGTCGCTATGGGGATGCTTTTAGCTAATAACACGTCGTAACGACCCTTCCTTTCTTCTCTTTTATTCACCTCGCCGTGTCTCCTTCTCGCACTCGTCCCTTCGTCATCCTTGTATTCCTATCCTCGAAGGATTTACTAAATTTTCAACGTGACTTTCCGTGTACATCTTATCGAAGGTGCTGCTTTTAACTCTGCTATGATCCTTGAATTTCTATATCTGGAGTCTTACTCTTATTAAATTTGTTTTATTCAAGGTCGACTCGATCATCTTTTGTCTTTTATGTTTGTCAGCGACAGCGATTAAAAAAAGTAAGGCAAGTCACAAATATAAATAATGGTATTTATACATTTTGTACGTATTACATAGCATACACGATAAAATTGCGGTGCAATACAATGCAATTAACCAAAAGTTAAATTAACACGATACAGTCTATCTTGAAACTAAACCGGTAGTTTGCGATATCGTAATTAGCGATATAGATGAATATCTTTGAGAAAATAAAGAAAGATTTTCTCAATGTTTTTAGTGACTTGGATACGCCCGAATCTTATTTCGACGAGCAAATTTAACTTTGCATCGGGAAACGTTACTGCAATTAAGAAAAAGAATTTACACGCAACATGCAGTTACAGCAACTGCATTTATTTCGTTCGTTTCTGGTTATAAGAGGAGAGTGTGTCAGTTTAGTGTGCGCAATTCTAAGTCTACTGAGAATAATTTGCTCTTTCCGCGACCGCTTCTAAGTTACTTGCCATTGGTAGTTCAGTAAAACGTA
The DNA here is from genome assembly GCA_905333015.3 of Bombus campestris. Taxonomy (NCBI): domain Eukaryota; kingdom Metazoa; phylum Arthropoda; class Insecta; order Hymenoptera; family Apidae; genus Bombus; species Bombus campestris. Next base: position 270,978 of record HG995137.1, on the reverse strand, counting down.
GCTTTTTATTAATATAAATTGCAACTCCTTCGCTCGCAATTTCGGTATGAAGTAACAGACGAAACTCGTAGATCATCGACATTCCATCGTAAGTTTACTGTTATCCATATTGATGATATTTTCTTGATTATTCTTTAGAACTATAAATAACAACATCAGACTAAATCTATAGAAAATGTCTGTCTCCCTTGTACGTGTCGATGCTACGCACATTCGAACTGCTGACGATTCCACAGACAATCCGTTGTAGCTACGCCACAATTTCTCTTACTTTTATTCTTATTCCAATAAACAAGAAGATCTTCGATGTTTCAAGAAAATGAAACGGAAAATCGTGTATGCCAATGGAAAGATGTTACTATCATGTCAGGCGATCTCATGCGCTATCATACAACGTAAATCCATGCAACCATGCACAACATACATGAAATACACCGGTTCATACTTTTCAGATGTCATCACGATGAAGCATGTGATTTCACGTGACGCGACACTAATGTGTTTCTATCTCAAAGGTTGCCACCCATACAACAGCACAACGCCTGACTAGCATCGGACCAGCATCGACAAATTCACAAGTGTCGACCATTTAGCAGCGCAGCACCGGCACAACAAGGTTGTGCTATCCACGCGTCGGCAACACATGACACCATATTCCCAATTATCTCCTATTTTACAAATATGTCGAAATTTATTATTACAGGAATGGCAATAATAGCGTCGCTACTTGACGAGGAGCAAGATGATAGAAAAAGAAGAGAAATTTGAAATAAAAAAAGAGCAAATACGAGTTTCGTACGCTATACGGATTAGGCGTACAATTTTTCAGTGAGGCTCAATTTATTTAAAAACTAGTACAGCAAGTTGACCGATCAAAATATTCGCTGTTGCTTTTTAAGCCACCTATCAGGCGAACGATGCATTTCATAATCGAAAAACCCCGCGTCTTCAGGCAAGATCCAATCGTCGAATTATCGAATTTTAGTTAATGGTTTTAAAGCAACGTCAAAACTAATTAAAAAGAAGGAAAATAAGATTGGAGTTAGGGGCATGACGGGCTAAATTGTTTGATTTTAATTCTTGACGGTGCGATAAACTATCCTCCAAAGAGTGGATAACGATACAAATCGTTATACAGGACAGCCGCAAAATTCAGATAATGCGATATTTTTGTTTCATAGCACGCAATTTATGTCGCCCCTGCATATTGACTGCAATTCCATATCCATTGATAGCAGATAATCCGGTATTTTAACACGTTTAGCGTTTAAACACGGTCTGACACAAATCACCATTTCCATTTTCATTACTTTTCGTTGCTGACACCTTCCGTTTATTGTTTTATTTTTTCTTTTATCTTTTTGTTTTTGTATTTATATCGTAAATTTGTTCAATCGAAGATACGAACAATTTCATGATAATTGTTTCACAATTTTGAAATTAATTAAGAAGGTTGATTAAACGGTAGTATATTTGAAATAAAAGTATCATACATGTATGTATATGTGCATAACGATAACATATGTACGTAATAATAATAATAATAATACTATTCTTATTTTAAATTCAAATAACGTGGAATAGACGATAGATGTATCATACCTTTTACAAGATAGAGTTAGCAAAAAAAAAAAGGACTTTTTAGACCTTTTTCTCTTGTAGACAACACTGGTATAATACTGAATGCACAAACGAGTAACCCAAATTTTTTAGTAAAATTCAAAGTTTATTTGAAAAAGAAGAGAATTATTTAATCAAAGTATTTGATTTATCAAAGAATTCATAATCAGGTACTTGCCGAAATATTAGAGTGTCTCGAATTAGATGATATTCCATATTAGGTACAGTTACTCTATATGTTAAGGTATTTTTCTGAACTATAAGCTATCATTTAATTAACATCAACATAGCACACAGGAAAAGAAAAATATTCTACGATTCGAGTCTACCATATTTTGTATCGATTACTTTTATCCTTTATTGATCGCATTTTTCACGTTTGAAAGAAATAGCACGGTTCCCAAAGACCTGTCAGCAGTATCGTATACAGTCGCGCGCAAAATGTAAGTAGATCGTGGGAAGCATAAGAACGTATCGTAAGAGTATTAAACGAGATCCCTCGACTCGTGTTAAATATTGTATTTCATTTTAGAAGATGGTAGGATTTTCTAGATTCTAGATCGAGCAGGAAGAAAAAACGAGCTCAAGGAACGTCGAAACGTTTTTCTTTTTCATTTTATTATTCAAGGTAATGCTAATTGCCAGAGTTATTAGCGACTACTTTTCGATACATATAACGTGTTGTTCTTCAGAGGATCATTACTTGAGTACGGAACTTAGACGCATTTTAGTTGGAATAAAATAAAATAAAATAATTCAAATTTGAAATAATGTATTTATTATTCTTATTTTAAAAGCAACACAGAGAAACTAACTTTATTTTGTATGAATTAAAATAATTAATTTCCAAGTAGTTTCTTGTCTCGGTTAATTAAATCGTTCAAATAAAATAACAAATAATCCAACATGAGAGGTTGTGATCAGATCACTTGTTATTTGTGCGAACAAATGAACTTCTATTCGACCACAATAAATGCTTAAATTTAGAGTCCGTGAATCTTTGTAATGTAACCACGCTTGCTGCAGCAAAATTGTTCTTGCTTCAAACATCTCGACAAGAAGACATTCATATTTATCATTGCAGCAAATGGAAAGAATCTCTCCACAAGATAGCGCAGACAGTGGCAGTATAGTGTTATATTTAAAAAAAATTTTCTTCATATTTGAATAATCTTCGAGCATCTCTATTTCTCTATGGAAATTCTTTAAATATGGAATAGTGTGTGTTTACATACGCGAGACGCTCTAGGGAAATCTGTATTTCGGAGCAGCTCAAGATGCTGATATAAAGGGATCAGAAAGTACGTACTTAAGAAATGGTTTAAATAAAACTTTCTTCAAGCAGAAACTCTTTTTTATAGCTCCATAGATTGGCCGCAATTCGTCCTGGTGGAAATTTGGCAGGTTGTTTGAAATAGAAAATAAGAGAATAAAATAAAAAATTTGGCAGCCAAATACTCATCACAGTAATAACCTTGTGGCATTTGCTACGCACATACGGCTGGATTTTCGGCTAATGAAATAATTTAGAGAAAACCATTTCGTGCTCGAATAAGCTAACGCGCAACCATTTCAAAGAATTATTTATGTAAATTCATATTTTTGAGAATCTAATTAAAAAATAGAATTTCGGTAGAAAATTGTTTTACGTATGAAATATTACATAGAGCACTATACTTTGGACGTTTTATGTACTTTTTCATACTGCGAGCATTCGCCGCAATTTTGCACCTCTAATTTTCCTGAAACGCATAAAAATTTGCAATTTAAGGATAATATATCATTCAAAGAAAGGTTTTTCAATTATGTTATTTGTATAACGCGTAATTAAATATATTATTTGAATAGACGAACTTGTCGTGTACAAGACTTTAGTACTCCAAGGCGTATCCGAGGAAAATACGTGTTTGCGATAATGGTCGAACCTTTAAGGCGCACCTACACTAATAGACATCGTCCGCATATATTTTCCGCCGGCGATCGTCAAAAGATCGAAACTGCTAAATTAACTAAAATTACCTAACTGCCTGCGGGAAATATCGTTTCTCCGCTAGGAGTGTGCCAGGGTATACCTCGGTGTTGATGAGTCGAGGATGTGTTGAAAATGATCATCGGAAATATGATTATCGCCAAGCGGATAGTCCCCCTCAAGTACGAAGGAGATACCTTAAACTTTTTGAATGCTGACTTTTAAACAATAAACATATACGCCCACTTTTCAAGTAAGTTATCACATAAATACAAATAATTAACATTATAATGAGGAAAAACTGCTCTACGATGAAATACTACACCTGAGTTTAGTTGTTAATATTCAACAGAAAATCAGAATTTAATGATCCTATATATAGATATATAGAGTGATCGATGTATTAAACTATATATATTAATATATATATATTAATGTATATATTAATAATATATATAATATATATTATAATATATTATATATATATTATATGTTAATATATATATATATATATTTCCATTTTAAAAAAAATGAAGTTGACCTTTGTTCGATTTCTAAACAATTCTTTGCGACATATCCCCGAAGAAGTGGTACCTGATTTCGTCGTAATTTCGACAAGCAGTATGTATTCTTAAACTTTCTACTTTCGCCTTTCCTTGTCTCGCCATCGCACAGCAGAATCGTTGCTTTCCAAGCGAGATAAAACGCCCATGTCCCTACATTTACCAGCAGACGTTATCTCTTGTTTTTCATTTTGAGAGAAAACAAAATGCTTGTCCGTTTACGTGAATTTTACGGTGCTTTCCCTGAACGACCTATAGATATAGGTTGACTGCAAACGCACGTCAACCGACGATTGTCCGTCGGTGCGAACCAGGTTTCCATCCGTGGGGTCTCTGTGGACCTCAATCTTCTTCCCCGTCGTCCGTGAATATTCCGCGGAAAACAAAGGCAAATTGTCCGCAACTACGTGTATGTGGAAAAGTATTTGCAAGCGTGGACTGGGCTTAAGGTCATACGGCTCGGCGTGGCGTTGGCCGGAAGGTCGAAGGATCGAGACCGCGCCTGCGCGTATATCCGCACAGGGCTGCACCGGGGAGGTAGGTCGTATTCGGTGGGTGGTCGACGAATATTGACGCGTCGCAGGCGAGCCAGGGGATAGCAGGTGGCAGGAGCTTTGCAGAGGCCAAGGGCTCCCGGGGGTGGCTACGGGATGGAAGCACGTTCGAGGAAGCTCGGATCCCGCGCGCTCCTTCTTCTTCGTTCAACCGCGCCTCTTTTCAACCCGCTGGATGGATGAACGCGAGCCGAGATCAAAGTTTCAAGATCGTTAGGTAATCCGCTCGACCGTCGGAGTATCACTCTCATTTTAATTATGGAAAATTTGTCGCCGTTCAAGTTACATCGCGGCTGTTCCAATAGCCAGAAACGGTCTTGTTTTTCAACCGAAAGCCAATTACACTCTTTAAAGGGGATGAAGCGATCAAAGAGGAATTCACTGTGGTTCGCGAAATTACAATCTTACTTTGCCCGATGACGTCTAAATGTTGGTCATAAAACGGATACGTTACGAGTAGAAACTGTATTGTGTAAACTGTAAAAGTACATAGTTCGATTTGATAAAAGTAATATTTGAGCAATATTACTTTATTATATATTTGAGTAATATTTAAAATTTAAAATATTTAAAAAAATTTAATATTTTTGTATATTACATATAGGGAATTATTCGAATACTTATCATAGAATCCTTTTTTTACGAGTATATTAAGTGATAGGATTATAAGAGGAAAATTTAGAACCAATCTGATTATATATGTACGAGTTTGTAAACGTTACGAGACATTTATTGCAATGATACACTTAGGGAAAAATCAGTATGGATAGCCTTAAACATAGAGTTAACGAGTGTGGTCTCGCTATTTATTGTGACTTATTGATACAGCGAATAATTGACTGTACAAACAATTTGGTGATCTCTGTAAAATGTTCCTGATTTGTCTGTGCAACATATGATTAAGAAATTTCTAAGAATATTCGAATATTTCCGTGAGCTGTTGTGCATTGTTTGACGCTACTTTATAACATGAGTTTCCACTTGTAATTGTTTTCTATTATGAATTGCATAATTACACTCTTTTACAGTTGTAACAAGCATTATAGTAAAAGTCCAAATGTGATTATGTTGATCATCCTTATTTTCTTCGTATCATTGATCGTTTTAATACAGTAAAGGAATATTCTGTCATATACTTTCGAAAGGAACAAATCTTCTGCATTTCCTGGAAGAACATTATTTTGAGCTATACGCGCAGAATCTTATGTCGGAATTCTTAAAAGTAACAAAGTTATGCCTGTTTAAAAAATACGATGTTCAGTGGTATTAAAACAGTGATACGAAAAACTTTAAACGCATTTTCCTCGAACCTAAGTTTTTCGAATTGACGTCCACGATATTTCAAGATCTACTTGGCCGATTGGATTGAAATTTCTCTCGCGTCTTCGTTGTACATCGCTGTAGCCTGTACCAGAATCAAAATGAATATTTTTCCAATTTATTTAGGCGGCGAAGATTGAAGAAAGATTGATAGTTCAACTTCAAAATGCAGTAGTGCTTTTTGTTATCGATTTTTTCCCTTCATTCTAGTGGCTATCGTAGTCAAACTAATTCTGATCAAGTATTTTTTGATTTTCTTATCCTCGACAGGCAGAATACCCGGAAACACGAACGTCGCGAGAAGATTTTTTTAAATAAAGCGATAACAAGCGAGGCTTTGCAATATCACCAAGTTTCATTATTGGCTTTCTTATGAGATTGTAAATGTCACTAAGATGAAGAAATATACCTATGCGCAAAATGTTAGCTGAGAAAGATAATTCCTTTGTTCAAAAATCGTAAAAAAGGCTTGAACGGAACACGTTCTATAAGAGAATACCTCTTTTAAGTATCCAATTAAGATCTTTCTTAAGAAATCGTGTTCATAAAGTTTTGCAAGTATTTAATTATTTCTATATAATTAGTAATCTTTTTTATTTCTTCCAGAAATAAATTCATAATAATTTTATAGATTTTATGTATGTATAGACAATCTTCTGACAGAGAACGCTTTTAGCTTATTGGTAAATCAGATGTACAAAATTCGATAGGTGTATGCACACTATTGTGACTGACTATATGCACGTTTAATTATCCGTTGGTTTTAACTCATTTAATGAAACTAACAATCGCATCGATTGAAATGTAAGGGCGTCGGCTAAACGGAAGAAGGATTTGCCGTGCAACGAAACTCTGCTGTTTAACAAAGTTATATGTTTCGCTCTGTAATTCTGTTGTACTTTGTAGCAGAGTGTAAAACAAGTTAGCAGAATGAAATTTAGGCCGCGTCCCTGAGGAACGAAGATATCCTCAACCCTAGTGTACGTTATTATGCGGCGGATTTGGTAGCATCTTGTTGGTCCAGTATCCAGATGTGAACGCTAGTTTGAGCGAAGACGGATATCATAGGACAATTTTAAACGTCCACAGTGGAATATTTGCAGCGAGAAGCTAGCCAAACCCAATATTTTATGTTTGTTCAAAACGAACAATAATTCCTCCCTATGTTCCTGGGTATATATACATGTAATTTACGACATTTTGCCTGCGTGAAATATTAAACTGTACGAACCGTTTAGTAACAAATTGAGGCTTTAAATTTAAACTTAACTTCAAATTTTTGCGTTCGAAAAGAAATGTTAAGGAATCTATATTAAGGAAGTGTTTTTTTTTTTTACAAGTGTTTCGTGTCTTTTTGTATTTAAAAAGCGCAATAAAAAATATGTAGGATACGGAGGATAATAATTTGATAGCTATCACCCTTTGCTTTCTTTTGCTGTTTTTTTTTTTTTTTTCTAATTAAGAGTAAAGATAATATTCTTTCTTTCGAAATATCAAATACATAATATCCAATTATTATACTTCTTTGCGCCCCATAATGTCCCTTTGTTTTTTATTTGCTTTTAATGCTTGGACATTGTTATGTGTAATGTTTTAAAAGTAGAAACCATTAAAAATTAAGTGCCGGAATTACATATTTTTTATATATATAGCGATGTGTGATACGTGTGTGGTGTAAATCGACGTATATCGCAACTATGATTAGTCTGGTGACAGGGTAATCGAAGCTTGGACTCTAGATGCTTGGAAGTCGGCACATAGAAATAACAAAAAATATTGTTTGCAATCGGTAGAACTCGGAAAATGTCAAAAAACATTTACAGGTTGTCATACTACTCTTTAAGGGTGAACTTTACTCTGTGTACATTCATCTAGGCAAAATTAACTTAAAGAATCAAAAATCAGAAAGTTCAATGTTTAAAATGATTTTTGTTTTGTGTACCGCATGAAAGTAACAGATGATAGACGAACTATTTATTACAGCATTTAGATACTAATTAATTAGGTCCGAGTATATTAAATTTTGCATTATTTAATAATACTTGCATGTTTTTCTTTATTTATTTATTTAATTTTACAATTTGTCCAGAAGGACATTTGGTAAAATGTTATAACTTGAAAAATATAGCATGTGGGTGGTTACCCCCAGCGGGGTTCCATCTTCCAGGTTGTTTATTGTATTTCTATTGTGAGATCTGCGGGATGCTTCTTCTTCAGTCTTCTTTCTATTATTCTTTCTATTCATTTCATTTGTTTCAGCAACTAGCTGGTTTGGGTGTGTTGCAAGTCTTTCTTTGTACTTTTTTGCGTATCTAGCGATTTCCTCTTTAACTGTTGGAATTTTTAGATCTTTTCGGATGTCCTCATTTCTGACGTACCATGGAGCGTTAACTATTGTTCTTAAAATTTTTGCTTGTTCTGTCTCTATTTTATTTATGTGACTCATTGCTGCCGTCCCCCATAGTGGGACTCCGTATGTCCAGATTGGTTTGATTATTGTTTTGTATATATTTAGTTTATTCGTTGTGCTTAATTTAGATTTTCTATTGGTTAACCAGTACATCTTTTTTCCTTATTTCACGTATTCTGTTTATTATTGATTTTATGTGATGCTTCCATGTAAGGTGCGTGTCTAAAAGTATTCCTAGATATTTGACTTGTTTTGTATATGCTATGTTGGGTATACTTCCATGTGACTATAAAAATTTGATACTATGAAAGTAAAAAGATGCTTTATTGGAAATATAGAATATACATACCAATACTTTCTCTAGCCATTGTATATACAGAGAGGGTCAAAAGAATGAATACACATTTTAACGAAAAAAAAGGATCTGTATGTTAATTCAACTTCGTAAAAGTCCATAGATAACGTTTCTTAACGTGAGCATACATTTTTCTGCCGCCATCTGCATAACAAATCGAAAGTTGTAAAATTAACAATAACATTATGCATATTACGATAATCGCGGTGTTTTAAAATGTAAATTCTTCTCAGGAAAGGAAAGAAGTTTCGTTCTGTTTCAGAAGAACAATCAAATTTGCATTCAGTACTTTTAGAAATGCTACGTTTGAAACTTGTTCGTTAAATTCCTCGTTGAAAATACCATGTTTCGAACTTGTAAAAATTATTATATTAGATAACAATAATGTTTATTTATTCGTTTATTCATTTATTATCACGGACAGGATTTCTATGTCGCAGGGAAGAAAAGAAGTTACAGCAATGAATAGTCGATGTACAAGAAAGAAAACAAAACTCAAAAAGAAAATATGAATATACAAAAAAATATGTAGCGGCCCATGACCGTAGAGAAAGTTCCAGGGTTGAAACGCATGTGTTGGCCGCATGGCCTGCGAAACAACGTCCGAGGGCAGAACGTCGAAGAATAAACTCTGCAACTTACTAAAAAAACCTATGAGCCTTCCAGGAAAATTTATTGTTTTACGGCCTACGGCTTTTCCCCTATCCCCACCTTGGAAGAAAACTTTCTCTTCCGAGGACCTCGGCACGTATAAAAAGGGAAACGTGGAAAAGCTCAGAGTGTCAGTTAGATTCATTTTACATGGAGTCAGTATGGAGTTCAGTTCGTTCAGTATCGACATCGCGTGAGCTCGACGTGCGTCAGGTTACGTAGTCCGACCAAAAACGACGCGTACAAGTCATCATTGGTAAACATTGTCGAAGTAATAAAACACCGAGTGTTTTAATAACACCCTACACGTCCTCCACCTCAAATGTATGCTTAGATTTAACTTTTTCTAAAGAGGTTAAGCGTTATGACTTGAAATATTCATTATATCAGCTGTTTTAATTAATTAATTAATTAATTAATTATTGCTGTCAGATATACTGATTTCAGAGTTGTGCATATATTTTCAGAATTTAATTGGCGTTAAGGGAGAGGAGCATTAATGTTCAACGTCACTGTAATACCAGTGTAAACTTGACGTTGAAGGTGATTAAAATATTTTATTAAAGAACTTGTCAGACGATGTATATTTCATTCTTTTTAAAATATACAGCATGGTTTAATCTCCATAATAAAAACTGTATACAACACGAACCATATTTCAAAGAGGAGGAACTTTTCTGAAAGTTTGTTTGAACAGGATTTTTGCAGTTTTATTCCCTGAAAAATAACTTGAGTGGATGAAATTTGTCTTATGAAATTCCTCTCGGTTTCAACTACCGTCTGATTGCCACGCAACTTGATTATTTTATTTAAAAAAATGTCCTTGCTTTATTACAATTTCATTTCTGTCCATAAAAATGTCTTTACTTTGTGCGTTGAAATAACAGTCAATTGTTTCAAATATTTCAGGTATTTAGAAAAGTTAGAGAATTTGTTAACTGTACGTTGGTTCGCGTTATACGTTCACGCTTTTATCGTTAGCTATAGATTCATTAGGAAATTCATACTTTTGAGAATATAATTAAAAAAGTAGAACCTCGGTAGAAAATTGTTTTACGTATAAAATGTTGTAGAGAATCTTACGTGTTATCATTACGTGTATTCGTATAACTTTGCACTTTCTAATTTTCTATAAATGAATAAAAATCCTTAGACCAACTATTTATTTATTTATTCGGTTAAGCCGGACCACTATATTACAAAACAGATACAGAAAAGGAGAGGATTAATCTAACAAGATACAAATGTAAAAGTACAGTGTGTTTTAAGAGTAGACCAGTTTCATAACCGCTTGTCTGTATTTATTAATCGGTCTAGTGAAGAGATCAATCAAGAGATGAAGATATCGGTTAGCAACATTAGCGTAGTTGGGTGCACTGGTGATAGAGTCAATGAGTCTAAGATTGCTATTAAAAAATTCAACACGGAATATAAGAGTGTTGCGCAGAGGACGTGTTCGTGCATTAAAATTAATTAGTTGAAGCAGCAACGGACAGTATACTAAGTTATTTATGACGTCGATGAGAAATAAAATGTCAGCTGAACTTATTCGGTTCAAGTGATGAAACGTCGAATCTACATATATATAGTACAGCGTCGTAGTTTTGATCGCGACTGTGAATAGGATAGCTTAAGGAACGTGATAAAAAGATAAGAATTTATGTTGCGATCTTTCGATAAGCTGGACGTATTTAGCGTAACGTGTTTGTATTGCAGGTTTTTCATTAGCTCTTCCATATCTTCTGTTGATAGTTTATTTCTTGGTGGACGATGAATGGACGTAAAAACGATTGGACGTGTATCTTCAGTGTAGGCTCTTGGATATCGTCGATGCTCATTCCTTGCGTTTGCAAACGTTTGCAAGTACAAAGTGTAACTATATTTCGGGACAAAATAGAAATATATAGATTTAGTGTGTTGTGGGGATCAAACAAAGCTTGCGTACTCTTATGGGATCTAATCAGAGAAGTGTACAGAGTTTTCAGTGTTAGATTTTTTTTTTTTTAATTTATTTATAAAATTTACAATCAATTCTCGCATTGAGAATTTTTAGTAATTTTTTCTGGCGTGGCGCTGTGACATGGCTAAATTATTTGTAAAAAGTTAACTTATTATAAATATGTATAATTTAGAATAAAAACTAGTTGAATCTGGAGCTTAGGTCTAACGGGTAGTGTCTCTTCAGCCTGCGGATTTGGTCCGATGAATCGAGTAATCCAGTAATTAAGGGGTTTCGATGTTTGTTGACTCTTTTATTGTATCTGGTGCTATATTTAGCTATTTCCTCTTTGACTGTACGTATCTTGAGGTCGCGATGTATTACTTCGTTGGTGACATACCAGGGTGCATTCAATATGGATCTTAGGGATTTCGATTGGAAGCGTTGAAGTATTTCGATGTCGGAGTTGCTTGCTGTTCCCCATAGTTGGATTCCATAGATCCAGACAGGTTTTATTACGGTCTTATAGAGGGTAATTTTGTTCTGTGTGCTTAGGTTGGAGCGTCGGCCAGTGAGCCAATAAAGTTTTTTAAGTTTGTCCTCGAGTTGTTTCGTTTTGTCTGTGATGTGATTTTTCCAAGTTAATCTCCTGTCCAGTGTTATGCCCAGGTATTTGACTGTGTCTTTGCTAGGAATTGTTGTGTTGTTGATGGTGACCTGGGGGCAGGTTTGTTTTCGGAGCGTGAAGGTTACATGTGTGGATTTTTTTTCGTTAATAGTGTTAGATGATTTCTGAAATCTTTGCAAATACCGATGGAATCTAAAAGAATTCTCTTGAATCTCCAAATAGGATTGGAGCCTTAAAACTCTTGAAAGATTCGATTTAATCTTGAATTAGTCTCGATTTAGTCTCGAATCTTAATGAGTCCTGACTCCTTTAAGTGTCTCGAGTTTTGCTTATTTTGGAAGTCTGTTAACAGTCTGATAACATAATAGGAACGTAATTCATACAAATCGAGCTTATCATTCGCATTTCCATTCCATGTTCTGTTATATTCTTTCCGATATGAAAACTTAATATCAATGTATATTGTACGTACAGAATATCTCGCGTATATTCCGCTTAAAATTTTGTGCGGTGTTGTAATGTCGTTTGCATTGATAAGATATTGCTTTTCATTTACATATTTTCAATGTACATTTTATCGTTTACGCAAATTTAATTGCCTTAATTTTATTTATCGTACGGACGAGTGCCTCCTTTCGTATTATTTGACGACGCTAATAATGTCTACTCTATGAATGTTTTCCTAGGAGTCTTTTTAGCTCAAATATCTCTCAAAATTTATAGCTATTTTGTACGTTCTTGAATTTGTCTTAATCATTCATGAAACATAGTAATCGCGTGACATACTAACTAAAAATAATCTGAAAGGTGTAATCGTTGCAATCGTATTGTCTTTATGGACCATTTATTGTATTTTAAATTACAGAAGGTTTGCGCAAAAGAACCAAGTTCGATCCTCCATCTGAGTTTCATTTACTTCTCGCCGATGAAAAACTACTTGGACAATACGGGTCATTATCACTATCTTTAAAATTATTTTCTTTATGCTTTTTCCGTTAAGTTTTGGAAATCTACTTCAACACGTTCCGATAAACAGATATCGATACTATCGGTAGTATTTTTTGTAGATATATTAACAAGTATAGTACTTTTTTAGAGAAATTTTTCCATACGGTTCTCACCTTGTCCCAACTTCCCCTATTATGCATTATGCGCATTATGTTCCACGTATTCTATATATAGTCGGAATGGTTGCTGATAATCGTAAGATTAACGAAACCTTAGATAAATAAAGTAATGACAATGTATTACCGATCTTGAACAAATTTGTCAAAATGGAGGAAACGATAGACGGTTAACATTTTAATAGAATTAGACGCTTTACTGCTGTAAAGTAATCGTGTAACAGGTTTCCTACAGATGACGACGAGGGCGGTTTGATAATTTCACCCTTGCGCCGGCTCGGTCAAGGTCATTGCCTCCAAAAGATCGTCACGGAGAGATCTGACGACCTTGCAGCTCTTGGTGCCTGCACAACCGAGACGAGGTTCGGGTTCGATGTCCTCCCCTTCCTGACCTACGTCGTGCACGCACGCGTGCGCGGTTCTCGGCCAATACACCATACGATTATCCTCAATTATGCTAATTAAACTGTCGCGATAACATTGTCTTTCAAATCGATTATCCGCTTTAAAAGAGATATATGACGTAGTCGTACGTTTCATTTATATCTGTACTCTACGTGATATAAACGTGAATAAAATCACTCTCTTACGTTGCATATTTTTATTGAAATTCCTTTATTATTAGTAAGCTGCGTAGTTTCTGTGCATTTAGAAGAAATCTGAAAGTAAAGATTACTCGCAACGCGGATAATATGAGAAAACATGTAACAAATCCAAAGTGCAATAATTTCTACATTACTTATTACAATTGTTTAATGCCATTATTTATAGCTCACAAGCTCAGCGCTGTAACTTACATCTTTTAATTTATATATTTTATATTTTATTTTTTATATTATATATTTTATCTATTATTTACATTTATACAATGTTTGTAAAGAGCTCTTCGAAAACAATCTATGAGTGTGACAATGAAAAATAAAACGTAAAAAAGTTATGGATAGTGGGGATAAATTGAAAAGAAGGTTTGTTTCGAAAATTTCTCAGGCCCACGATATATGGTAGATCACGAAGAATACCACAACTTTTAATTTAACTTCTTTCCTGTACATTATTAGTTTCTCAAATATTCACGATAATACGAAAAGTTGAAATTTCTTTGTGGGAACGGGGATATCTTCGTCTCTAGGACCGTTTTTCAATAGGGAAAAGAAATTGTTCAGCTATTAGCATCACATAAACTACAGTGGAGCTTCGTTTATCCGAACTGGTCGGGGAACAAAATATTCCGGATAACCGATGAGTTCGGATATTACAGGCTCGCTTGCTACAATCACCAGCTGCTACTTCGATGACAGACTTCGTATAACTGGCGGTAAACAAAAAAATAAAGAAAAACTGGTTCGTAAAACCGAGATTCAGATAAAAACGACGTTTTACCGTACATTAGTGCAGTTTGAAGTTCTTTTGAATTTTTGAGTTTTCGGACTTCTCTCGTGGATAATATACCGTCGAAACTTCAAAAAAAAAAAAAAAAAAAAAAAAAAAAAAAATATGACAAGAAAGTCAATCTACCTTACAAATAAATATCTCGAATTTATCGGAATATTAAATGTATACAAAAGACCGATACATTTGATAGAGACGTTTTCTTCGGTTCGAAGAACGGATAGATTACGTTTCTTCCCTATTCCCGCAAGCGTTCCCTTTCTTCTTTTCGCCAACGATCTGCTCGTTCTTTCGGTTTCTTTTTATCTATGCCTCGTCCTTCTCCCGGAGAAAGGGAAGACGAACGCCTAATGGATTTAGCTCCCCTTGGAGAGCAGCGAGGTTGGTTTTGAAAGGAAAGAAGATTTTCTTCGGTGCTCGGATCGTCGACCGGGCTGTAAGATTGAAAAGTGAATAAGTAAAATCGTAGAGAGTATCCCGAATCTCGCAGCTATTCCACAAATACGATGATGGAACAGCCTGAAAAATCAGTGACAAGAATTCCTTCGATTGTAGTACGAATACATTTACCTACGAGCGAAACGTATTTTTCAACTATTATCTTAATGTAGCGTTTAAAGCGTGTAAACAATGTGATCAATATTTTGCATAGCCACATCGTTGAGTGAAAATTAGTTTTTTGAAAATATACGCTATTGCTCGAAGATATCTGGACACCTGGTTACTTTTGACAAAATATAACACTGTTGCAAAATTTCATATAGAGAGACCCAGGATTGCTTATCCTTACGACAGGAAAAAATTTGCTTTTAAAGATTAATATACAATAAAATAATTGATTTCTGCATTCAAACATTATGGAGTAATTTCATCGTTTGTGGAGTTCCTTATTCTCAGCTAATAATGGGATCTGAAACACTTCGAATGGCTTCGAATCTGTATGCAGGATGAGTCAGAACACGTGAGAAGTACGGTTCAGCGCACTAAACCGAGAAGAAAAGTTCATACAAATATATGACCTTGTTTTCCACTTACAGCTTTTACGATACTGGCTGCTGCTTTCTGATGACATTACTTAGATCAACGAACTTCCTGCTAAATGGATAGGTCGTGCTGGTCTTATTTTCTGGTCAGCTCACTCTCCGCACCCAAATTTATTCGATTATTAGTTATGGCAGGAACATTTAAAATCTCTTGTTTCTAAAACGTCGGTTGACAGCGTTGTACTGTTCGTGAACGTGACGATGAAAGTCGCTGACAAAACCGAGTACGTTGCCCGATCTACGACGCATTCAGGTTTCTACGAAAGTTGGACCTGGTCACTTGGAGCAATTTATCTGAAGGTGAAGATAAGATAATATCGAGGGTGCGTTTATATGAAAAATAACAAACAAGTTCTGATTCTAATCTTGAAACTCCTGAAAGTGTTGGTCTTGAATCTTCATAGGCCTTGGTCTTAGAGTTTTGAAGCCCTTGAAAGTTTTGATATGAGAGATATTCGACGTTCTTGAGAGTTTGAGAGTGGAAATGAAGTTTTCATAATTTTTTAATATTCCGCTATTCGGTTAGGTTTTTGTAGCTCTTGCGTATTGCACGCGTTTCACGAATAAAATGTTTGAAAAAGAAAAGAAGATATCCGAGGAGATACAAACGTGAGAAAGAATCGAGGAGAACATCAGGGTTAACTATGTGTAGCAAATACATGTAGGAAAGATTAATTGCAACGAAGGAAATATTAAATTCTATGTGATGTGTGAAGGTTTACTGCGAGAGAATGGAGGAAATATAGAAAAATCTTGCCTTCGCTAGCGTCGATCAATGTTCGATAAAGTAATTAGACGTACCTTAGGGGTGTGCTAAACAACCTCGCTTCCCAAGAGGGCGAAGATTCAAGTTCGATAGGGGTGGCTTATCGAATTTTGGCGGCCTTACCCTGGGGAACATGTTGGAATCGAATTCACCCTCCCGCAAATATATTTGTGTATGTATTAATGCCACACGTATACATGCATATAGAACACATACACATATACATATAACTATATATTTATACGACCAATACGCACCTAGTAAAGCGCGTTCGTAAAGGGAGCGATAAGATGAAAAGACTTCAATCCTTGTTATTGTTCATTTTCTTTTATATCCCACTAGATTCGGCATTGACAATCGCATTATTAGTCTGCGAATATTAATGAAACGTAGTTCGATAAGGCTATATTTATTACACGATTATTCATCAGGTAAAGGCCAGTTTGCAATTAGGTTTCGCTAGTGCGAAACATTATATATGCGCTCTATGTATACTACATTGGTTGAAATTGCCACAAAGTGATCTCCCTTTTTACGTTCTTTTTTTTTTTTTTTTTTGCAGAAATATTATCAGACTTATTATCTTTCCTCATCTATGATTATATTTACTGGAAACGTAACATAGATCTATAAGTATCGGCTCGGAAATGTTTAAAGCTAAACACAGGTACGATATTGCTATAAAGCCACTTACAGTTAAATTACGTTTAGATTTTGTGTGCACAACTACAGCCAGATGCAATTGGAGAAGTTTAACTGCGATTGAAAGTTAAGCATTTGTGTTGAAGTTGATCTATAGATTCATAGAAATCGTATATAGCTATACCTTGCCTTGTTACTAGTCAAATGCCACGAGGAAAGTTATTGGCAAGCGAGGAAAAGGAATTCGCTGGTGCATATAGAGATATGGCATGTTCCAATTGTATAATAGCGAAAAAATTAATGGATCACGTACTCTTGTAAATAACTACGTAAATTTGGCTAAAAACTATGGCAAAAGCCATCCTAGAGGTGGAAGTTGGAAGCTAACCAAGAAGCAGCATTCGTTGTTGATGAGAAACAACACGAGCGACAAAGAATTGAGAAACGCGGCACAACTTTGCGTGAAATTAGGTTTGCTAGTAACTACGAGTCGAGTGCAGCAACTTTTAAAAAGTCCCGAGCAATTTCACTGGATGAAAAGCGTAGAAAGCAGCATCCAAAGCAGAACGCAGATAAGCCCGCCTGAATTTTGCTTAGACACACGTGTCATGGACCGAAGAATGGGAATTTTACATCTTTTCCGACCCTTCTGGATATACGAAATATCAGTATAGGATATGACAGCGAAAAGCCACATGGCCAAACTCCAGGCCCAACAATCGATCATCTTAGCTTTAATCGCGCCGTGATACGTAACGAATCTGTGCAACGACGAAGCGAGGGAGGACTTAACCATCAGTACGACGTCAGCAGAAATAATTAAAGCAGCTAACAGCTACAAAAGAAGGATTGAAACACGCATTAACCCGCTAGCCAATAACGTACAGAGTGTTTCATAACACGTGGAACCCATTTCAAGAATGGACAGGGGACACGAAAACAATGAAAAGGATTCATATGTTTAACCTTGTTTCAGAATTACGGCTACTTTTGTGTTACAATAATCCACCGCAGCTTATCTTCGTGAAAGCTGTTCGAAATGACCATCCTTGGTCAATTTTGCAATTTTTAAAAAATTCCACATGTCGAATCGTACGAACCAAGCATAGCTATTTCGAGCACTTTCTGTAAAGTTAAGCTGTTGCAGAGTATCAAAATACAGAAGTGGCTATAACTTTGAAACAAAGTCACAATGTTTGTACGAGCTTTTATATTGGCTTCGTGTTCCCTGGCCACGTCAGAAGTGGGTCCCACGTGTTACAAAAACCTGTATACAACCAATACGTCGAAAGCTCAAAAGAATTTATTCTGCGGACCTACCAAAAGAGCAATCGATAGATCTTATCGACATAGACGTTGTCTCAATGGAGACAATGGTGCTATTTTCACATAAAACAGTTTGTTTAATATCTATGCATATACCAGGTATGTAAACATGAAACCGGAATTTTGATATAGAAAATACACGTTTATTATATGAGAATGATTAAAAATATTTTATTCGAAATATTGCCCATCGCTAGCTATACATTTTTCCCACCTGTCTGGCAATTGGTGGATGCCACGCCAAAAAAACTGTCGCTCTTTCGAGGCAAACCAATCATCCAGTCATTTTCGTACATTTTCGTAAGAAGCGAAGTGCTGGTCAGAAAGTGCGTGTCCCATCGATGCAAATAAATAGTAATCGGAGGGAGCCAAGTCTGGTGAGTAAGTCGCGTGCGAAAGTATTTCCCAACTGAACGCTTCGATCGTTTCCTTGACCGGTTTTGCTGTATGCGATGGTGCATTATCTTGAAGCAAAATTACTTTGTGTCGCCTTTTTTGATATTCTGGTCGTTTTTCACGCAAAGCTTGATTCAAATCGATCATTTGTTGTCGGTAGCGCTCGGTATTAACGGTTTCGCCAGGTTTTAACAGCTCATAATAGATCACACCCCTCTGATCCCACCAAACACAGAGCATTGTCTTCCGTCCATAGCGATTTGATCTTGTAGTCGATGTCGGTGGTTCGCCTGGAGCTTCCCATGATCTTTTACGCTTAGGATTCTCAAAATATATCCACTTTTCATCGCCAGTCACAATTCAGTGGAGAAATGACTTTCTTTTGTATCTGGCGAGCAGCATTTCGCAAGTGGTTTTTCGGTTTTCCTGCTGTCTTTCATTCGGTTCATGTGGAACCCATTTTCCCACCTTCTGGATCTTTCCCATGGCTTTCAAACGTATGGAGACGGCTTTCGTGTCACGTTTAATCGATCAGCGAGTTGTTGTTGCGTTTGAGCGTCATCCTCATCCAGCGATGCTTGCAATTCGCTGTCTTGAAACTTTTTCGGTGGTCTTCCACGTTCTTCGTTCCTCGCGTCAAAATTGCCACTTCTGAATTTTTTAAACCACTCGAAGCACTGTGATTTACCAAGAGCATGCTCGCCGTAAGCTTCGACAAGCATTCGATGCGATTCTGCAGCAGTTTTCTTCAAATGGTAACAGAAAATCAATGCTGTCCGCAAATCGTAGTTTCCAGGCACAAAATTCGACATGTTCAACGCTATTACAAACTATGCTGTTGTATGAGACTTGTATTGTTGTGAGTCGAAAATGTTTGTGAGATGTCAGCAAAGACTTTTGGCATCAATGACGCAGTTTAATGATAACTACGTTATCAGCTAGGGCCATTTATAGACAAATTCCGGTTTCATACTTACAGACCTGATAGATATATACGATTGTAGTATATATTTATAGCATGTATATAAATATAGTAGACATTATACTTAACAGCTTACAAAGCACACAGAGGATATATATTAAAGAAAGAAATTTCTTTTAACGAAGAGAAGTTCAATTCAGATGGGCCAGATGGTTTTAAATATTACTGGTATGATACGAGGAGGAAAAGAAACGTGACAAAGAGTCGTAATCTCGGTGGTGGTGCATTAATGATTTAGGCTACTTTTAGAGCTGACGCAAGGACACCGATCTGTCGCATGACTCATGAAGCGAATGCTGCGGAATATAGGGAATTGTTGGGATCAATTTTAATATCATTTGCTGAAGAAAATGGGCACGATAATTTCATTTATGAAAGTGATAACGCTGTCAAACGTACATACGTCAAAAAGCACGATGCAGTGATTATGGTAAAAAAATATCATGGTTTTGAGATGGCCGGTATGTACCTCAGATTTAAGCCCGATAAAAAATCTTTGAGGAATAATCGCAAGAAAAATATCATTTGCGAATTATATACATATTTACGTTTCTTTTTTTAATAAATACTATTTCTATTATTTCAACTAAAACGATATCTTACACAAACTTATTACGAGTATGGAATAATTGTAAGATATTTTCAAGAAACATGATATCTTTATAGACGCTTCGGTCATTGTGGTTATGTGTTTACGCGATAGAGATTATCATCCATATCATCTACAAAATTCAAGTATTCAAATCATCATAATGGACAAAAGTAATATTTGTATTGTTACGTTTTTATTTCGATTGTTCTGTTTACGTTGCTGTTAATTTTGAAATTCGGGTAAATGGTAGTTGCTGCCACCTGAAACAATCTAAGGATTGCTTCAGTTAAATTTTTTTGTTGTCGTTTATCTTTTCGATGATCCCGAATTGTCGTATTCCTTAATAATTCTGTCGACAATTAAATATCAGTGGGTAGCGTTGACCGATGTTTAATGCGACTACCAATTAAACTCTACGTTTCGGCTAACCCGCTACGCGCAGGAATACTGGCACGGGAGAGGATCAAAATTGGTGAAAATAAATGTTCGTTTAATCTAATTATATTATAAGGCGAATGTTTTCCACAACAAAAGTTTGTTCTGATTCTAATTGGTTATTAACAGAGTTATTGTTGATATTTAGAATACTCGAAATTACAATTGTTCGCGATACGCTTTACTTATTACAAGATTTGACTTTAAGTGATTTTCAATAATTTACAAATTGACAAATACAAGCACGTCGATTAACAAAACTGACAAGAACTGAGAACTAAATGAAACAGAGAACTAAAAACTAAAGAACTAAAGGACTTAAGAACTTAAGAACTAAGAGCTGAGAAAACTAAGAGATAGAGGAACTAAGAGCTAAGGAACTAAAAGCTAGGGAACTAAAGAATTAAAGAGTTAAAAGCCAAAGAAACTGAAATATTAAGAGCCTGAGGAATTGAGAACTAATCGCTATGAACCAAGAAATTGAACTTGCCAAAACTGAGGAACTGATCACCAAGAACCAAGGAATCAATCACCAAGAACTGAGGAACTAATCACACAGAACTAAGAAATTAATTACTCTGAACTAAGGAATTATCTGATTATCTGAATCTTTCTTCCATGTTGCTGCGCTTATTTATAGTTTGCTCTATCGTAGAAGGGGTCGTCATGTGGCGGTTTGTGAAGCTCGAATTCGGTTTCTAACCAAATTGTTAAATTTTATTTTTCGAATTGAAACGCTTACTCGCGCTAATGGTAGGTTTTAGCCTTCGTTACGGCGCGTGCGTAGCGCGAGACGTAACAGTATAAAATAATATAATATTTGTAGATTTACAGAAATTCGATAGAAAAATGGCAATGAAAATCTCTCCCTCTGACAAATTTGAGGGACAAATAACTCCACTTTTCTTATTATTAATTTATTATTTATAACGTAATTCAACTTAATGCTGCTAATTTATGTACCAATCGTTCTATTATGCTGGTTTGTATTTGCATACCATTTTTCATACAACTAATAATGACGTAACTGATGGATGGTAATACGTAATACATTAGTTGCGCTGCATTAATTTGCAATGTATGCTAAACGCTAAATACTCGAAATAGAGACAATTAAATATTATACGATTCGTAGATCATACGTATCTGAACGTTATAGGCATTACGTAGGTAATTAAATATTAATACGCTTTCCAATACCGCTTAAATGGAAATCAATATTGAGTTACATTCATAAATGTAATAAATGTTTAATAAATGTATATAATAAAAAAATAGTAGTACATAATAAAAAAAGATGTGATATAGGGGACAGAGCAGAATCTTAGATAAGTAGGTTACTTCTTCTTTATTTGCATTAGGAGATATATTTGAGGAGATTCCTTGTAGGGCTCAACTGCACACTGAATCTCTCGTGAAATTACATTATAGGGTAGTCTGCGCGAAATGAGAGCATCGAAGATTTGCAATTACCCAACGAAATTTCATTCGAATTCCATCGACGTTCCGAGAACCCACGAAAAACGCTGCAAATATTGCAATTTAGGCAACCCTCGGCGACTTTAGCCAAACTTTATTAGATTTGCTCCGTTTCACGTTAGATATTTAGCAATTGCCCTCGTGCATAAATAAAATATTATAAATATTACATTCGTATTTACATTTCTAATCTGTTATATAAATTCCGACTAATTTAATAGAATTTGTAGAAAGAACACAAGATTAAAAGAGGACCAGTTTGATTTGCAATTAAATTAAATTACCTCGATAAAACTACATAAATAAATGAACTTTGACCAAAGGGAAAAAGCAAAATGCGTGGGTTTATTAAATATACTTCTTACCTGCAAAAGAAGTTTGACCCAATTAGGGAAGGCCATCAGGTAAAATTGGATGAACGGTAAACGAGAAAGGTATTACATATTTTATTAACAACAATCTAAATTGCAATCTATGTAATAGGAAATAAATGGAGACACTGGGACGTATCCTGGTCAAGTGTCTTCGATACAGGCAATGTGGATCAATATCCTCCTTTAGCTCCTTAAAAGGTATTAGACGTTGTAAGTGTCCTTTGACTTCAAGAAGAAAAGCTAATAAAAGATGCATGCATAAAACCGTGCGTGAGATTAAGACCTCTCTATTTGGAGAAATGAACAGAAAGGCAAGTGAGACACTACAATAGGAACAAACGGAGGAAAATCTAATCTGCCGAACTAGTTAACAGCAAGGGGCAACAACTTTAACAAAACAGTTAATCCATTGTATAAACTTGAAACACGATTTACATTTTCGCATATATGCACATCTATATGTATGTACAGGTTGTAAGGGAACATGTGGAGTCCACTTTGAAAATTAACTGTACACCTAAAAGCAATGAAAAGAGTTGAAAAATTGCGTAAAAGGAAGATGCGAGGCTTGTGAGAAATTAGAAGATCAGTTTTAGACGAGGAAACCTAGTAAAAATAAATTGTGTAATAAATCGAATGAATCATATCGAAATTTTGAATTCAAGAATAGTAAGGGAGGAAGATACGATTTAGATGAGTATGCTTATTAACTAGATTATATTTGTTGCCATGTAAAAGTAGATGCATTTAGTCTCCGTCTTGTTATGTATCGAAGGGAATATTCGGAATTTAACGTAACGGTTTTACTCCTAATAACTTGTATGATATTTCCATAAAATGGAAAATGATAAAAAAAAAAAAATCCGGGTCGACAGTTGGTAATTAAATTCCGGGGAAAACATTAAATCAGACTGCAGACTCAAAAAAGAAAAACGAGAAAAGCTTCGAGTGAAAAGCGTTAAATTCAAATGGACATTTTTAAAAAAGCGATGTTTGGGCTATGCTAAATCAAATTACATCGTGTAAAAAGAGAATTGGGATTTTTTTCTAAACCGAGTAAAATCAAATTGCGCAAAAAAAAAAAAAAAATATATATATATATATAAGCAGAATTGAGCGCACGTCTGAAACATAAAATTCAACTTAAATTTCATTTATCAGTATTAACAGATATTTACATTCTTTTTCGTTACTAAATGTATTATTTTTTACGTGTATTTATATTTATAACATTTTATATAAATATTATCTGTTAAAAAAGAAAGTAGGATTGCACTGTACCTTATTATATTTTATAATTGTTTGCTATTCATTAAGATATTTATTAAAATGATCCATTTTGTTGTATTGTATAAAAAAATATTTTTTCAAATTCAATTATATACTTATATTAAATGTCAGAATATAAATTATTAAAAGGGACGAAATATAATTATTACATACGTAAAATGTAATTATTAGGAAGTGTAGTACTGCTGGAAAAATTGTTTATTGTTGGAAATTTGATCATTATCACCGACATGATGGATGAATAAATTTCAAACTTCAAAAATTTCAGTCGGGCATCGATAAAGAACTATAAATATTGTCCCGATCTTGTACCATCTTATTACGATTTCTTTAGACTTTTACAAGATTCGTTTACAGGATTAAAAAAGAAATTGAACACCAATCGTGGGTATTAAGCTGTGAAAGCCCTGGAAGAATATTTAGATCATAAGAATGAGAAAGTTTACGGAAATGGAACAAATAAATTGTCAAATAGATGGAAAACAGTTATATGTAATGCCAATAAATATTCCAGATACACGTATTAATAAAAATTTCATTTAAAAAATTACACTGGTGTAAAAGTAAATTTATTTAGCGTTCGATAAATAACAAACAAAAATAGCTAAAAATAATAAATATAAAAGAAAATTGTATTCTCAAACAACAATTAATCTAATTATTCTAAATAACATATTTAGACTTGTACAAATAATAAATAACTTGTTTCTGTTTTCTACTTGAACTCTTAAGTAAAAAATGATTCTCCATTTCAATAACTATATAAATAGAAATTTATTTGATAATGGTCAAGATTGCTTGATGTACTCTTTTCAGATAAACGTGAACGAACTCGTTACTCAACCTAATATTTCTCGCAATTGAAATGTTTAACGAAACTTTTAACTGACGTGCTTTTTCCTCCGGTAGAAGAAGTTTTTGCTGTCGTCGGTACAAGTCATTCGATTCAATTTGGTCTGAGGCTGGCTAGATTCGAAAGGTGGTCTGATTAAATTCCTTCCGGAATAAGAGTACTGCAAGAGAATGAGGGAGGAGCATGAGAAGATGGCCAACGAACGCTCGAAATCACCGAAATAACGGAGCCCCTTCGATTTCTGTCTAGTTCGATCGATTCGCTGCTGACGAACGAATAAAGATCGCTTCCGGCCTGTGATCGTATTTTATTGACTCGGACGCTGTTCAACGTGTCAGTCATCTCCGAGAATTGGATAATTGCAACTTCGTCACTGAAATTTCTTGTCACGCTCGATATTTTAATCAACCCCACCAAAGCATGAGAAATAAAATAGATTTCGATTATTGAGCTGTATAAGGTAGCTATGAACAGTATTGGTACTTAACTCTTCCGCTACCACCGTTCAAGGGAAATGCCACTGTTCACAGCCCAAGTTTCAAGTTTCCAAAATCTTACATAGTACGATATACCGTGCTGTGAATAATTATACACTCAAACATATTTTTCCCGCGCTATTTCCTCTCATTTTGCGTTACTTCCTATCGATTTTTGGATTGCGTTGGGAAAAAATGACATTGGGACATTGGTATTCGTATCTCTGCAACATTTCGAAGGTGCTGTCCGACTAAAAAGCTGCATCGACTCGAATAAAGCGATAATCTGTCGGTGACAAATTTGTAGAGTATACCGCGCGTGGAAGAACTTGCCACCCCAGGTGATTCGAACCATATGGGGCCAGCTCACTGTTGTTTTGTGAAGTTGTTGTCACCAGTCGATCGCGAAGCTGGTATTTCAGATAAATCAATATCGACCAAACGATCGTACTGAAAGTCGGACAATTTTACCTTATAAAGGTAATTATACACGGCCGCTTGAAAAAAGGAAAAAAAAAAAAATAAAACTTTTTCTTACACTTAATAATTGGATAATTGGTAAAATTCTTTCCATCTTTTTCTTTTATTTTACCTCCAATTTTATTCTTATTCGTCGTTTTTCGCATATACCATTAATGTTACACGCTTGAAATCTTTCGTACAACGATATCTTTGCTATTACGTAATTTTGTAACTCCAAAGCAACAATTAACGGTGTTAAAGATATTTGAACAAAAATCAATGATGCTCGGGAAGTGGCACGATGCTGTTTCGGTAACTCGAACCCTTCGGACTCGCAGTGGCGGATGCAGGAGGCTTTCTTGGGGCGAAATGTGTAAAAGTACATAAGCAATTTATATTTTAATATTTCTATTTGACACTGCAGCCTAAATAATTAAATTCGCATTAATTGTATATTTAACAAACTTTTCAGAATGTGACATAATATGCTTATATTTTATTATTCTTCGCAGGGGCAGGAGGCGATCGTCCCTATCGTAATATCATTCCAAGAATTACTTGATGTTGAAAACATGGAGTAACAGTAGTTTTGTAGTACGCATTTACGTCGTGTATAATTTGCACGTGGGAATGCGAGGATACGTGTGTTCGGAGAATTGATGCGTAATATTTCATGAAGTAGAAATTGTGAGGGGCACAAACGAACTGCAAGGGACATGAACATTAATTCATTTTAAGGGTTCGGTGTCCTATAACGTTGAAAATAAAGATGGGAGGTACAGACGGTTTAAACGTGGCGAATAGAAATCATTTGGGATCTCTTTTACACTAAATTGACAGGCGTAAACGATTTAAACGATATTAAATGTAAATCATTTGATATTATAGTTTATATAACTTTTGTAAAGAACGAAACCTACAATTATATTCTGATTATTTCAATACCTTCTACTTCTTTTTTTTTTTTTTGCTATTACAAACAATTTCGTGTTAATAATCCAAAAGCATTAAAAATATATCGACGATTATATGCTGAATATTTCAATAACTATAATACGAATTTGTACGCGTTTATAAGAAATTTGAAAGCGCAAGATACGCGATATGGTACAAGTACAAACGACATGATAAAATACATGAAATATTAGTAAAACAGTGACCTATCGGCGTTCTACTTTCTTCTAAATACGTTTTGAAGAAATATAAAATTGCGTAAAAGTGCTCTAAACAGCTAAAATGATACAGTACTTCTTAGTCGTAATTCAAATAGCTCTTGTAAAAAATGTATAATTGTGTTCTGATTATTCGGATATTTGTTTCTTTTACTAGAAACGATCTCGTGTCACTAACCAATTAAAATAAAAATGATGTATTAAAAGCCTCGAATCGACGCTATGGGATCATACGACGTGAGTATCGTAGCAATAAAACCAAAAGTTAAATAATATGGCCTAGTCATTCGTCAGTCGCTACCCCATAAATCATTAGAGATTCGCAGGCGAACCGTTTCCCTCGTAATTGTCGACTGGGAACCCCTCGTCACACAGCGTATCAGCAATTACGGGGTACCACGTTAGCACGATGTGTGTTCCTTCGTGCAGGTCCGGCCTGACGTAGTATCATTGTGGACCTAGATGTTCGCACACACACACACAATGTGCACGTAGGACAGAATCGACCACAAAGACAATGCAGCATGGTTACACCATTAATCGAGCCGATTCTCGGCCATTGTAGCGTAATCGGGCATAGTACGTGGAAAACGAAGAGCAGCTACCTCGAATCGAGACCCGATCTCTCGTTACAACGCAACGTTCCCTCGCTGAAGCTCCTCCGACAAGGCAGTCGATTATCACTGGGTGAACAAAGAATCGTTTGTCGCCCACGCACAATTATGTTAAGAAATGGCAGTTTGGTTACGCGTTGCCCGCTCTCTCGCGTCTAACGATTCGTTAAAAACAACGAAATTACGTGTCAGCGCGAGAACGCGTGGAATGTAACTCAACAGCATGTTATAGAGTGTTCCTGTACACGCGTACGTGTAAGCATGAATAGCTACACATCACGCGCCAGTGCATCTCTTGACGATGATTGCATTCCGTACAGATATTGATTTTCCTTTAGTTAATGCGCGGTAGGTACTACATACGTGAAATATTACTATTTCACGTTATGGATCTCCGATAATTGCTCGGGCGGGTTAAAATACAGGGTGTCCGTCGATAAGTACCGTTTGATATAACTAGCGAACGGTAGGTGATAGGACAAAAATATAGGCAAAATTTTATCATCATTTTATATGTAGAATGTCACGGTGAAAAAATCTGATATAGCATCAGGGTTGTACAAGTTTTATCTGAATGTGTCTTTTCCGAGGTGTTTTAGGTTACTAAAGGATCGTTTTTCGTGGAAATGAACGGTTCCTGATAAATTTTTTTAAACAAGTTTGCATTTCTCTGATCATATACTTGCATATGTGAATTTGCATAAAAATCTGTAATTTGGTTGTCAGTATGGAAACGATTTTCCTGCAGAAATAAGCCCGGAAGACGTCTCTGGATGTAGGAAATTTGTAACTGTTTTGTTAGAAAAAGTTGGCGCGAAAACGGAAAGAAACGCGAGAATCGTTGCCGGATCGTTGGCGGAAGTAGAGAAAATCAGAGTGAAAGGAGCCTGTCGGCAAGAAGACGATTAAAGTGGACGAGCTGCGTGTTGCCCATTTGCACGTTCTTCCAACAGCTGTCCGTAGACGTGGTCACTCCTTTTCCATTCCAATGGGAAATAAAATATTTGTTTCGTAATTGAATTTTCCCCTGACGACGTATACGGACTGGCTGCGGACACGCGCTTACAATTGAAGAATACTTCTAGAAAACGGGCATGTAGTGTGCTCCAAGTTCATGGAAAAGGAAAGTATATCTGCGGAAAAGCCCTATATATGGCACCCTTTAATTGTAAAGAAAATTCAATGTTCCATTCGTTTAGACAAAAACTGACGTTTATTGGCGCTTATATTTTTTCTACGTCTCCTAACATTATTAAAAACCATTTAGAAAGAGAAATTGCGCTTAAATTCTACTCCGCAGTATTCTCATTGCTACGTAGAACATTTCCTAAAAGACGATTGTCTATCAGCGTGGACGAGGCTTAATCGGCGGAGGAAAGCACATCGCAGCCGAGAAACCGCGGTTGAACGTTGAGGGCGAAAGTTTAACGCTCGCTCGTTTCATGGTAACGTCCAGTTTCTTTCGACTGTATATACCGCACTGCGACATCCTGGTATAACCTGATGCAGCTGCCATCGCAAAAAGTACGACCTTCCGCAAGTATAATAAAACTAATACGATTGCCTAGTCTTTCGTTGAAATTCACATGCCGGAGGTATTACGCACCAGTGCTGCGGTGGTTTGTCTTTCTTACGCAAGGATAATTAATCGCACGTTGTTGGTACGTGTTTATGCAACGAGAAATAACGAACGTCATTTTCTGAATTTATAGCAATTACGATCCAATAATCAAGCCATTCTGCAATTGCTCTTTTAAATAATTGATTGCAATAACAAAGCAACAAATATGTTTTAAATATTTCAAATACGAGAGATTTGTAGTGCCTAAGTACATGTCGTGCGATTCATGTGCAAAAAAGCTGTTTAAAGCTTCTAAATGGGCTGCATTGACATGTGATATTTATGTGAATTCGTATCTTCGCTAGGATAAATAGACAACTGGACAATTTTTTATTTGCTACGTGTTACAACGAGTGCTATACTTTGAATATTTTATATATCTTTACATGTTAGATCAATTAGATTAACTGTGAATGAAAATGGATAGAAACCGGCAGTCTAGTTACAAGGTTAATATTTTAAATAGCGTTAAGAATTTTTTCGCTGTAACTTTTTAAGTTATTGAAAGCATAACGCGATGAATATAAGTTTCCTGGCATTGCTGCTCTTCATAACGTCATACAAATTGACGTTAAGGATGATTTTTCATTCAGTCATAAGCAGATTATTTATACGTGATTTTAGTTTGGTATTGGTTTTGCTATGTCGATGCAACGAATAAAATTGTATACCTTGAAAAACGCCTAATTTTCAGAGGATCGGCTCCTCTTCAAAACGAATTATTACATATAATCTTCATAATATAACTTTGATAAGTCATTAATTTAATAAATTTTTTTTAATTTTAAAGCAATATTTACAATATATTTCTCATAGTTAGTAGAAATAGCTTTCATTAAAATAGAAAAATAATAAGAAAAATTAAATTTGTTTATCCTATGCTACTGATTATTCTGTAATATTGTAAATTTAGAAATGACAATGAACGATCTATTTATTCTACGTGTATGCAACTCTTCCAAAACATAAATTAAAAACGCAATTAAAAGAGATTCTCAATTTGATAGACGGAAGAATGGCCACACAGTCTTTAATTTGAGAAACTGACTTGAAGAGCGTTTTCAGGGATATATGGGTACACGTTCATTTGTATATGTCATGAATACATGGATCCACGTACTTATCGCTGTACTGCAGAAAGGACTGCATTTCGTTCGATATCACCTGCATTTCCAATTTTTGCCTTGTGAATACATCGCCTGGCATAACGAGGGCGAGCATTAGAAAGTAAGATGCGGTGCTTCCCGTTAATATTAGTTACAAAAGCTTTGCGAAGAAATTGGAAACGTAATAATTTGCATTTTATTGCCGTATAATTGCACACAATGAAATACAGGGTGGCCCATTTGAAGGGATACACGCAATTATCTTCTACATTGTTGTTTATGCAAAAGAATGTTTCAAGTGCAATTTACGTTGTTTCTAGAGGTACATCTTGCAAAGCTCACGATTCTTGTTTAGATAGACATGGCTTATAATATGTTGTTGTTTCGAGCTCCTTCGGGGTCATTTATTGCTGTATAAAGCTTCCTCCCTTGTGGAACATCCCCAAGATTTAACTTACTGGTATATTTCGTCAATTTCGGGCATAAAAGCGGATCATAATCACGCTAACGATGCGACATATCGTTATTCTTCTTTACAAACAGGGAAATGGAAGGCCAAGGTCTCTGGGTTTAACATCTGCGGATTTTCTCTTCTGTGATTCCATAAAAGATCAAGTCTATCGGAAAGAATCCACTAGGCCTGATAATATGAAAGACTTGCCTGCAAATTACTTCTGCAATATTGGACGAGATACAAATATCTTTCAGGGCTAGAGTAAGTCGATGCATCGACGTTATTTCGGAGGTCGTCATTTCGAATACCAAAGATAAAGATCAATTTCTGGCCCTTTAACGAATGAAGGTAATTTATGAATGGCAATGAACGATTTTCAATGTCTTTGAAACAGTAACGTATTAAAGGCCAATAAATTCGTCATGGAACGGGCTACACGCCTACCTGAATAAAAACATTCCATTTAAAGAAAACAGAAGTTACTTTGAGATCTCGAAGGTACATTCAAGGCACATCCTGGGCATATCGCAGATAAAATTTGCGATCACTTCAAGATGTTACCCTCGAAATATGTAAAATAGAATTTATTTCGCATAATGTATAGGAGATAATTGAATAATCTGAATCACTTCATGTGGATCACTCTGGGGATATATTTTGAGAGTCCTAAGCGTAAAAGATCATGGGAAGCTCCAGGCGAACCACCGACATCGACTACAAGACCAAATCGCTATGGACGGAAGACTATGCTCTGTGTTTGGTGGGATCAGAAGGCTGTGATCTATTATGAGCCGTTAAAACCTGGCGAAACCGTTAATACCGAGCGCTACCGACAACAAATGATCGATTTGAATCAAGCTTTGCGTGAAAAACGACCAGAATATCAAAAAAGGCGACACAAAGTAATTTTGCTTCATGATAATGCACCATCGCACACAGCAAAACCGGTCAAGGAAACGATCGAAGCGTTCAGTTGGGAAATACTTTTTCACGCGGCTTACTCACCAGACTTGGCTCCGTCCGATTACTATTTATTTGCATCAATGGGACACGCACTTTCTGACCAGCACTTTGCTTCTTACGAAAATGTACGAAAATGGCTGGATGACTGGTTTGCCTCAAAAGAGCGACAGTTTTTTTGACGTGGCATCCACCAATTGCCAAACAGGTGGGAAAAATGTATAGCTAGCGATGGGCAATATTTCGAATAAAATATTTTTAATCATTTTCATACAATAAACGTGTATTTTGTGTACAAAAATTCCGGTTTCATATTTACATACCTGATGTATTAAACGTTCTTCATACGGGGTATCCCGCCCAACTCATACAGACTTAGTTGTTCTTATTTGTCGTAATATAAAAAGATGTTTCAGGCAAAAGTTGTATGGTATCGAGCGGGATATATTGTGTTTTTATCTATTTGACCTGACGATGAACTTCAAACATTCCGTAAAGGTGACATTAAGCTTTCAATTTTCTAATGTGCCCAAAACGATTAGCCAGTTTCGAGCAGTCATTTTCAGCCAGTTCTTTGTATTGCTCACTCAAATTAGAAAGCTCATATCTCGATGACATAAGCTGAAAGAAGCACGAGTTCGTAACGTTTTGAAAGAATATACGATGCAATGAAAAATGGAAGTAACTATCTAAAAGTTTTAAGCCTGCATTTTATTACATACGATAAAGTATATTAAAAACTTGCTGTACTAGTATTGTTATACTTTAGCATGCATACGAAATGTTCGTGTATTTACAGTCAATATTAAAATTATTAAAACCATTGAAATTCACATCCGCGTACCGAAGCGATTTGTGAATTGCAGAAGAGTTTTTCTCTGTTTGAAATGGAAAGGGGATGAACGACAGGCTTTGGTCCGATCATACACCTTTTCTGCCTTTGTATTCCTTTAATTATGCATCTGATATATAGTTCACGCGACTGAATTAATTTTAACAAATGACGTCATCATGTAGGAATGTGATCATATCACAGCCGCGTAGCAATAATAAATGAGATTGCCATATATGGTAGCATTGAAAAAACAAATGCAACCTGCATCGCTTGTTATTTTTTAAATCGACGAGTGTAACCCCATTTTTTGTAATTATCAAGTATTTTATAAATATATTTAGAAGATACTTTATGCTAACAAAAGTCGTTGCTTTTTGTTGACAAAAATTGTACGATCTTTCTTTATCCGTTGAACCGACATTTATTTCGTGTTGTTTTAGTAAAACGTTTAGGTTGCTTCTCATAAGTTTAAACTTTGGTGTTTACTTATGCAGAACGATATTTTTAAAGATTACATAATTCCAAATACCATTCTGGATTATCCGATGCAAATATATTTCAACATTAAGTTGTAATTTTTCTTAAACAACAAAATGAATGTTTCGTAAATTGCACTATCCTACGCTAAAATTGCAGGATAAGATTTATGTGTAGTAATCTGTTCTTACATTTATAAAAATGCTATCTCTGCTATCTATTACTATATACATTCAAAGCTTCTGTGTTAACAATATGATAATAAATCTTTGCGAAACACTGTTAATATTATTGTACAAACTGTCGTTTGTTCGTACGATATCTAGTTGTTGACAATAAAATTGCGATAAAATTCAAATGCAATGAAACGAGGAACAGTGATGTTAATTACAACGAGAAGTTAAAAAACATTTTCGTAGATATTAATTTAAACGAAAACAACTGTCTTAATTACGTTCACTTCGTTCTTTCTTTCTACTGCTCTTAATTAGTATGGTTATGGTATAGCGTATGATAATACATAGTTACGATTAGACTGCGGATTTTTATGGAAATTCATATTTTTCAGAGTATAATTCAACAAGTAGAACCTTGTTGCACTGTGCTTTATATATCTTATATATTTTTTATATTATGCGCATTCTGTGCAACTCTGCACTTTCAAATTTCCTATAAATGAATAAAAATCCGTAGCCTAGTTACGATGTTTACGCACGCTTGCATTTCGGAGGCAAATATTAAAGAAAGAAAACGTAAATATTCTTCGAAAATAAGAACTTTCTTCCTTTTCTATAAGAAA
Organism: Bombus campestris; assembly: GCA_905333015.3. Classification (NCBI taxonomy): domain Eukaryota; kingdom Metazoa; phylum Arthropoda; class Insecta; order Hymenoptera; family Apidae; genus Bombus; species Bombus campestris. The sequence goes on along the minus strand of HG995137.1, from coordinate 237,302 downwards.
CGATAAAATTTTATCGAGTGATAACCAGGAAAATTCATACACCGAGCTAATAATTAGAAGGTAAAATTAGTACGCGTTGCACTTGTGTACCATACAGGTATCGTTTAATTAATACATCACGTAAAAATAAATATCATAGATGCGTATCGATGAAACACAATTTACATCACAATGTATATTGCTCTTTTGGCAAATGTTATGAAATTTCTAATGAATTATCGTTTAATATCGTAATAACAGTATCTGTTGGGTACTCTCAACGGAAAACAACTCTCACTCATCGTGATTACGAGAACGTAATGCAGGGAAATATATAATGATTAAGGTATCCGTAATCGGACAAAACGAAATCTTAAACAGGATTAACGAAAATTTCTTCGGCGAAGATATAGCCAGAACAAATGCCTGCACTTAAAACGTTTTTTATAAATACCTTAAATACTCGGAAGCAGAGAGGAAAAGCAAAGTATATAGACTTAAATGTACCTCTTAGCTACAAAGGAATCCTGGCTAATTAAGACTACCAGGTAAAATTGGATAGACGGTGAACGTTAAGAGTATTGCATATTTTATTATTTCCTGTATATATAAACAAAGTGCTACCGCCATCGTTTAGCGTTACAATTTCACAAAATTACGAATACTTTGTTTGTACCGCATCGAAGTATACATAAAATTTTACATAAAATTCGAGTGAACTGTGAATTGCAGAGATTTTACAAATTATACGTAAGTTAGGAACAGAGAAACTACCTTTTAAATGAGAAAGAGTGACAAAAGGTCAGGGAAAATACGTTGTTCCTCTTCTAATTTCATACCAATCTTTCGACTAAAAAAGGTGACAGAGTTTATGAATTGGTATGATACGTACTTTTCTCGTTTGCTTCTGTAGGTAGAATTATGAATCCGATATGTCAGCGCGATCGATCTAATTCGACCGCGTTAAATAGATTCCAAGGGAAATGGCAGTGTAGCGTTTGTCATATACGAGTCAGGGGGTTGTAAATCATTCCATTAGGATAATCTCACTACCATTGCGTTTGTGTCAACCTAAGTAATGACTCATTTGTTATGTATTCCCTGTCTCTGATATTTCATCGACGTTACGTGATACGAGCTTGTAAGCTGAATATTTTTAGGCAATTACATAGCTGCGATATTTAATTTCTCAGGGAAATTTATATCGAATTATTTCAACTTCTCACGTACACATAAACTTGGAATCTTGTTAAAGGCAAGTTTCACAACAATCCTAAATTTGAGAGTTCAAGATCATTTTACAGAAGATTTCGAAGATTTCTACGAAATTCCTGGAAACTAGGGCCCAGTAGCGGTTACACGTATGAGAAAAGATCATTTCCATATTCCAAGGTCATTGAAATCGGCGAGGTTGTCTCTATTCCGAATAATTAGCAAAATTTCTTTGTTTCAAATTCGCGAAATCATTTCAGTTACGTAAGAAACATTTCTCTCTCTCTTTTTTTTTTTTTTTATCACAAATAGCAAACATATTTAGGTGGCCTGTTACAAGCTGTACAAGCAAAGCTCTGCTAAACTTAATTGTCCTTCTCGAAGAGTGAATTTTCGTTTGAAGTTTTCCGGCATTGAAATAAAGTTTCGAGTGCGAAAATTTACTCGTTTTACTCTTTCAATGAATCCGATGCGTGTTAAATTCGAAGCGTCCCACTTTCGTCTCGGTTTGCATTGGGATATACGTTGATCGGTTGATGCTCCAAATGTTAATTTCCCAATCAATGACATCCTGACTGTCGCAACCTACGCTCTCATGCGTTCTTAGCGAGTCATCTACTAGTAAGCAATATATATGTCGGAAGAACGTATGGTTGAGAGTGCAAGGCAAATAAAAATGGCAATTGTGACAGACTAGACTGGACTAGAGTAGACTTAATAGTCTATTATAGAAATTCCTGTTTTGTCAGCATTATCTATACGTAATATTGATCGATTATGCAATGTATTCGCATCAACTGGTCTGTTTTAATTGAGAATTTTATTTAATTGAAATTTCATTGGAATTTCTAAACGAAAGAAGCAATTGTTCAGTGTCATTGGTGGAACATTTGCATTGAAATAGAGCAGCTACAGTCTGTCACACAAGAGCGTGTCTGCGATATTTCTGTAAATATTTATATATTTGTAAAAAAATTTATATGAATTGAATCTACATCTAAAACACTAATACGCTATTACTTAGTAGGGTGTCCAATCTCCTCCATTAGCGATTATAGCTTGACATCGTTTCGGCATACTCTCGACTAATTTTTGAGCGTAGGATTCTGGTAACGACCTCCATATCTTTCGAATGTGATGTACAAGTGTTCTTATTTTTGTGATACGTCTTCCTCTCAGCTTGCATTTCATTAGGGACCACACATTTTCGATAGGGTTTGCATCAGGGGACTGCGATGGCCAAGGAAGTACTGTGATGGCGTTTTTCGCTTTCCATTGGGTGCAGATGCGACTTCGATGTTTAGGGTCGTTGTCTTCTTGCAATATCCATTGGTCCTCGGTTTGGTTGAACCAACGTTTCACGGATGTGAGAAGTCCCCTTTGGTACAATTTCACCATCTTTTGTGCATTCAGATTGTCTGTAAAGACGCACAAAGTCCCAAAACCGCGTGCGTTAAAGCAACCCCAAACATGCACTTTTATAGGGTGTTTTACACTTCTTTGAATCATCCTTCTTCCATGGATAGTCCAAGCACGCCTAATAGGACACCATGCCCAAAACGAAGATTCATCAGTGAATATTATATTACTCCAATCACGATCTCTGTTTTCATTCGCCCATGCCAGACGATTTTCGACGTTTCGCGTACGCGGCACTCATATTAAAAAGCTCTGTTCCTTTCACTGTTTCAAATGAAACTGAAAGGTATTCAGCAACGCGTATTAGAGAAGTTTTCGTTTGTTTACATTCTTTTTATCTCATTCTGATTAGGTGTCAGGTTTCGCAGATATCGCAGACACGCTCTTGTGTGACAGACTGTAATGCAATACTGTTCGAGAAATGTGATAACAAGCGAATGAATATTTTGTTCTCAGCTTGTTCTGTCTGTATATTTCAATATTCATCTATAAACGTCTGGTTCATATCGCAGACGAATTTGAAAAAAGTTATTTTTTTTCTGATAGATAACTTCCATTCGATAATAAAATACGTGTTCCATATGAGAGCAGGGAACTAATAAGTTAATTATCGTGGAAATCTTCTGGTATGTATCATTATTAAAACATTTAATATTATATCTAGTTTAATAAATTAGAAAATATAAAAGAATCACTTTGAATTTATGCAGACTGCCTTTTACATTTCATAAGCGGTAAATGCTGAAAGACTGCGGCCGGCGGAATGTGGATTAGCATAATCACGTGGTTTATTATGATTAGACTGCGTACATTTCTGCATTTATGGGAAATTTAAAAAATATAAACGTTGCGAGAGAATAGGATTTATAGCTAGATAAATGGTTGCAAAATGAGGCGAAACATTAACTCCAGCAAGATACAGGGTGTTTCATAACATGTGGGGTCCACTTCAGGAATTGACAGGAGGAATCAAAACGATTGAACAAATTGAAACGAAAGTGCGTCCTATCTGATCGTTTCAAAGTTATAGTCATTTTTGTGTTTCGATACTGCGCAAATGCTCATGTATTCAAGCTTGCAGCTTTCGCATCGAAAAATTTCACAATCTTTTGAAAATATTTTGAATCCAGGTATTTGTTGAATCTGCTGGCAATCTGGTTATATACGTGCACGGAGTACATACTGCAACGCCGGCCACGAATGTCCGATGCACAATTGTTTCCAAGTGGCTCGAAAATAAAAATCTAACGGATTTAATTCCGGGGAACGAGCAGACCAGGAAATAAGTTCTACACGACCTATCCATTTATGAGGAATTCGCGAAGGTAGACAGTTATGGACTATTGAAACACAAAAATGGCTATAAATTTGAAACGAGATCGGATAGAATACACGTCCGTATGAACATTTTTTATTGTTTTTGTGTATCCTATTCGCTCCTGAAATGAATTCCACGCGTTATCGTACATCCTGCTGTCAAATAACAAACAATAATAATGTTAAAAAGAAGAGCAAAATGCTTAAAACAATCGACTTTATGAATATTATAATACTAAAGTACCTTTAAGAGACTTTTAATATTTACTACGTGTGTGTTGTCGCTGTCGAGTCTCTGCTTCCACCAAAGGTAAGAAGGATTAGAATTTTTGAAGCGTGTATGGAACGAACGAAATCGTGTGTATAACAGCGAAATACATAAAATATGTACAATTTTGAGGGAAAAATAGATTTCTATGTGGGCTCCAGGTTTCTTTAGTTACGTCGATCAAAATGTGAGATTCCGTAAAACTCCACGGTCTAGTTAGGATATTAAGATTGGAAAATATAAAAACAAACATGCATAGCATAGATGTTCCAAACTGTTTGCAAAGTCTTGATTACACATGGCAAATATTTGCCAGCACATATTTATTTTGTTAGCTGTTTCTGTTGCGATATAAAAATAGTTACGTAGGTGGTGTCACTAGAACAGACAGTGTGAAGCAATATACACGCGTGATGTAATTAACGATAAGAATAAATCGCATCAATTAATCTTGGAACAAGATTCGATAAAGTTTCTAATCAAATTTACTACAAGGTTTTCAATCAAACCGCGCAGAAAGGGTATTCGTGTTCTATAAAGAGATCCGCTAATGATTCTTGAAGACGCGTTTTAGTTCAAAGATAATCCTTAGCAAGGCGGAAAAAATCGAGCAAACGAATTATTTCAAAGCGAACGAACGATGACAAAATGATCGTAATACTACAAATCTAAGGATCCTTTACCGAGAAACAGCCAGATCTTTACGAAGATCGTCATGTAATTTGGGAACCCTGACGAAGTAATAGATCTTCACCTACAAGACAAATACAAGGGGAATCAATGCTCAACCTTTATTGGCTACATACCCGGAAGTAGCATTCTCACGTCCTTCGATCTCTTCAGGGTGAGAAAAGGGGAAAGTCTTTTGGGAAATGGACACTCTATCTCAGTTTCGGGGAATTTCTCTCTTTCTCGCCTGCCCTTTTGGGTTGGCAAGGCGATATAAACGGGGGACGGTAATTCAAAGGAGCTTGAACTCAAGATCGAAATTTATCCGTGTAATGAACTCTGTGACGTCCAGTCCTTTTATATGTCGGCTGTACAAATAAATAATCCAAATTTTTCACTGAAATTGAAAGTCTGTTCGAAAGAAATAAAGCAAGTTCGATCAAAATATTCGTCGTTACTTTCTACAGCTTTCAGCCATTTATCAGGTAAGTGACGAACTTCATCATTGAAAAATGCTGCATCATTAGACAAGATCGAATCGTCGAATCACTTTTAGTAATATACAAGGTGATATTAATTCGTTCGCTAACAACTAACTAATTATTTACTACTTACATATACATGCAATTATAATCACTAATATTTTACCAGCTGCCGTGACAAGAAACGATTAATTACAAAAAAGAAAGAAAAAGTTACAAGATATTTATCGAGAGTATCAACATCACTAAAGTGTTGTATACGATAATTTTAGTTTATTCGTCTACGATGTATCGTGCAAGGAAATTGATAAAATATTTTTACTGAAGCTTTTTCGTCAAATTAATTGATAACTACAACGTGTATAAAATCTGCGTATATGAAGTATATAGAGAAGAGACTATTCTTCGAAGATTATCTTATCGCAAATTTTCTCCTTCGAAAGTTTTTCTAGATATTAAGAAAGTTATCGAATTAATAGAGTTCGTTGGTTACCCTGTATCGTTTTTTTCTTCATATTTTAGAACTTTCAAAAAAACTGCATCCGCAATTTGTCTCGACTATTAATAACTTTTATCAGTTTGCGTTCACTGCACTTTGGAAATATTCTGAAATGTTGGCAAAAATAGTTGTTCAAGTACCTATACGCGTCAAACTTTGCAGACGGCACGAAAGGTATACGAAACTAATAATTGCCCAGTATTTTGTAAAGTACTCGTAGATTATACTAAAACTTTCATGAGTTTAGGACGTTGGATGTGATTGGCACTGCATCATATTCGCATCACAGACCGAAACTTTGTTCTTTGTGCTTCGTATATTCGTCGCTTGTCGCCTTTTATTATTAATTTCATTTCCCCAGTTACGATAATAGTTTCAAAAGCAACGCGTTAGGTATCATTGGCGTATTAAAATCAAGTTAAATAAAATCCCATCAACCGTAGTTACACGAGTAAGAAAGGTAGTTTAAGGTGCGTAGAATGCAACAAACATCGAAGGTGTTTGAAATGAATCTCTACTTTTCCTTGATAGCTAATTGATACTTATTTTCCCAATACACGCAGACAAACTATCTTTGTGCCAGGTGGCAACGGTGATTTAATTCGAGCAACAGTTGTAGATACGCTCTTTCTACTTAACATGGCAGTGTTTCTTATGATGAAAAAATTGTGAAGGATATAAAGACCTCGGAAGAACGATACGTACGGTTTGCTTGTCCCAGGGGACAGACTTAAGCTCGACGAGAGTGCTTTAATGGGTTGGCTAAGGCGGATTGTATTTACGGTAATATAACGTTTCCCCTTTGCAAATTCTTCTTTGTAGTCGTATGTTTCTCCCCTTTTCTCTTTTAATTTGATCGTTTCTCTTTGTTTCTTTGTGCCATGATGCTAAATTAATAGTTATGGTTTATTGTTAACAATGAAAACAGATCTTTAAATGCCATTGAATCGAATATATTTTTGAATTACATGCAAATTGAATAAACGCGATTTTTAATACAGCAATGTCAATAAAAGTGTAAATTTAATACTCCTGTGTCTCGGAATTATTCCTTCGTTCGTTGAAATTATTAAAGAAAGTATAAGAATGTCTGTTATATGTATATTATATTTAAGATATTTATTATATAATTATTTCGTAAATTCTACCTTTTGAACCGTCTGAATATTTATATCAATGGGTCAGTGCAAATTGTAAATTGTCTGGTATTATTCCATTATGTTTTGTAAAATCAAATTTTCTACTTTTACTGAAGTTATATAAAATATAATTTTACTAAAATTCGAAGTAATCCAATCTGACATTGCAAAGCACAAAGTGTTACTGTAACAGTGTAGAAGGCCATGTCGATATGAAACAATGGAAAATATAGTGCTCTCAAACGAACAAAACATCACGGGCACCGCGCTAATTGTAAGCTCGCAAAACAATACCGGCCGCCGAGTGCTGAGTGGTAAACGCGTTACCGGTAGTCAATGCTCCAAAAAGATTCATTTGTCCCTCACGCGACAAAGCGTTGTGCCAGTATGATGTAGTCTAGACATCGTTTTATAATACATTCAAGGTACGTTAACTAATTTAGTTGAAAAGTCGCAAAGCCAACCGCAATTACAAAGATCATGGGTTCTCTGGTATCGACGAACTCTGTTCAACGAGGAATCTTATGCGTCATACGTACCTACGTTCTAGTCGTTATACAGGCTGTTTTAAGCTTAACACTAAACCCACCATGCGCGGTCAAATGACCGTTTTTGAAATTTCGTTTAGAATTTCTCGTATATAACGTTACTGTATCACTATGTAGCTTATTCACTTTTCCTATAATATACATACAACCCATTTTTCAATATTCACAACTTTCTTTATTGTTTACTTTCAGAAAAAAATTTATAGCATGTCTAGTCTACCACGAACGGTCATTTGACCATTTGAAAAATTCATGTTATTTACGACTATATTCTTCGGAAAGCGCGCTTCTGAAATTGTTCTACTAGTCTACGATGTAATTGTGGATCTACGGTGTAGACAAACGCGCGATTGGAACAAATGCATAGCGTTCTTTATACGACGATACGGTCTTGCGATCCGAACAGAGAGCGTCAAAATTTCACAGTGTATTATAGAAATTATTACGTGGTATAAGCGATAGTTTCGACAAAGTCAACAGAGCTAACAATATTTTGTGGTATGATTTACAATTTTTTTAAATTTCTGGTCTCAATGTTTTTGCCCCGTTTGATTTGTATTTTTATGTTTTAGTTTTTACTATTTACTTTATCATTTGTATATTCATCCCCAAAAATGTCAAGACATTCGAGGAATATCAATTTATTAGACAAAATAAATAATATCGACGAGGATTGTTCGGAAGATGACCAAGAAGTTTCCGATTTTGATAATGATACGGCAGAAAATAATTGCGACTTATTTGACAGCGATACGGACGAAGAGAATATTTTGAATATACGAAGAGGACAAAAAAGAAAGAGATTTATAGTTAGTTGCGAAAGTGAAAATGAGAAAGGGATTGAAACTGCTATGGATGGAACTGTTTGGGAAAAAATAAAGGAAGGGTCTAATCGCGGAAGAGCACCGATTTATAATATTTTCAAGGAAATATCAGGACCGACAGGATATGCTAAACGAAATATTATAAAGGGCAGAGTTGAGTCAGCATTTTCTTTGATTATTGATCATAACATGATTGAACATGTAAGAAAATATACGGAATTAGAGGCACTTCGAATGTTAAAAACGAAATGGAATTTATCTATTGCGAAATTATATGCATTTATTGGACTTCTATATGCACGCGGCGCATATAAACGGCGCATAATAAACACAGCTACAGATACTTCTGGACGGAAATCTTGTCAAATAAGATATTGTAAAGTCAATAAGACTAACAAAATTTGTATAAAATGTAAAAAATACGTATGTGGAAAATGTGCGATACAAAATGCTGTAATTTGTAAAAAATGTGCTGCAAATACATAAAGGTAAATAAAACTTTCTAAATAGAAAAGCGGGGAGCGGGTTTTTATCGTAGTACCAGAAAGATATTTTGTTTACTATCCAATTGCAATTGGCTAAAATCTCTTTCTATATTAAGATACATATGTTTTTTTGAATCGATCATTTGACCGCTCATGGTAGGATTAGGTATACACGAAATGTCGGTAGGTTTAGTGTTAAACGACCAAACTTTACCATTACAGTAGTGGCCGCTTTAGCGTCCAGATTTTTGCTCACTTAAGCGCCATTCCCACCATTCCTTATGTGTGGGACCAGGAAGTGAACTGCAAGTGTGCCGAATGAGATAAAGTGCCGAACGAAACTCAACACCGATCTTTATCCGTTGTTTCGGGCACATATCGATTCACACTCGAGTTCGCTTTCGCACGTGCCGGGTATCAACATCTCGCTCCCACTCGTCCCGTCTCCTTCCCTCGGTTGAATTCGCAGAAGTTACGTGCCCAGATAAGCGTCCGGATTCGGTTCATTCTGCGGAGGACGCTAAAGCGGGCACTGTGTATTCTACGAGCAGAAATAACAGAAAAATGTTATATAATCGCAACGCAAGATAAATATATAAAATATTTTATATAACATAAGTAGTTGGCATCGTAGGCAGTTTGAGTTTATCATTCTCCGAATTTCGTGTTTATCTTGCTTTAATTCAGTGGGCGAGCCATTAATCCTTCCTATTAATTCTTGTCGCGAATCGACTCTTGTACTATACGCAATCGCTTTCACTGTCCAAGGGTTTAAAGTATAAAGCGTAAGTTTAACGTAGCGTACACCAGCGTAGGTGTAAGATCTGACGATCTCGCGGACCAATTACGTATCCTTTCTGACCAGTCTGTCTTTCGTATCAGTGTCCGTCTATTGCCATTGGGTTTCATATTTTTGTTGTAACTTTTTCGTAAAGCGTTTGCGGACCTATGTTTATGTAACGTCTTTCTCTTATTTCTACTCATAAAACATACTGGTGAAGTTTGATCGTTTAAACTTGGGATACCTCGTATGCGCTCTTTATGTAATCATACGATGCAGTTTTTAATATCTACGCTGCAATTTGATATTTTTATGAACAGAAGTAAGGAAATTGAACCTACATGTAGATAAATAACTCTTTTCCTGCCTTCTAGCCTTGAAAAAGGGTTGACACGTGGCTACACGAGTTGGTCATGATTACCTTGCATACCTTAGATATAGATAATATAGATATATACATCAATACAATACTTTAAAGACCATTTTATGCGAAACCCTACCAGGCACCAATGACCTGAAAGCGAAAAAATTTAGTTTAACATTTCGATCTTCGAAAGAATTTTATCCAATGTACAGTTCTCCTCTATTTTTACCTCTACTCAGAATCTACTAATTCTTTTGTCATCATCGTTCGAGCCTTCTATATTCCTTCTTCGAATGTTTTGCTCCATTTTCCTCGCTTAATCCCCTGTATTTTTCGTTATACCTTCCTTTTATTATTTCGTCATAGGAACCTACATATAAAAGAAACAAACAAAAATGAAATGGAATATGCTGCAATAGGTAGTTTCTCGTTATGAAAATCATGCGAAAATCTTCGCTACCTTGCACATAGCCTTTGATCAAGGATTCAAACGGATCAAAGTATCTGGCGACAGCGTTGAAAGAGATCGAACAAAGCTCGAAAAGTCTCGTATTACTTTTACATTTTGTATTTCTTTCAACACGAACGATATTCTGGAAAACGCAATCGAATTACTTGGTCCTCGATGATAAGGCTTGTTTCAGAGGATACAACCTTTTCGTGAAAATACTTTCAACTATTTTGTAAACCAAGCATCTTCGGTTAAATAAGACAAATGAAAATTGCTCCTATAAAGAGAATTTTTAAGCCATTGCGACGTACGTGTGTCGATAGTTTCTCCAGGTTACATTTCAAACGGCGATATCATGCAAGAATATCTTAAATATAAAGATAATATAAAATTTGATTAGATCGTCAAAAAGTCTGCGAGATGATCATTGAAATATCATGGAATTTATTAGGTTGACAATGGCCGGTGTTTCTCGTTCTTTGATGTTACTTAAATATCTTAAAGAAGAGAAGAAAGAGCAGGCTGCTCAACTACGTATCGAAGAAAGACAAATACACCTAAACATCTTTGGTCTAAACTGGAATCATCGTCCACTCCTTGTGTTCTTATCTAACAACGCATAAACGTTCACACGGGTAAATAGGACGAGCCAATGATTATGGAAATGACCAAAGGTAAAAATGTAAAAAACCATGAGTTTATCGCTTATCTTGCGTTGCGTCTATTTACGTTAGAATAATCTGAAACCATTTTTGCAAAGCAGTGGAAATTGAACGCAAAACTTGAAATATCTTGAAACGAGAAATATATGGCTTATGCCACTTTCGTAATCATCGGCGTATATATGAATGTAACAGCGATTAGTAACGCAGTCAGTCTGCATGCCTGATCAGACAATGACCGAAAGGGTTTGTATGCAGCGTTCTCCTTCCACTCCCATATCCTATCCACTTACACGGTGACATATGACTCGTGTATTCTATCTTTGTATCTGAATGTGTGCAGCTGTCCACGAAACAGCAGCGAACCGTTTCCGTCGCTATGCGTTTTCGTTATGACGAGTGTTGTCGACATTGCCAGTAGCGAGGCGTATGTCGCAGCTATAAGCCTAAATGGAGACGAGCGACTGTGTCGATCGTTGCGATCGTGCGTTGTTCTTTGTTTGTCCAGTTAAAAACAACGACGACAGTCATACGATCGTAACGATATCGCGGGGACAAAAGTCGCTCGTCTGTATCGGATCTGGACGAATGCAGCGATAGGGGATGAAAGCGTCGCTCGACATTTTAATAACGAGACAAAATGTATCTTGCTGTACGCTTCGTAGGCTAAACACCAGCGTAGACGTATCATCACGTTTAGACTTCTACGAAACGACGTTTCGTGGACAGTGGGCTATAGTCTTTCGAATGAAAACGGAAGACGAGGCTCGATGCAGACGCCATACGTGTTTCTTTGTCCTGCTGGTTAAACGCAACGAGGACGAGCGCGTATGGCAGCTAGAACGCAGCGGGGAAAAAGTCGCTCGTGTGTACCAGGTCTTGGAAAGAAAGCGATCGACGCGAAGAAACAAAGCGAAAAATAGTTGAAAATTGGTGTGTGCGTTTCCTTTGTTCGACCGTGGCCGCCACGCGGCGCGGCGCGGCCGTGCCGAAGTTTCTGGCACGTTGGAGGGGCTCGAATCCGACATGGCGATGGATCGATACAGCACCAAGGGGTAGTGTTATGGGGGTGGCTTGCTGGTAATACACGGGGGTTGCTGCCATTGCCCGATGGTGGAGAGAATGTACGCGTATTCTACTCCACCCCAGCGTTAGATCCAGAGGTAGCACCCTATTCGTCAATCCTCTTCCTTCGTTCTGAAGGCCCTTTCTCTTTATTCGAGTTCGTTAAACTTCCAGTCGGTCGGCAGAACCCTCTAGACTTCTCGACCGTTTTCTCTTTTCCCCCCGATATCATCTTTTTCTGTTTTGTCTCCTCCGCTTTGTCTCGCTCGGAATTTTAGATATCTTAAGTGTACACTCTGTTTTTTCATCATTCTCGCGTCAAAGGTCAAGTTCGTTATATCGATACGACAGTTCCTTATTTTTCAACCAAATATACATCGGCGGCAAAATTCGTCAAGTTAAACATAAGACGAGGATAAGACTTAATTTAACGTTCTGTAAAATCTAATTTGCGTCCTCAAGTGTAAGTGGGCTTATCGAAAAAGATATAATTTATTGTATGTTTTAAACTTGAATGTCATTTTTTGCTTCTACTATACTGTGCGGATTTTCTGTCTGTTTAAAGCACTGTACGAGTGAAGCTATTTAGCCGTATGTTTAGTAGACTGTCTGACCAGATTAAACAGTTTACTACTTGAATAACTGTTCTAATGCGCTTCACACGTATAATTACTCGCTATTTAGTTTTCATTGTTTAGCATCGCACATTTTAACTACCGTTGTTTTCGTCCTCGGTAAATAAATCTAAAGGAAATTAAACGTACCTGCATATGTATAAAATGAGTAATTGAAATGATTTGAAAACTTGTTCTTTCTACCCAGCATGTTGTTGAATTGTTTCGTGTTAATTAACATTTCAATGAAGGTATCTAAGTTGAATAGAGAATGATGCACTTTTAATAATTTCCACGTATTTCAATTATAATAACTGAATGGTAACTGTAATCCTTTTTCACAATTTGTTATTTATTATCTCAAAATTAAATAGAATTGTACTTATAAATTTCAACCTATTTATCATATCAGTTAGCGTATATTCCTGCGATCATACAAATAGCATTTTTTCCCGCGAATTAACAGAAGGATACCTATAACATTTTTTAGATAATGCGGCCATAATCTGATGGTATAATTTAGATCTGCAGTTCTGCACGATCTTCCATGCAAATTGGAAAATGAAGCGAAATTGCATCGTGTGAGATACTGCGCGTAAATCGTATGCTCTTTCATTATTAATACATCTGAAAAATGCTACTTCGTCCATTTAGAAAATTATACATAATTCCAAACATAGTTTTAAAATTATACTTTCGTATACGCTAATCGATTAGCTTTTTATGCTCTACGAAAATATGTTAAGGTGTACAGGTTGATTCAACTCAAACGAACCACCTCGATAATTCTTTCAGTTTGAAAGAATAATCGAATTATTAATTAAAATATTCAAGTGGCTCGTTAACAATCTTACTCGTTAACTGAGTTGACACTCGATCAAAAATTTAATTATCACTGTAACACGTAATTAGCATAAACATAGTTCATTCGTTGATACTAACAGATTGTGTTTTAATGGAAACTTTCTTTAATCATGACATTTAATAATAATTAATCTGTCACCCTTGTTCGTAAATATTTAGATCCATTATAGTCCATGTTGGTGTAAATACGATACGACTTGTTGCAAATAAGTAGAGATAAAGCAATGTAATTCCATTCTTTTCCTCTCACATAATCTCTGATACACGAATAGCAAACAATTGGTAAATTTAATTAGTTTAAATCAATTAGGTTTAAACAGTAGTACACTTTATCCTTTAAGAGTTCATAAAGAGCAGTAATGTAAACAGGATGCTGCAAGATATTAATATAATATCGAGCCTTCTATTTTTATAATTTCATATAGACGTAACAGGTGTATTCAAATATTTGTAACATCGTATTTTACATTTCTTTACTTCTTTTATCTTGATAAAGATGAAAGCCAAAGATCAATTGTCAATATTTGCCAATGTGTGTCTTAACGTGTCAGTGAAATTCTTCTAGAGTTATCGTTTTCATTGTAATATTTTATATTTAAAAGGTGCATGTAGACTTTTATAGCCGACTGTATTGTACCCAGAATATATTATTTCGGATCGATGCATCACGAGTATAATTAGAATGCTTATCTGATTTCGTGCAAAAATTAACTGCGTTTAGGGTTCATACGTTCTCACCATTTACGTTCTCACATACGTTCTCGACGTCATTACTTTTACTTCTGTCGTACCGTGAAGTTCTATTGTTCTTTCAGGTGACTAACAAAGAGGAGAGCGAACGTTCTGGTACACTTACCTCAAAGTGCGCTCTAACAATAGAATAAACTCGAAACGATAAAAGAGGAGGCACAAGTGAGCGAGACTTCGAGGAAGGTGCACAGCACCGTAACGATGATTATTTTTTATAGCCCTACGACCGAAGCCAGAAGATCGTGCTGCGTTCAAGTAGAATAAACTTTGCTTTATCTTTAGCCATCTATGTTGCTTTCGTTATTATGTTTTACTCTTTTAAATGCTCCGCTAAGATCAGATGCTTTGTTTTCAAACTTTATGATCCAGTTAATGCCTTCTAACAGACTTTATTATAACATTAAGACGAAGCACAGAGTTCAGGCGAGAAACACGTTTGCTAGTTATCGCGATAGAAAAATACGAATCATCGTACAACTCCTACATAATGGTAGATAGGGCAAGTTGGCTCAACGTGGAAACGTTTATGATAAAATTCTTCCAGAATGCTATATTTATTGGTGTTGTATTTATAACAAGTATTACATACGGTATCAGTATCTGTTTATCGAAATATGTTAAGACAAACTCGCTAAAGCTGACATAAAAAGCACAAAAAGATAATTTTTGATGATCGTAACAATGTTCTGCCTTGCCAGATGGAACGCATCTATTTGTACATGTCTTTTGTTGTCAGACCAAATAACAGGTCCCCTATTTCTATCAGATAAAATACCAATTCTTTTTCCTCTTCGAGCGAAAATACAATATGCAAAGGCTTTAAACTAGTCTTCGACATCTGCTGAGGATTTTCCCCGAGAGTCAACCTCCTTGGCAACGCAGTTTTGGGAAAATTAAAAACCGCAAGTACTCTACGATAGCCCATTTTTCTGTATAATTGTTTCATCGACTTTCCGCATTGATTCTTCGCTCCGACTTTGTCGCTCTGTTTTTCTTCCATACGTCTCATCCATTTTAATAAGGACATTTTGACGGACAAAAAGGTATAATAATGAGAAATGATAAGCAAGAAGGGAGTATTCTAGTAACTTTATACTTGTACAAATATGTGGTTGGAGTGGAAAATAATATTATATATTTATTTCTTCATCCATATACGAATCAAAATTATCTTGAGCCTAAGTTAGTCTTAAACATTAAATGTAAAACGTAGGAATTACAGTGGCCTGCAAATATAAATACCTGACCTAAAAATATGACCTATAGATAGATAGGTAATCTATAGTAACATTTTTTGGTCTGATTTTATCAATATCATATTTTACAATTGGATCAATATTATTATTAATTTGTTATATACAGTATTCGCTTGAGTTGTATTTTGATTTGTTTTCTTACTATCCGATAGTTTGATCGTACATTTCGTATGCCTAAATTTATAAACTTAAAAAACATGTCTCGATAAAAAATACGATAGTCCATGCTTTTTCCGGCGAAAAGAGCATCAATATACACTATGAGCAAAAATAAGGAAAAAGATGTCATAAAAACACGGGCTGAAAACGTTTTATTAAAAAGTTATAACTAGACTGCAGATTTTTACGCATTTATGGAAAATTTAAAGGTGCAAAAATGTTCAAAACGAATACAATCAGCAAAAATGTGAAAAATATTCAAAATGAAGTGAGATATTTGTTTTAAAATTATACAGGTTAAATATCTTCTAATTTTTATAATTTTTAATAACTTATAACTTTGCACTAGTTATACGCATTTCGAAAAATGTAAAAATTATTTAGAGAAAAGAAAAATAGACGTATCCAAGCTTTTTTATGAAAGATACACTTTTATAGAGAAATATTATACACAAAATCATAATATTAAACTGCGAAAACATTCTGTGTAATCATAGATTTTAATACGCTTTAATACGTCGTATATGTTAGCATCAATTATTGAATTGACTTTTGTAGTGATCTTCGTTTGTAATTTAAACAAGGGAACAAAGAATAAAATTTTACGATATCAAAAAAAAAAAAAAAAAAAATGATATACAGTTATCGACGTCTAGACATATCGACGTCTAGACGTATCGAGTCTGAACGAAACATTTGTCAGAAACCGCGAATACGTATTTGTAATCGAGTACGTAGAAGAATATTGGATGACCATGCCATTTCGCGTGCTTGCTGTGGTTAACCATTAATAGTTTACATACTTCCATTTCTATACTGATTACTTATTATAAACGAGTGGTCTGTATTTAATAAAAAAAAAAGTTTCTACATTCGGTTAATTTAAAAAAGTTATAAATCAACAAATATTTATGCCGTATTATGTTACGATACGTGTTACGTTTCAAACTTTGCTATTGATTGACCAATAGATAACAAGCAATGATTTTTCCGTAACAGTATCTTCCTGCTGTTTTCGAAGTAAAAGACTATTGGTAATCAATAAATGTATAGTTAAAAGCTGAGATTTTAACGTGTAATTAAAAAAAAGTTCATTATAATTGGTTAAATATTTTTAACGTCTGCTAATACTTATAATTGATACAAAGATTTGTTTCATTCTCTAAATTTTATTCCTGAACGTTCTTGTGTTTTAAAATTTTCCATAAAAGCATAGTCTAATCGTAGCGAGCATAATCTCCGTGGATTATGCAAACTACATGGATTTGTCCTGACATCTAGTAAACAATTAAAATCCATGTTTATAGGAGACTGATAGAAAATTATGTCAAATACTGTTTCGCAACCTCAGGTTTGACTTTAGTCATCGAAAGTTCATCAGAATCGAATTGGTATTTACGTATGAATAGAACCTGGCCCCTAGGATGCTATATACAATGTATAATGTCACCTATAAAGCAACGCTTAATTGCAAGTTGTCTAACTGCATCTGGCTGATTGTGAGTAAATCGAGGTCACAGAGTTTGATATTTCGACGTGAAGACATCGTCGTAGCGCGTCTCTTGTCAAGAAGATATTCGATTAATCAATCATAAAGATTAAGAAAGTTTAGCAGTGAGGATATTTAACGTTATTGAAAATCTGATTATTAGCAGTCCCATATTTTAAAGCACAATAATTATATACATTAGCAGTATTATGAATTTGCATATGTATCATTGTGATTGATTTTATGACCAATTACTTTCCAATATATGGAATTAATTGAATCGAAAGAGGATTTCTCCTTTAAGGTTTTGGACTTGTAAGATGAACGTTTAATTATCAATTACGTATATAAAACAACAACGATGCGCGAATTTCTCCATTCATTAAAATAAATTTGTTTCGCCAAATTCATCGTCAATTTTTCTAAATTGGGTATTGCTAATTATGCTTTTGAAGATTTTGGATAATTAATTATAAATATTCCTATATAACAATATCTTTATATAATATATATTCCCTTATATAGTTTAGTTACGATTGAAATCAATAGGTTAAATGTTATATTTTTTATTTTACGTATCTAATATGATCACTAATCTGCGGATATTCACGTAGCTTAAGATTTCTCGAATATTTTACGCATTCTTTTCGAGAATACTTTTAGTTTTTAAATATTGTAACGAGTGCCATACTTTTGATATTTTATATATCTTTGCATATTGTTCGCATTATATGCATTTTTGCATCCTTAAATTTCCCATTAATTCAAAAGAAATTCGCAGTCTGGAGATCACGTTTAAAAA
Organism: Bombus campestris; assembly: GCA_905333015.3. Lineage (NCBI taxonomy): Eukaryota > Metazoa > Arthropoda > Insecta > Hymenoptera > Apidae > Bombus > Bombus campestris. The sequence goes on along the minus strand of HG995137.1, from coordinate 219,204 downwards.
TTTCACGTTAGGTTTCACGTCAAAATTCTATTCACTTGAAAAGTACATATACTGCAAAGAATTCTCTACAATAATAAAGATTTTAAATCGTATTCAGTGCATCAGGTAAATTAAAATTAACTGATACAGTGGAAGCGAAATGATCTAGCTTTTGACATGAACTGTACGATACTGTATAACGTAGAGAATAAGCGGGGGAGTTTGCATCATCGAAAGCATTTGAAAGATCTATTAGGTAGTAGGTTAACTGGCAATCCAGGCCACGATAGAAAGTTGATATTACCTGTATTACTTGTAATACCTGCTGGTAGTTAAGGCAACAATACAAGTCATTAGGGACATTAAATTATATAATTACTTACACATGTATAAGAGAATTATCGCAACCACAGTTGTATCGCAATCAGTCATCAATGTTTCTTTCAACCGAAGACTTTTAAACTTTGTCTATTAATTTCAATACCATTGATTTGATTTCATAAAAAGTCATATCTTAATCTCTTAACGTTTCTTTCTTATTTCAATTGCTATAGACCATCGAAGTTCGAACATAATCCTCTCCAGAAGACGATCCGATCTTCGAGTTGTTCGAATTTCCAATTAAGTTCTCGCACGTGAAATAATCTAAATTCAAATTCATTGTAAGACAGCTTAAATGCCTAATTCGAAGGATCATATTGATCAATAGTAAAGAAAAGAATTAGTTTGATAATCGAATGGATTTATCTATAATGCTACATGCATTTAGAAACATTGATGAAGTCGCGGACCTCGAAGGAGGGTTACTAATTCTTCGATTTTGATGCTTTTGGAATATGTTATCAAAGTGATCGTTCTGAACAATCTTTCGTTATACACGTATAGGCTAGTTGGTTTTAGCTTCCTAGTTATACACAAAAGTATGTTTGCTATCGTATATATTCTAATTCAGTATCATAAGTATTCTATGCATATTAATCTTCGTTAAACTTCGTTTTTAGATTCTATTCTCTTTTTCAACTTATTTTTTTTTTATATCTTCTGGCAGTATTCAACGAATAGAGAGGAAATAGAACGTTTCTGAGTTTACGAATTCGTAGTTTCGGAAGTTTCGGTATCTGTGGCTAAAATAAAATTGTAATATTGCTTTGGTGACGATATATTTCAAGCTAGTTAACATATAATATGCTTTTTGTTTTTTAGTTGATTGCTGAATTTCTAATGCTGAATTTATATTACGTATTTCGAGCCACCATCGGGAGATTAATATACTTTTACAAAATGTATCTTGATGATTTATTAATGGTCGAGTAATTTATTCTATAAATATCGCTATCTCAAAAACTTAAAGTATGATGTATCCGTGTTCGTGAACTGTCTCGCTGGGAAAACTAATTCAACTTGGGAACGAATCCACTGGGACTATTAAATACGCTCTGAAACTCTATTTTGCAATTGAACTTTCTTCTCCTAAACCATTACATCTTGTCACTCCTAGTTTTATATATAAAATATAAATAAATAAAATAAAATTTCTAACTGTAATTGTAATCCATATTTCGTTGTACCTTTGTGTAACACTTTGAAGCTTTTTATTTTTATTATACCGTAGAACTCCGTTTATTTGAATCTATCGACTGGACAAATATAATTAATATAGTTCGTGTAATAAGATCTATCCTCCTCGCTACCTGTTATTTTTTCGTTCACACGATAGATGCTCATGCCGAGGTAAAGTGAATTTAAAGTTCAGCTAATCAAGTATTAACTAAAGTTTCGTTCCAGTAAATGAAACTCGCATAAATGATGTTCTACTGTACATATTTGGTACCTATATATGTAAATACAGGATATTCCTGCAATTGTAGCATAATCAAGCGAGGAGCGAAAAAATTGGCCGAAAATGTAAAAGGAAGTTCATATAGCAGACTTTCGAGTAGAACGCGTTTAACATACCTGATACACGTGTTAGTTTCAATTTGGCAGGCTTTGGAGGTTTGGCTCATAACGTCCACATCGCACATTTAACACTAATCTATGGAGAAAAATCGTTTGACACCCACAGTCCAACGTCTCGTCCACCACGTTCATTTCATCTAAATCCCCTCGACCTTTTCTTGCAGGTTTTCTAAAAAAACAGGATGCGTACAGAACCTTTTATTTCAGTGGACGACATGAAAGAACGAAACAAAAGGAACTGTATAATTATGAGTGCTGGATAAATGGACAATGAAAAATTTAAGGAAATGTTTAGAATGCAGTAGTGGTAAGTTTGAGCGTGTGTTGTGAAATATGTATAAAGTGTAAAATAAGGAAAAAAGTATCGAGTTTTTCCTGATATTACCCTAATACTTTTCTGTTCTGAATAGTACGAGAAATCAATTAACGTGAAAAGGCAGTGAGATTCCATTTAAAATAAGAGCGTAATCGCAGTTTGCAACTGCACCGAAGCAAAAGAATTCGATGAACGATGCAAAATTTTTCTGCACAACATTTTTCTGCCCGTGATAGAAACGAAATTATAGTCTGGCTGAATTACTAGACACCCTTTCTAGGAACAAATTAGTTTTATATAATTTAGTAGAAATATTACCTTAATACATAACCTGCATAATATATATCGTGGTGGTCTGTATGGATTTTGAAATTAATTTCACCAGTTAACGCAACAAACTAAAAGCTGAACAAATTTACGAAATTTTACTAACTTTGCGAGTACGTATAAATAAATTTTTACGTCCAAAATTAAAATCCACAATTTCACTGAAGGAAAGAGTATAGAAAATTGATTTCTTTATTTGGCAGAAGATGATGTAGAAATTTCTAAATTTTGAATATGTATTAAAGCGAAGACAATGTAAGCACAATATATTTTGATTATAAAATATCTATGCTCTTCCTGTCTCTCTTCGGAGAATTTCTATCACAAATTTATCATAATTTGTCAGTCGTTAAATTAATCTTTAATATTTGTTGATTGTCCTCGCAATATACATTTTTCTGTCATCTAAAGAGAAGAACTGTAACAACATCCAATAGAACTTTCATAATACATTTTCCATTCACTAATACCTACAGCTTGATAGTCTAAAAAAAAAGAATTATTCTTCTATTCTCTTTCTTGTTGCTATTATATTGTACTGCTTTATGCGGTCATTTATTTGTGATAATAAATTAGAAATTCAAAGAGTGTTTGCATGCACAGTATTGTTTCCCAAATTACAACTATAAAGACGGAATTTTTCATTCAGAAGCACCGAGTCTCATTTCGTAATAAACTGAAAGAACAAACATTGACTTTTGCTCGCAAGAAAAATAAATATACGAATGTAGTATTTTCTTTGGAAGTATTCCATTAGTCGAAAGTGAAGATTTTATTGACTCGAACAGTCTGTGCGCGCAAAGGCAGGCTGCCACTGAGGACGTCGGCGATGTAGTTAAGGAGAGGAGGAAGAAACGAGGAGAATAATTCTGGTGAACGCCCTCACTGCCTTGACCTCAACGACCTCTGCTTACATTCACGGACCTGAGACCAGATTCCTTCCGAGCTGTAGGTATCGAGAGACAGAGACAGAGACAGAGAGAGAGAGAGAGAGAGAGAGAGAGGTGTATCCACTTACTTTGCACAATGTTCATCCGATAGACTAATTAGCTACATTTAATGTAAATAAAATTATACTCATTTTCATACATCTGGAGTACTAACTATAAACATGGAATCTTATTCAGTTCGATCAAAGGAAAGATTATAAGTTTGCAAGCGAGAATTAGATTTCAGTCTTAACGCGGCCACGGCTTTCTTATTTCATATACATATGGACAAACTTTTTCGTGCTACCTGGTAGCAATGACTTGATTTAAGCGAAAGTTGCACACACGTATTTTTGACTTACTACGATGATCTTTGCTTCAGATCAGTTGCAAATTATTACCGATATAATTACGATAGCAATGTCACGTTACAGCGTTAATGAAATTTTTTAATGTTTTGTACAACACAGAATGAGTTATACGTGCTGAATGGTTAATATTTTTTTTATCGATAATATTTTTTATTCCTTTTCGTTTTGCAATAAAGCACAAATCTTGGGGATCTATTGACACTATGTGTGAGATACTACATCTTCCAGATGACCATTTTCCATTTCACAAAGGCGAGCTCTTTCTACGACGTCTTCCATTACGCCAGTTAATTTGTAGCTGTACTGTTCTAGTTCCTACACGAATGTTGTCTCGCAGTTGTGGGATTGCCCGAGGCTCGTACGCATACACCCTTCCCTTCAGGAAATCCCACAAAAAGCAATAGAGGGGCCTATCAAATTTGGAGACCGTGGCGGCTAATTAATTGCAGCTTTCTATGAAATTATTCTCCCTCCAAACGTGTTCCATAAGACGTTCAAAATAAAGCTGCACCATTTCGGTTCGTCGTACAGCGATGAATTTTTCTATAAGAGATTTCCAAACTCTTGCTTATAATTCCTAAAAAAACAACATAAATGGGCCGTTTATTTCGAAAGTGGTTAAAGTCCGTCTTTTCTTGTGTTGAAATATCGAAGTATTTGCGTTTCCATCGACTGAAAAATCCTTAGGTCTGCTTGGTTTGTCCGCGTCTCTATGTGTTTAACTATTTGTAACAAATAGCTTTTTTGAGAATTAATTAGATCAATGTTTTTTGTCGGAGTTACGAATGGTCTTCTGTCGCTATCAAAATCAGTGAATTGTACAATTCAATAAATTTTAATTATCTAAAGTTTATGTTTTGTGATTCAATCCATTTTTGTTTATAAACATCTATACGACACCTGAAAATAAATAGAACAAAGTTAAATAAAATTATTGTAATATTATTGCGTTGGACTATGCGTTGAGAAAGAAAGCAAAATAACGACAATATACAATACGTTCTTTAATCTTAGTTTTGCAAAGCTATTTCTAATGTAATAATACTCTATGTGTACAATAATTACGTTGAATTATGACAATTTAATTTCATAACAATAATAATAATTTAATAAATGTAATAATAATTTACGGCTATATTACTGAACCGTGTTTAAACAACTTATTTACAGCCGTACATGGAATATTATTTACGTCAGATACAGAAATTAGAATTACGTTCGATATCGTTTGTATTTGATCATCGATGTCTCGATTGTGTGGGCAGGATGCGGATTACAGAAAATGGACTCACACAACTTTCAAAGTAAATGATTATGCGATTCCATTTATTTACGAGATTTCAATTGATTAAAATAAACGAATATTTTAAGGTTTAAGTTATAAATTGTTTATAAGTAGAAAGTTAACAATAAAATACATATGAGTTTCTCTCGGTTTTTTCAAGAGATGGACTTCTAAAATACCACTTCTAAAATAAACGCTCCAAATTATGCTGCAACTACGTGTCTTTAACTATTAAACGAAATATTTATAAGAATTGTAAAACCCTTTGCGACTTATGGTTTACCCTATACATAGGTACGTAAAATGTTTCTTAGAGCATTCGTATACTTACGCCAGCTACTGTACACGTACTTACTAATAAATGGAACTTTGGTTTGACAAATAGTAACAATCAAATGGATTCTCGGTATACGTGATATTAATTTGTGCGTATCTGAGGTGGTGCGTGCAGAGTTTAATTAGATCGTCCAATGATGCATGATGGAGTGACCGCGATTGGATCATATCTCACGGGATGTCCTGTAATCCTATGAATTCACCCTATTCTATAACACGATAGTCTATTGCTTCATTATAACAGTTGTATCGTTCGCTACTGACATGAGCACATTAAATTTAATGGTCCAATTATTTTAATATATATTAAATTATATCGTTTAATTAATACACAGTGTATTCAATTTGTTTTTATAAATTACGCTATGTGTCATTATTGTAATAATAACAGGAGATATTCATTTCGCTCGAATTATTCGTAATTATTTTTCCGCGGAATATTAGAAAATAATTACTGCTTTTGTAAAAACTAAAATTAAACGAACAGAGAATATTACTTAAATACGAATGGGAATATTTAAGAATCTTTCCTCAGTTCAAAAGTTAGAGTCGCAAGATGGAACAATCAACTCGATATATTTAAAATTCGTATTCCTGCCGTTTAAACAAAAATTGAAATTTCAAAAAGTATCGTAAAAACTGTGCATGCAAATTTATAGGTATATTAGCAAACGCATAGTGAAGCAGAGTTACGATATGTAACTACATTGTGTATAGATTAAGCCTTTACTTCAAATGATTCATCGATATAATAACCCGGATAAATATTTCCATTAATTAAGTTAATTTGTATTTTTATACATAGATATAGACTTTTTTGTAAACGGAGTGACGAATATTTAAAATACATCGATCAAATATTTATCACTAAACCTAAACAAGATCCAATAATATGATTTTTACGTGTATTGCTTTAAAAATTTTGCAAAAAGACAATTTTCGATATCGTGTAGTCCATACAATTATTAGTGCAGTAACATCTGACTGCGTATGTATTGCACGTTCTCCATTCATCTGTATTTAGCTTTGCGTCAAAAAGTATCATAAACTTCGTTATTCAACGTTTAATTAATTTAATCAGTATTTTTTTGCCCGAACGTATTATTATCGAAACAATATTTTTGCTCGTATTATTCGATTCATAATATATTGGAAACTTCGTTATTAATAAACCATTTCGTCTACGTGAACGCGAGTATATACTGTTATTATTATTCGCTTCATAATTTATTCTCCGATTGTTGCAAATCAATAAAAATTACGAGGTTGTGTAAAGCACGCTATGCTTTAACGAGAAAATGTGGCGTCATATGGTTTCCAGTGATTATTCACGTTTTGTACATTTTTAATAAAACTTGCTGGCCTCCGGTGAAATTTACTGCCGAAAGTAGACGATCGTTATAGCGCTAATAAGAGGTCTGGCGTTAGCCTGGTGAAAAAGCGATCAAACATATTCTGCAAGCGCGAAATTCTATAAAGCCTCGACGTCTCATCGAGTAGTTCGTGGTAGATCAGAGCGAGAAGAGTCACTCTGATTTTTGCAATGTTTTATGAAAGGGGCCGCGCTTTGTTATTCCGCGAGATGGCATTTGAATAAAAAAGAAAGCAGTGGTAGGCTGGGGCATAGAAAAAAGGACGGGGTCAGTAGGAAGAGGGGAGCAGAAGAGCGGGAAAAAAGAGGAAAGCGAGGGGAGAAAGAGCTAGGGTACGTAGACATCTGTCTCAGCGACATGCAAATTAGTTGACGAGGCCAAAGGATCCGCTTCAGGATGACGCGTTTCACCAAGAACTTCTGCTTCCTTTCTTCTCATGCATCACGCTATGCCAAAAAACGAAACTAAAATGAGATAGAGATTAGAATATTGATCGTTTCAGACGCAAAACCATTGGTAATTTTACTTACAAATTTATTTACAGATTATATAGAACAGACTATTTGGTGAGAATTTTGATAAATAGGTTGACAAGTTTTATGTATTTCTAGAAAATGTAACATTTAAATATGCACATAACATTGGAAAATGTGAAAAATATTTGAAGCGAAGATGTACAACATATCCAAAGCATAGTACTTATTGTGATATTCGGTGGATGAAATAAAAGTCAGTGATAAATGTCATTGAATTGTACACGGTACGACATGTTTTAATAGGATTTTCTAACAGCAAAGAATGATCCAAAAATGTGGGAATTTCCGCTTATGTTTCTTATTATGAGACATCGATCACGACAAATTTTCAAGTTCAGCCGACAACTGGTTTATGAGACACGGGAGATCAAAGAACTGAAAATTTACATACAGATTTTGATTACTAAACGACTAGATGTTTTGGCTAAAGATCGTTCCCATCTAATTCTTGCTGGCTGTTAACAACGAATTTGAACTTAGATTTTCGCAAACATTGGCCGACTCAATGATCGACGATTTTTGGCGGTCATTCGTTAACAAACTAAAAATGTGCCATTGGGTTTTGCGACACAGATTCGAATTCGACTGTATCACCTATCGAAGTCAATGCGCGCTTTCTCCAAGTATCTATCCTTTTATGTACCCGCCCTATAACAGCGTTTATTGTTTTATCTCCTTATTTATTGTTTTATGTACTTACGCCATAATAATTTACTCAATATTTCATGTACGGCATTCAAAGTCAGTGAACCTCGAGGAAAACGCTTTGATAGATCAGCAGTTTAGTTTCAAAGGAAAACCGTGTAGTTTCTAGTAAAAGTGTCATGCTGCAATGTTTCGTGCCTCTGGCGATAATCCCTTCTAAGCCGCTGCTCGCACCCTCGAAGCCCCTGGTAAGCAACTCACAGTGGATGCCGACCCCATCGCGAAACCAATAAATCCATTTGACGCAGTTTCCTGCATGGCCAAACTCATCGATGCGTCGAAAAATCTGGCGAATACCCTGCCAGAAGTTAAAACGCTGCGTGCAATTATCGAAAGTTATCGTGCGTTCGCAATGTCTATCATCAGAAGAGCATCTATATAAATTTAGTTGGTCACGAACCCTGTATACAGGGTGAACGATATATACCAGGTATGTAAATATGAAACCGGAATTTTTGTATATAAAATACACGTTTATTGTATGAAAATGATTAAAAATATTTTATTCGAAGTATTGCTCATCGCTAGCTATACATTTTTCCCACCTGTCTGGCAATTGGTGGATGCCACGCCAAAGAAAACTGTCGCTCTTTTGAGGCAAACCAGTCATCGAGCCATTTTCGTACATTTTCGTAAGAAGCGAAGTGCTGGTCAGAAAGTGCGTGTCCCATTGATGCAAATAAATAGTAATCGGACGGAGCCAAGTCTGGTGAGTAAGTCACGTGCGAAAGTATTTCCCAACTGAACGCTTCGATCGTTTCCTTGACCGGTTTTGCTGTGTGCGATGGTGCATTATCATGAAGCAAAATTACTTTGTGTCGCCTTTTTTGATATTCTGGTCGTTTTTCACGCAAAGCTTGATTCAAATCGATCATTTGTTGTCGGTAGCGCTCGGTATTAACGGTTTCGCCAGGTTTTAACGGCTCATAATAGATCACACCCTTCTGATCCCACCAAACACAGAGCATTGTCTTCCGTCCATAGCGATTTGGTCTTGTCGATGTCGGTGGTTCGCCTAGAGCTACCCATGAACTTTTACGCTTAGGATTCTTAAAATATATGTAGGTAATAACAGAATTGAAAGGCGAAGAATCACAAATATACCATTTTTACTTCTGGTCTAGATAATATGTACCATGTATAATATTACAATTATGTTGTATTCACGCATGAAAATTACTGTCACGAGCAGTTGACAGAATGAGAGTACCGAAGAATAATTTGCGTCAGTTACACGCCAACGAATATAAACGCCTACTGAACATGGAAATTCTAAATAATAATTAAACGCGAGGAAAGGTATTGATACGAAGATTGTTTAATGAAATATGTACATTTCAATTTCCTAAAAATTTTAATTTTATATTTCATCCTTCTACTATCTCGCTTCGTTTTTTCTTCTTAGTTTTCTTTCATCTCTTTTAATTAATTCATTAATTTTATTAACAGTATAGTAACATGAAATATTTTGTAATTGAAATTAACATTTTGGTATCTAATACCAAAAATACCCGATGTGGCCTCGTTTTCGACTATCAGTTTCTTTTATATTGTAATAGTTGTTTCCGAATCTTCAATCTTACATAGGAGCGTGAAGATCGTCGAACTTGTTGGAACAGTTTACGCGAACTATTCTTTTACCGACTTTTGTCCTCGCATTGACGAAGAGTTTCAACATTGTCATCTAACTTTTCATAAACAAGAGATTCTTAATTTATCGCTACTAATAATCAGCTGGTCAGGAAATAAGGTCGACTCGTCCATTTACCATTGGAAATCGTTGATCTAAGTATCGTCTGGCATCATAAAGTAAGCCGTCACTCGAAAACAAGGTCATATCGAGCACATGTTTCTATGAATTCTTCTTATTTTAGTATGCTGAATCAGCCTCTCCCTTTGTCACGTGTTCTGACTCACCCTGTATACATAAAAAGTTTCTAGGAGTGTACGAATACTTTCGTAAGTCACGGTGAATGTATGAAACCGTTCGATTAACTAGTTGTATTAACTAATCCGAAAAGCGGTAAAACAGCAAAAAGAAGATGGGGCCGAAATATCGATCAGGTCATTTCCATTCCATTACGAGATATCAATAGGTTCGGTTCACGAGGGATTCTCCTTTCGAGAACCGAGTACTCGATGTCGACAGGGACAAAGATGGCAAGTTTCTTGTTGCTGGACGTACTTCCCATGGTGATGATGTGCTACTTGCAGAAGCGTAACCGAAAGACGGCTGGGCTTATGCTCCTCACCACAACAGCGACCACATAAAACATGATTTCGAGATAACACTGAACAATATTCCAAATATTATCTATTAGTATTTGTGCAAATAACATTTAAACGATATTATGACAATATTGGAAAACATTTAAGCTGTAGGTTTAACAAATAATCTAGCTGCTTGTTTTTTACGTCGATAAAGGGCATCCTGTCCGATTTCGATGATTTTGAGATATGTTAAAGTTAAGTTAATTAAAGTTCAACGTTTTCTGGACAGAATGTTTTCGTTGGTCGAGTCAATATGGATGGTGTACCATGTACAGGAAAGGTAAGTACAGTTTTCACTCTAATGCTATTTGTACGTTTGCTGCAATGCTGTCTAAGCTGCCTAATCTGCTGTAAAGATTGGTCAGACTTCGCTTCTTACTTCGATTATTTTCGATTGGCAGGAAATGCTCTTAAAAACGGGAATAATTTCGCATTACGCCCGATAGAATATAATTGTCGTTCGCGAAGAAGACGTCAGGATGTTCGTAGTAATCCAAATATACCATGGAAATTCATGTACTATAGATTATAGGTGATTTCAATCTCATCAGATGTGCTATAAGGTAATAAGAACATTATAACAAAGATTTGAAATTATTGTTGAGTTTAACAATAATTTTGCAATTATTCAACAGCAGAATATTCAGAGTAATTCAAACGCATCATGGAAATTGTTACGCTATAGAGGATTTCAATTTCGACTGAAACATCCTCGTAAAGTGACACGTTACTTTCAATGATGGACGTAACGTTTCTTAAGCATCGGAGAAAAGGGAAAGAATAGAATAGAGGACAAGGGCGGTCACTTTTATCTTTTCGTGGTGGAAGACTTTGCCTGCTCGCTTCCTCTGTTCATCCTCTTCTTTGCTCAGCAGTATTGTACCACTATGCGACGATTCCTGGCACTTTAGAGGAAATATGCTCTTAAAGATAATGGCGCCATAGTGTCCTTCTGGACATTATTAAGACTTTCTTCCTTACTTTTTCTCATCATATAATATAAACTTTCATCTAACGACGTATTACAAGCAAATTCGCAAAATTTCATGACGATCATTCGTATCGTCCGTATGCGAATACAAATGTATCGGTAGCAAATTGTCAGCTCTACTCTATTACGTTATTTTTCGTGACAAATTTGTTACATTCATATATTATTGAAACCAGATAAATTGACAAAGAATACGAAATATTCAAGAATATTATTAATCTTTTTAACGATTAATATATTAGTTTATATTATAAAGTTGTACCTGGTAGGACACGTAAAACGTGACAAATTTTTCCTACAATGTATTTGCGACGTAGATAGAAAAAAAGGACCTAGAGTTAATATTAATATTAATAAAAGGTAATAAAAATAACACGATTATACGATATACGATACATTTACAAAGGAAGAAAATGAGAATAAAATGACGTAAGCTTTAAACAGCTGTACCCCAAAAACTTTTTTCCGAGCATTAGGTCCCCTTTCTCATTCCACGTCACATTTATACCAATGTCAAAGATAATAAAAAGTCAGTGCTTTAGGGAGGCAAATTGTATCGATTCAATTTCTCTATCGTATATAAATCTTTCAAAGAGATTTCAAGTTAAACGATACTTCGTTTTAACTTCATTTTAAACAATACCGATTAACAATTTTTACTTCACTGCCATTTTGAAATCTCGGGGATAAAATTCGTGACCATCTCGATATATTCATCTTGAGCCAAAGTAAGTTTCATTTGAAATATTTTGTCGAACAAAGTATACCATAGTTTAGGAGATATTTCTGTGGATCGATTAAAATGAGACACCCTATGCGTATTGCCAAATGCGGTTCCCATTTTACGAATATAATCACGATAATCGTGTCGTCGTGTCGCGTTACACAGGTAACTAAATTTCAAATATGTGTGTAAAAAGAGTGGTCGTGTACTTTTGTTAGCCACTATATTATATGTTGCGGCATGAAAAGAAATCGAGCACGAAACACGTTCGACCGATTTAATCAAGAACGTTGTATCGGGTTCTGCAAAACATGGGGCGAGGCAACACCTTCTGCGTACGATAATCGTCTTTCACGTTTGGTGAGATATCAGAACGCCAGCTGAAGGAGAAATATTACCCACATATCGCGATGAAATTGATAGGTTGAATTGTGAAATTCTTCAAAGAATGCTTACGAAACAAAGCATTTAGCCTTAACCGTAAATTACATGTAAATCGTGATATACGTATATTTCGATAAATGCATTTCTGACTAATGTCACTTTCATTCAGATTCCGTGGATCTTCACGAAACTGTTAAATCGTTGTCGTTTGAGCCGTTCGTAGGCTAAATTGGTCACAATTTCACTTACTGAAATTTTCGAAATTTAGTGCCGGTTGAGCGATGTTCATCTTATATAATTTCATCAATCTGCTCTACTTCCTCTTTTGCGACCGACTCGGTAAATGGAGTTAGCTGGTTTGGCAAATTAGCGTTTCATTTATCAGATTACACGCTGTTAATTCATTGCATAATGAGTTTATTCGTAATGAATGTACCTCTTGTTCCTTTTAATTGAACAGATGGTATAAGAAAAGTGAAATCATGCAACAATCGAAACTCTGACGTGGTCGATTTTTGTTTCATTAGAAAGTGCTCCGATAATTATTCCAATAAACCGATCACTTAATGGATAATCGAGTAGAAAATTAGATATGAAATATTCAATTAACGAACTGTTTTCAGTCATGACTGAATATTTAAAGATGTTAAATATATGTTTGCATAAAGAACACTTTGACATACTTTAGCGTATCATTTACAAGAAGCTCTCAAAGGTACCATTTTTAGATACACTACGTACCAATTTCATTTCGTTGATACAGTATACACATAATACAATACACGAACTCGTTGATCGGCCGTGTAACGCTTAGTGATTATTTTGCTATGTATCCATAAGACGATTGCTAAGGCGGAGCAAAAGGTAATGCATCGTTGGAGAATGGTGGCACTTTGAAATTAGTCTAGTCATATATTGTCCATCATATACATTCAATGTGTTGAACGTGTGAAGAGACACGCACACATACATATCTAACAATAAATAAATAATAAACGTGGATTTTGTACCGAAAGCGTTGCTTTTAGATTCTATGTTTATTAAGCATTTCTTAATCCTCTCGATAAATACTTTTTCTCGGCGCTTTTAACATTCTGTATATGTAACTGTTTAAGGTGCATTTACAAAATACTCAATTTTTAAATCTTTCGTAGGCCAGTACTTAGTATGTAAAATCCTGCAATATAAAAATTATAATAGCTTCGTATACATATACATACATACGCGCTGTCTCTGTGCTTCTATTAAATACCCCATAAATTTCAGGTTTCCGTTTTTCTTTCCTTCTGCAAGGGAATAAAATACAATACAATCCAAAACGAGATAATAGCTTTTGTTCGTTTAAATCTCAAATATTCTAATTTTTTGTTAAAAAAGAGAAAGAATCAGCGGATGGTAGAAGTTGAATAAAATCTATCAACCAGTGAAATTCTCGATTCCAATGAAATTATCGATCTTAGGACTTGAGAAAACGATAGAGAGAAAAAAGATAGAAGGAACAGATCCTTTTGGTTAGTGAGGTTATTTTTAGTAGTTTTATATCGCGTTAGCTTTCTAAGGGATGAGGTATGTATTATTTCGTTAATCATGTCGATTTCCATACGGAGAGACAAGCAAAATTATCTCGTGATGTTGGCTGTTGAAGTGCTGCAGATTATGCAATTAATCTGGATTATCGTTAAACGGAATCATTGATCGGAATAATTTTCAAACGATTAGTCACGAACTACGAGATGTTTCTTTCGAATAGCTAAAATTTTCCGCTATTATACGTCTCATTGAATGAATAGAACAGCTCCTGCGTAATCACATCTAGCCATTCATTTCATAATAGCATAAAATCCGACATAATTGTTAGTAATGTTTTATTCAAAACAAAATGTTCTGTTTCATATCGAGAAATTCGCTTCGTTCAATTTATGGACACAACATTTTTTATAACTATCACGTTAACACTAAAAACACAAATATGGTATGTAATTAATTTTAGATAAAGAAGCAATGGATTTATTCAATTTCTTATACCGATTGAATATCACATTCGCGTTAGACACAAAGATAATTCAAATAAAAGAGTTACTATTTTAAATTACTATTTGAAGAAGATGTACTGTTTGAGTAGTTCTCATCGTACAAATATAGTATGTATCTGATATAAACCCAGCACTTCCTTCTAATAGGAAAGAGCAAGTTATCCTCACCAGACATGGACACACTAAACTAACACACTTTCATCTTATAACTAAAAATGAACCAAGTAAGCGCAGTCAGTGTAACTGGATTCTGTTTGTAGATCATCTTCTTAATTGTAGCAACGTTTCCCAATACGAAATTAAATTTGCTCTTCCAAATGAGATTGAGGCATGTCTAAATCGTACAATACATCACAAAAATCTTCTCAACTTTTTCAAAAATATTCATTCGTATCACCGGCTGTGATATTGTGAGCTAGCGATTTAGTTCTAAAATACACTGTATCGTATTGATTTAAATTTAGATTGATAGTGTCACATGCTTAAGAAGGTCACACGCTCAGAAGCAGTAATAGAGTAGACTAAACATCCTGCATGCCACAGCTATCGAAATAATAACCAGACAGTAACGGAATGGCAGCCTCTGATGTAATAATGCACCCGACAACAACCCTTCCAGAGGGACTAAAACCTCGGTATAAAAACTTTTTGTTGTAACACTTTGAACCGTCACTCATTTGGATTCGCATAATAGATTCCATTACCATATATGAAGTTCAATTTCTTCACCTGATTTGTGAAGCGTTCGAACTGCGACGCGAGGAGATCATCGATGATCTGTCATTTTCATGATTTCTTGTGTCTTCTACGTGACAATAGCACTGTATTATACTGTATCAATAACGAGTCGCCCTGTACACATATGTGTAAATTTTACTCTAACAATATCATGGCGTAATGTTATTAAAATTCGTGTAACTAAAAGGTTGTCTTAAACGTTACTTTGGTTTTGGTTTAAAAGGAATTTTATAACAAGATGAAAGTAACGTGCTTTGTGAATAAAAGTAAGTTGTCTTGCTTCGACAAGCACTCATTGTCAGTTACAGAAATATCACTCGGATTGAACGATTAAATGCCTTTTTGCGCAGATGTTTTGCAAGCAGCCCATGGGTGCTCGTATTTACGATGCTTCCTTTCCACGGAGAAATGCGAGAGTTATATTTTTTCTCGTTATGCAATAAACAGCTTCGAGCTCGTTCCCACCTGACGTTAATACCCGAACACTGAATATATGTACTATATAAGTACTTTGCTCACGTTGGCTTTGGACATGACTTACGGCCACGTAACACGAGAACTCGTAGAAGATGGCTGTACGTACGTAAGATACGCTTAAGTGACGTGCGTTTTTCTCTAGCTGGTCGATAAACATAGCGAATTGCACGCTTCCCGATCAATCGATGAGAAAGTTTATTCTTCTTTCTCAATACGATGATCTCTGTATTGTACATAGGTTCTAGACTCTGATACGAAACGTATAACCACCTGGCAATAATAATTACTAGACCGCGGCTTTTTATGCATTTGTGGGAAATTTCAAAGCACCTATTATGTGATAATACGTAGCAAGGAAAGCTTTCTATTTAGATTCTATTCCTTTATTTGTCTTTATAAATTTATGAAAATATCTTGTAATTACATAGCATGTATATAGTTCACATACAGTGACGAAAGTATTTGAACACTCTCCCCAAAGTATTGGAAACTTCTTATGTATGGGTTTCATCTAAGGAGGGCCTACATAACTTTATCGCCTGGAACATCTCGCTTATTTTTGGTAATATTAGAAAATGTTGCAGATACAAATTGAATGATTTCAAAAGGGACGTAATTTGGCACACATGGTTTTTCCATACAGTACATGGAAGGACACGCCAATATTAATTAATAACAAATATAACGCTACATTTTAAAAAGCGAACTCAGTACCACCGATGTACTCGCGTACTGGTATAAATTTTATTTTTTATAAAATAAAATAAAATTAAATTAACCGCAGCATAAAACATTTACACGAAACAATTCAAAGTTAATATTCCAATCGTAGTAAACAAATTTTACTGATATAACGTCACATTGCCAAATTTGTATGAACGTGTATATGTATATTGGAAAAAAACTCCACGTAATTATAGTAAAAGCTCCACGCATTTCTACTGAAAAATATATTAAAAGACTTTTTCAGTTTTTATCTTTTTTTTTCCTTTCTCAGACAACATTTTTCTTAGCAATTTAAAGGCTTGAAAAACAAAATATCTATAAAAATATTTCTTTAAAATATTTCTTGGAAACATAATCGCCGATCGGTGTTTATATCATAAACACTGCTCGTATCTCATTTACGATAAGATAGTTCCATTTAAAAGAGCATGAGATTACGTTCACACCCATAACGTTGAACATATTGCAAAGTGTCTCTTCGCAACCGTAAGCGTTCGTGCGATTCAAGAAAATTCTGTGTTTTACGGAAGTTTTGTTACTAAAGTCAGGATGGAAGGCCATGGTAAGTAACTATTTGAAATATAATTTTATTTTCTCTGATATATTTAGATCGATACCCATTTGTCGCGTATCTTACGAATACTATGCATTTCATGCGCCCGATATAACAGGTGATAAAATGGCTATGATAAATACATAACTGTTTAAATAATTACTTTAATTTTGCGAATATACAATATGATTCGCAATTCATAAGAAAAGTGCATCGGTGATTTCGTTTTCGGGAAAATCGATTTGGAAAATTTCCAAAATATACGTAAATTTGATTACAAAAGCGTAGAATAAAATCTTTTTGTCTAAAGTCACATTTTTGAGCAAATGGAATTTGAAAATATTGCCCATTTCTATTTTCTCCGTTACAGGGCCATACACGTAAACATCTGATCCTTCGTTTTCAACTGTCCAGCTCATATTTGTCAATTTCCTGACAAATTTTCAAATTCGATTTTCTCAAAAACCACTCGTCCATTGCAATTTTGTTATTATTGATTTTCGTTTTATTTGCAGCCATAAAATCTTCGTGTTTCCATTTGTACCATGAATTACGGATCTTTCTAATCTCAGTATCTGTATAATGTTAACAAATCCGTATCTACTTTCTGGTTAAAGGATCAACTTGTCGCTTAACCGATTCGTCATCTATTCCTCGATTAAATTTATCACTATATACGCCTTCTTTATCATACTGATAAGGTTTTTAACCTTAAAATTGGCACAAAAATTTGTATTCTGACAAATGTAACTCGTACTAGGAAAACGATTTATTTGATTCGATAAGTAAATTCTGCAAAGTGCTTTGAAAAACGGATCTCAAATCTAGATTTAACAATCACCCTGTACATCATTCCATTTACACACATACAATTTCTTGCAAAGATATTTATATACTTAACATACATTGGAAAACTCCTACACTGTTTATGCCATATAAAACACTTTGACGTTCATTAGAGATGCGATTGCCAAGATTATATTGGCAAAGTTTGAACCCAATCTGAAAATATATACGAGTGATTCTACAGAAGTGGGAATTTTTTGCAGTATTCACTTTCTAGCACTCTGAACCCTTTGCGGTCCTATGTCCAGTGTGACTGGACTCTTTTTCTGGTAAGTGCAATGTCCAGTCCGATATATATGTAGATGCGATTTAAACTATATTACGTTTAGTCTCATTTTAATTAAAAACATCTTACAAATACGTCAGTGGAAGTTTAATTTTAAAGAAATCAGAAATGCAAAAGTTTCATCATTATCCGATGGAAACGTCAGTATGTATCGTTTTACGGACGATGCAGTTGCACTGTTTAGTCATCGAGCGTCAGGTATCATTCGAGATATCTCTTTTTTATCCCGACTGATAAGCCCGAGCAACTTCTGAAACGCCTATCTTCCTCGATCTTCCTCGCTATGTTATAATACAAACTTAGGGACCTTGGTTTCAGCTAGCAATTGATATCGTTTGCCGGACCTGTCGACGTCGTCTATTTAAATAGCTATGCAGTTACAGAGCAACGCTTCTGACTGCAAACGGCTGAAAACGTTAAATTATATTATATTTGTATGACAGAGAAAGATAGTAACTGTAACTTCATAGGAAAATTACGAAGAACTATCAATTTAACTTATTTATATCTAGAGATTATCTCTTGCACATGAAATTCTCAGTCCTCTGCTATGCCACAGTGTCAAACTTTACTCTGCAACCCATGATCGGTGAATTTGAAATTATGTACTAATTTTTCTTTTTTATATATATTTTACAGTAGTGATATTTATTATTCATATCGTTTATTTTTACTTCGATCGACTTCGTTTTATTGATAAATAAGATTTACAATCTTTGCCGCCACTTTTACACCTTTGCGAAATAATTTTTGAAAGAATGATATTTCTTTCAACAGGTTCTAACTGGCATTTTGGGATTGGTAAATTTAGGCATCCTTGTAGGACAGTCATACTTTCCAAATTACCAACTTTTCAACCCCGCGGTTCGTATTATATTCCAGGTTTATTATTTTTGTTGAGCTTTATTTGCTGTAACGTAAATGTAGCAGTGGCATTTAACTTTCTTTTTAATATCAGAATTGAATAGTGATAATCCCTGAGAAGGCTAATTATCTTCCAACTAATGCTTCGTGATAAACAGCGTGAGGAAATATTTGCTGCTTTAAGTAGAAGGTTTCGAATATGTTTGTTTCAAATATGTTACATGCGACTTTTATTGGACTATCAGCCTCCTGGATACCTTCTCAGTCCTTGTAAAGAGTTCTTCAAAAATATACAGATGAAATCACAGACAGCTATTTATTTGCCTGACCATAAATTCTAGCGATATTAGCTTGTCCTGTGTCATACCTGAAGCTTGTTATATGTCATTCGTAAATTAAATGAAAAAATGTCAAAGAAACATCACTGCGAGATAATTTCCACTTCTGTAGAGTCACGTATATACAAGTTACAAGACATTAGGTTGTCCCGAAAGATTTTTTCCATTTTGATCTATCGTTACAAAATGGATCATACATGATTTAATAAAATAATATGAAACAAGAAATGCCGCGCATCTCTTATTTCCTCATAAAACGAAAGAAGCTTTTGAGACAACCTAACATTCACTGTAATCTCATATATACTAAAAAATTAGTACACAGTGCGAATAGTCACCTCCAGTATATAAAGAGCGTAAGAGACGATCCCACTTAACGCTGAGACTTAGCGATATTGTGGATGATTTTCGGTTCGAATGCCTTTGTTCGCGATACCTTTTTAAACGAATAAATCCAGAAGAAACATACACGAAATAAACCTTGCAACGACCTCCGCAAAAAAGAACAGACACAAAGAAACAGACTCCACACGAGTCACTATAACATTACACATTCAGACCTTATCAAAAAGAGAATCGTGAACCCTGTGAATATTGCAACACCAACAACACCATCGAACATCTACTTTACTACTGCGCTAAATTCCAAGATAAACGATGTCGACAAGTGTAGGAACACTTTCGTGAGCTACTGTAGTGTAACGAATCAATAACCATTGATTACTGGAGTTTGTACTCTGGAATTGGCAATAGATAAATTCAACGTGATTCACAAGACTGGTCTAACCAACGAAGTTCGCGACCTGTGAGATATTCGATCGAGAATGTCGTTGCCAACAGCCTGATTTCTATCTATAGAGATAGTTTCCATGTTCAGGTTCACTGATACCGACTACTTCTGCAGGATATAAATGGGTTAGATTCACGGGTGATCGCTACTTCGTACCGGGAATGATCTGTGTCGGCAAGGACTTGGATGGCTTGAATCTTGTTGTTGGACGTGCCATGCATTATGGTGAAATGCTTCCTGCGAAGGTGAAGCCAGAACATGGCGTTGCTTATGTCTGTTACAACGGCAGTGAATACACGAAGCATGACTTCGAGGTAAAACTAAACGATGTTTAAATGATATTATTTCTATCTTGAATGACGGACTTTTATCCGTTTGCATATGTGTTTATTAATTGAGTTTGGGTAGAATATTCATGTTTAATATTAAATACTTATTAAACCCTTACTTGCAAGGAACATCGCTCAAGTACGACACACCGATGTTGGTTATATTTTACAGATAAGTACATAATACGTGACTTATTTGCAAATAAGCAAAATGCACATAATATGCAAAAATGTATAAAATATTTAAAGGAGAGCATTTATCGTGATATTTGGTAGATGAAACGGAGAAACGTATAAAATAGCATTCGCTATCGATTGCTGACATTCGTTTCGCTCTTCGAATATACTTGCTTGCATAAATAAGCAGCCACTTACTTGCAAGTGGCGGTACGTTAGGTGCCCCTTATTTACTACGATACGCTGGATCACATTTATCGAAATCAATTTCTGCCGATTCGATTATGCTAGCGTCTCGTTTAAGGCTATTTGTTTGAACGTGAAGAAGATTAGAAGGGTGACAATCGTGCCCCTATACCGATCCCTCTAAACAGCGTATTTCTAAACGATAAAACTATGCAGATGGTTGTAAGATACTTATTCTCGTAATAGATTTTGATGCCCGCCGAATTCCATTGGGTCCACGCGAGTAACGGTCACGTTCCACCACACGCGGTCGAATCTGGGAAAACGGAGGAAGGAGAAATGCTTTACGTAGGTCGTGCTTTTCAAAATAATATACCATGCGTGGGAAAAGTAAGTTCACTTTTTATTTACATTTCAATGCAGTTTGTGCAATGCAAACATCGACCAAACCATTACAAAGGACCCTTTGTAACTAACCTCCACAAGGTTTTAGCCGTTCACTCGTTATTCCCTAACAATTAATTATTAACGAATGAAGTTGAAAATATTCACGTATGTTGACGTATAAGCAGCAAAGCATCGACACGAGGTTAGGCATATAAAAATCTTCGGCCAGTGTGAGCCGGCTGGCAACTGTTTCACCGATGCCAGGGGAACCCCAACGCACGGAAAAGCACAAGCGATAATAATTTCCAACCACAAGTGGCCGCGTGCACCATTCGTCGCGTCACGTCGCGTCGCGTCGACGCCATCGATGAAGGGGCTGGCAAAACTTTTATGTTCCTGAACCCCATACCGATACTTCGTTTCAGGAAACATGGTACAATTGAGACGTATAAAACAGGAACAACTTAGCGCGGAGCTGTCCATACGGATTTGTCATCATCCACAATGCCCACTCCAAACCTGACAAAGTTCGCAAAGAAATAATAATTATCGAGTCTGCCCATCCAGTTGTGGGCAATTTCGTTCACATGACAGCGGACCATTTGTTTGCTCTTCGACTATTTCTTCAGATTTTATCAGTCAGGTGTAATACTGATTGTCCGAGCGGAACTTTGTATACCTTGCGGACTGCACTTGTAATATATATGTCAACATACATCTATGTTTTCAACTTTATTTGTCAATAAGTCTTGGAGGAACAACGAGCGATGGGTAAAAAAAATCGAGATAGAAAATCTAAATCAAATATATATATATATATATATATATATATATATATATATATATATATATATATATATATATATTTCCGGTTGGACGCGAAACATACTTTCCTCAAATATTTTACGTTTGGAACTTTCACGATAATTAATAGATAACATACCTGTGGTTCTTCGGGTTTCGATCGTGCACGTAACAATAGTCGGATTTATTCGAATAATAAGTTTGCATTAATAATAAGTTTTACTACCTTCTTGCGTAATGAATCACGATAAACTCCAACTAATAACACCGTGTCAACTACATATATGTATGGTAGGTGAGTGATAAGTTCGTTCGTATTTATCTTAAAGGAATATGTACTTCGAGTACTAGATACTACTTCTCTAACTAACTTATCTATATCATTTCTCTACAAATGTATATAAAACTTATATACATTTTATATTCTGTATTTCACATTTTATATTTTATATTTTATATTCTATATTTTATATACATTATATACTAACGTATATAAAAATGAAATGTTTTATGTTTGTCCATCGATCACGCCTCAACTACCGAACCGATTCACTTCAAAATTGGTATGAGTTTATACTCATCAATTTTTATTATAACAATTATTTGTGATGCAGGATTAGAACATATGCTATTTATTTTTCCTTAAGTTACATTAATATCTATTTCCTCTGTCTTATCTATCTTATCTCAACCCCGCTTCTCCACTAACTCAAAAGTGCATGCGAGACTTGGCCATGGGCATGTACATACATATATAGTGGGACCATAGCAAGGATATCTGTAATAGGTTCCAGGTTCCACGCAAGCGAACATGGATGATTGATGACTTTTAGTTTAATATACAGTGAAGTCTTGGTTATCCAAGTGAAGTCCCGTTTAACCGAAGTTCCGTATTATCCACGGTGCTTCGAACTATGTCGTAACTTCATTTTTTCGAAAGTTTAACGCAGAGTACGAGAGTGGAAATAGTCAGGTGCCGTTAAAACGACTAATCAAACTTACGATTGATTAAATAATTAATTAAACTTAAATACACGTACAATATTACATTATCAAAATGTTTTTTTTCCGAGGTAGATTAGATCCACGTCAAGTCGGATAATCGACACTCTGCGGTATTTTGATTTACTGTCACGTTTAGTGGCACTGTTTATTTGTATTAATTATTTTATTATTTCAATATACAGGGCTGACGATTTGGTGTCTTAAATAATATGTATATAAATAAGTAAATAATTATATTTCTCAAGCAACGTCTTACACTAGAGCAAATCTTTCATAAAATAACTTAGATGTTTGCATTTTTTCTTTCCCATAAAGGTATATTACTGGATAAAATTGAACGAACTTATTACCCAGTATTTTATTACTTATAAAAATCTTGAAGTAATCACTCGATAATAATACTAAGCCGATCGACACTGGGAGTGCACACATACTCAACAAATTTTCTAATTTCGTTTTATCGAGCAATCAAGCGTCCTCAAACAAAATAAAATGTATGGTTTTTATTCCTTGTATAATCGGGTTATATAATCCGTCCTGAGATAGTTTCCATATATCGCACAAGATTTTGTACAATCTCACATTTTCTTCCTCCAAGTTTTACATATTTCTTTGCTTTTCGCTGCAACTTACTTGTGTCTCTGTTACATTAGATTTTTCTTTCCAGGTACATAGAACCCACGGAGCATTGTACGTACCTTATGCAGGCAAGGAAATCTCATTTAAAGATTACGAAGTGCTGGTATTATCTTAAACGTTAAATTTCTTGAACGGTAAAACTATTTAAATTTGCACTCAACTGTAGATAAATATACCTTTATTATTAAAGTATATGAAGATACAGCTCTTTACTTACATAATGCGCTACACGATTTCCTTGAAAATTTCATTATTTACATATTTGCTATGTACTTCATGATTATAAAAAAAGTTCATTACAAACTGACTATAACAAATTCAAAAATACTTAGTATGTGCTTATTAAGTTGTATTAATGTACTCGTAGTAGCTATAAGTACGCTATAAGTATGAACACTGTAAAAATAATGTAGAAATTATATAGTTTATGTGGAATGCATAAATATATATGTTAATTTACGACGAAGTGACCTAATAAATGAAATTACGAATAACCCAAGAAATTACACGTTTGTAAATAGTAATGATAAAAATACAAACATCAGTGATTAAAGATATTCTCGACACGTGTTCACGCAATCTCGAAAAATTTAGAGGAATTCTTAATGAACTGGATTACTTTTCAAGTTTGTAGAATTATTAAAAAATTTGATATTTATTATTTCCTGTTATCTTATCTAATTATTTTCAACATTTATTAAAATACAATTTGTCGAACAGAAATCATTTATTTTCCCCTCCTATATTATAATTATAAATAAAATATCGTTATAAAAGAAAAGTTAATGTTGAAGTGGTCGCCACTTCTAAGAAAACTCTACATCTGGTCTTTAGCTTTCTCAAGCACTGTAGCCATCGACAGCGCATGGACAAAAGACTGTCGAAGACAAACCAACGTTGGCTTTGTCACAAACAAAATCTGATACAAACAAAGCGATAACGATAGTCATCTGCCGACCTCTGGACAACACTTAGTCATGTGATAACGATAGTCATCTGCCGACCTCTGGACTAAAACAATAACCGAACTCCCATCCATAACCACAATGAAGATATAAAAACCCCTGTCCTTTAGCCAGTAAGTCAGTCTTGAACAATCACGCCTAGAGCTCGAAAGTGTATCGCAAACAAGAAAATAAAATATCTTTTCTTTTTTCCTAAATCTCTTTTATTATTTTACGTGACACTAGCAGCGTTACCCTAAGACTGAAAAACCCTGAAGCTGTCACGTAAAATAATAAAAGAGAATTAGGAAAAAAGAAAAGATATTTTATTTTCTTGTTTGCGATACACTTTCGAGCTCTAGGCGTGATTGTTCAAGACTGACTTACTGGCTAAAGGACAGGGGTTTTTATATCTTCATTGTGGTTATGGGTGGGAGTTCGGTTATTGTTTTAGTCCAGAGGTCGGCTGATGACCAAAGGTCGGCAGATGACTATCGTTATCACATGACTAAGTGTTGTCCAGAGGTCGGCAGATGATTATCGTTATCGCTTTGTTTGTATCAGATTTTGTTTGTGACACTAGCGTGTGGATCTGGATCAGCTCAATTATATTCCGAACTTTGTACTTACACTTTTATATTAAAATATACATTTTTCTATCTTACAATTTATCCACGCGTTCTTTTGTATTCATCTACATCCAATAACCTCAACAATTAAAAACTCTACAGTGCACAAGAGACAACTGACCGATATACGTAAAATACCATCGACGCAAATTAATTTAATTTAATAATTTATTCATTGACATATTTACGTTTATTAGTTTTAACATATCTTGTATTTTCGAGGTTTAATATTTAAGATACTTGTTCGAATGAAATTAATGATTTGCAACTTAAAAAGTATTTTTACAATTTCAATCGGTATACGATCCTTGTTAAAATCGAATTGTTAAATTAAATTCATTATACATTAACAGATAGGTGCAGAACGGATTTCTCTTCTGGTCATAAATAATTATATTTAATCTAAAAGAAATTGAATAAATGTATTATATTTTGTTTTAACAGGAACGTGGGAAAATTCACGTGGAAAGAGAAGCAGATGTTATAAAACATAAACTTTACCAATGCTTTCTCAAAAAAGATTTTAACGGATGCATTAACGTATTATCTACCCTTCGGCAGCTCGATTAATATACCGAGAAAAGTAATTTATCGGCAGTTCGTTAACGCAATGAGAAAAAGGGAGCCTGGGTCCTGTTGCCGCCCTATTCAACAGATGACTAGGTAGTGTGCTCTCCCTCTTTTCATTATTCAACCCCTAACTGCAGCACATTTTAACGTAGTTGTTCTAAATCGTTAGCGGTTGTGTCAAATTTTATTTCCCGCGTTAATCAATTTTTCAAAGTCCATTAAAGACCTTTCTCTAACGTATCTAAGGCTCTAATGGAACCTCACTGCTAATCAATCCAACTGATTTATTTAAGAACACTTGAAGCACGCTATTTAATTAAACATAATTTTAAGAAATCATTCCTATTAGCACCGTTCATTGGATCTTCATCATCCATATTTTATTCTAACAAGTACAGATATATTACGTACATTTTGTAATTTCATTAGCGCTGTAATTATACCCAACTATGGCAATTACATTGGTAAAATTCTGGACGATTTTGAAAATGTGTACAGAAGTTGCGAGATATTTGGTACAATGCATTTTGTATGTATTTTGCAGAAATTGTGAAAGTGTTCAAACTAGTGCTATTTAATTAGTGCTAGTTAATTGGTGGTATTTTAGTAGGACCACTTTTAACGATTGTTATATGCTTCAGATAACTATTCATATTGTATATTAATTTTTGTTTAATTTACCATGTAACAAATACTTGCAAATTCTATATATATTGTATTTTCAAATTGTTCCAAAATCTACTTTCGTATTAAACAATATCACGTGTGTTATATAAATTATTCTTAGAGCGTATTTTCGAACGTTCGTGACTTTGAATATGGCTCCAATAAGGCACACAGTGAATGTGCTAAACGGTAAAGAACGTGCGATAATAATTAATGGGAACAGAGTGAACAACGCCGATTGCTACATGGCAAAGAAAATTATAAAGTATAATAACAAACAACGACAAAGAGAAAAAAATTGCTAGTAAATTATCATTAGGTACTTATTAAATATATTAAAGTGAAACGTATGTCGCGTTATTAAAAAAAGGTGAATATTATACAATCTATACGTTTAGTAAAACAGTAGAAGAATTGTGCTTGTACATCGGATAAAAAGGAACAAAGCAGTCATCCAGAAACAGCTCATACGCTGTGGAATCCAAAAAATTTAATTTTTGGGATTTTTGTCTGTCTGTTTGCGCTCGCATCGCGTAAAAGCTAGCGAATGGATTCTGACGGGCTTTTCTCTGCTATACAGCTTAATTTAATATCCGGGAAAGAAAACGGATTACGTTTCGTAGAAGTTGTGAAATGGCCTGACATCTGAATTCTATGGTCTCCCATGTTTGGTACAGGTCAAGCAACCATGGTTTACGTAGCGTTTATTCCGAAATGCAACATTCGCGTAATCCAACATTTTTTGCTACAGAGGAATAGCCTAACTCTTAGTACGTAAAAAATACGTAGATATTTAATTCCTAAGAAATCATCTGCTTAAAAATTGTTGAGTACATCAGTATTGCACGCGAGCGAAGTTGCGGGCGAAAGCTGGTTGTTCGACGAAAAAGCTTCCGCGGGAGAAGTCGAAACGAAGGAGTCGGGCGTTAGGGATGTATGGCGAAAACGAAAGGGAACGCTACGCATAGACAACACATCTGTGCGGTTGAAATCAACCAGTGGTCGTTTTCTCAGTACACACCCGTTATGTGGTGGGCACGTGGCCGTTGCGGCATTATATTCCCATGGCTGGCACGTGGCCGTACGTCGGTACCCCAAATCCCCCTTCATAAGCAAGAACCCCACCACCTCTTATTGCTGGGGAGCCGGTGCCCTCGAGGGTTGGTCGCGCTATTTAATATTTTGATCGGAGAGAGGCGTCTGCGTTTCGTTTGAGTAGCAAGCACTAGGGGTTGTCCACGTGCTCGCGATCGTTCCCTTTTGATTAATTTCGGTACGGATCGACTGGCACGAACGTGGATGATGCTCGACAAAGGAAAGCTCCGAGGAAAGCTTCGTTCAGGGGGAGAAAAGCTAGAACGAGAAAGAGAGACGAGAAATAGGAACAGCTGGCACCGAGACGAGAATCAGACGATGAGTACAATGCGACTTCGATACAGGGGCTAAATCAACCTTTGTCCCTTCTCTGGTCGTCCAAACGCGTTCCAATCGACACACGATGTGCACGCGTACACGCGTTCTCATTGCGATCATCCTCCTATATCGTATAATCGTGTACCACTTGCATTTGAGGGGAGGAATATCGGTGACGACACCTCGTTCTCGATGAAACGTACAACTTATCCTACCCAGACTGATTCTCATTACGTGCATATAAAGGCGACCCTATCGAGGTTATTATCTTACATCTGAATTCGGTTTCCATGATTCACCTCTTATCATAAATAAGCATTTCTCTTAATTGGAATACATATAGCCTGGTGATCGGTGAAAAGGAAATTTAATTTATTATAATTCCTTTACGGTTTAGATCGTATCGATAAACTCTAAATTAAATTTTTAATTGCGACCTTAAATAAACAAGTAAGAAAAAGGAGTAACATAATCTAACTGAAACTCGCGTATTCCATTTGTGTATTTACAGCATCAAAAAATTATCCGTTTAGCGAATTTTTACTGAATTTTTCGTTTGCTCTTACCTTGACGTGGAAAGCAATCGTACGAATGGACTGCGGATGTTTGTGTATCTGTAGAAAATTAAAAGCTGTAAATGAAATACAAATATCCGAAGCAGATATACACTCGTTATAATATTTGGCGAGTGAAACATATCGCTCTTTAGCTTTCCGCTTCTCTCGCTGTTCATAAAAGTGTAAATTTGCATAAGTATCCGCAATCTACGTATACCTTTATTGAAATTCATTTTAATTATGTATATACATACATTTGTGCTATATACATAATTATAATTAAAGATTTACGAGCATTAAAATTGAACGCTGATTTCGATATACATATTGCACGATTGTGTACGAATCGAATTTCAACTAACGTTCGACTGATACATTTATTTTGAGAATTTCCAGAAACCTAACCGAAACGAGTATACGCATAGGAAAACAGGAAAAGCAGAACCTGAACCAGAACTCGAATCGTGATTCGGGAACGGCAAAGGGGAACAGCTGCTCTCTCGTCGATCGACGAGTGTACTGCAGCTGTTGTCACTATGTTGTTGCTACTGCTGCTGATACTCGTGAATCCCGTTAATAAAGAATTGTTTTATCAGCTGTGCGTCCGTAGATATACCATTAGCGATGCTTAATAGCATTACTAAATCACACCTTTCGCTACTCCGGTATGATCATTTTTCACCATAAATAAGTATATTAAATTTCACGTTACTTTCGTCATTTTGGTTCCCAGTGCAGAAAGGCGGATAGCTACAACTTTCGCATACAATTTATGGACTACGATAGTCGCTGATATATCGAAACAAAACTACTGCAACGTGTTTCGTGCAATCCGAATGATAAACTAAAAGAATATAAAGACGAGACTTAAAAAATTACGTAACTTTAAAAATAAC
Organism: Bombus campestris; assembly: GCA_905333015.3. Classification (NCBI taxonomy): domain Eukaryota; kingdom Metazoa; phylum Arthropoda; class Insecta; order Hymenoptera; family Apidae; genus Bombus; species Bombus campestris. The sequence goes on along the minus strand of HG995137.1, from coordinate 189,865 downwards.
AGTAGTAACATCACAATATCTAATTTTACAAACGATAATAGCTATCTTGATGACAATTAGCGAAATAACAATTACGTATTTTACAATACAAAAGTATTTCATTTCGTCTCGTGTTAGACGTATGGCGTAAATCTTTGGAATCTTCAATTTCTCAAAAATGCATGAACATTCGCGATCTACTTATTTCTTTCGACGTAAGGGAACGACTCATTTCCGCTTTCCGGTGATCTTTTCAAGGATGAGGTCACCATTAAGGTGGTGACGCGAGTGCTGCTACCGACAGGTTCCTTTCCATAGGGTTTTCCCGTGAGTAAAAGCTGCGTATGGGGGCTTTCTTTCCGCTGTATCATGGGGGTTGGGGTGGTCCTCGCGACACGAGTAGCAAGTATGTATATACGTTCCACGGCCTTTAGCCCCTCTTTTTCCCCTTCTTTTTTCTTCCTCCAGTGTCTGCTCTCTTTCTCAGCTGCAGCTGCTCGACACACAGGCCCCACGCCATCTGCCATTACAGGCTACACATGCACGCGCGTCTCCAACAAGACCCCAAGATCCGTAATGACTTTTCGACAATACTGGGTGTTCCAAATTTTCGATACAACCGCGTTAACACGATCTCTGACGATCTGATTTTCATTTTCTACACGACTCTATGGATACCGGATAATTTTTATACGATTTTCATCCTGTCTTTATATTTTGAAACTTTACGTATCGATCATTCGCTGCAACAAGAAAATAGCTAGAAATTTGTTGCTTTTGAGTACGGAAAAATTGGTTATCGTTGATACTTTTTAAGCAGTCGAGTCCTGTAAACGAGCTGCAAAATTATTACACGAACAGGCTTGCTTTGCTATTGCATTTCTATGGTTGCTCCTATTGGTTTGGCTCATCGGTAACATATCTCGATTGCGTCATTGCAACAATAGCGTCAGGTTTATCAAAATGTTAAATATCGCGTCTTGCGTTATTAGAATATCGTTGTGCTGATATTTCTTCCAACAATAATTACATAATGTTAAATAAATCTTGAGCGCGGAATAAATTTTGCATTAAGAATGTCACAGAATGGAAGATACACGTAAATTTATCGAGTTAAAGAAGAACATTGTAACGTTCTTTTCCTTGGGTTGGCTCGATACATTTTTATACCAATTTGGCACTTTGACGCGACGCTTTTACAAAATCATAACGATTCGAACGATACAAACTCGTTTTTCTTAAAATCGTGATTTTTGAGGTACGTCATTGTGGCGTCAACAGTCAACATGTATATTTAATATGAATTATTACGTAATACTTTTTCATAATCTCGGGATTTTTAGTTCACGTTGCATATTCAAGTCTAATCCAAAAGTATGTGCCGACTCGAACGCAGAACGCAGTGAACGCGTTAAGCGATTAATCCCAAGTTGCTTTATTATTAAACTGCAGATTTTCATGCATTTGTGAAGGTGCCAAAACGCACAGTGCACGTAATACGCGAAAATATATAAAATATCCAGAATATTATACTTTTGTATAAAATATCCAAAGTATAATACTTTCTATTTAAAAGAATTTTCTACCTAGATTTTATTTTTTTAATCATCTCGATAAAAATACGAATCTGCATAAATATGCACAGTCTATTTATTATTACGTTCCTTCGATAAAGCATTGCAATACTATAGATAACGCGAACAGATTTTTCTTAATTTTCATCGTCTAATTTCCAATTAACAGATTCGCGAATTTTCCTCCTGCGTAAAATTGCTCGAATATTAAAAATGGATATAAAGTGAAGTATAAGACTATCGTATTGTTGTAGTGTTATAATACTACGGTGATGGGTTTATGTATCTTTTACCGGATTTGTTACGCTTCGAAGACTATGTAAATTCTTATGAGATTTACATGAGGTGCTTTTGTATTTGTTGCGATGCTTTTAACGATCCTCTATTATGTTCATCATTGATATTCGTTGCAAAGGATCGTGACTAAGGATAACGAATCAAAACGACCTGCTTAAGTTCCCGTATGTATTCTATTGGCCATATATTATTCACGCAAACAAAATACATGAAAGCACGTTAGTCGCTTCCATTTTTTCATCTCTCAGGTTCCACACCCTTAACGCTGCATAGCAGAAATGATATTTCAATTTACGCATTTTCTACCTGTAGCAAATTATTGCGCTTAAAAACGTGGCGGTACAGAAAAATTATGTACCTGTTTAAAGATCACGAAAAGATATTTGTTTGAATAGGAAACGGCGTTTTCTTTTTTTTTTTTTTTTTCTGCCCAATAAAGCGATAATTTCATTTTTACATCGCGAATGGGATTGACAAATCGGTCGAAAATATTAATAGACGTATGTAGATCTTGTTGTTTGTATAAAAATGTGTCTTAGAGTTATAATTGCGATATTTATTATGCATCGACGTATACAATAAAGCATATGGACACCGTTACAGTTCAGAAATAATTAATTGTTCATCGTCGAAACGAAGGATGCTCTATAGAATGAAAGTTCGATAAATAATTAGGTATGCAGAAGGAATATACGGAAGCATGATAAAATTGGTATCAGTGAAAGCATAATTAATTTCTGATTCAATAATCATATTCAAATTCTTTAATTGTATACAGTATAAAAGGATTTACATTTTCCGTAAATATCACAATTTTTAAACCACAATTTTTATAAGCAGAAACATTATAATTAAATATAAATTTATACTTTTATATTAATTGTAACATTTAATTCTACTTTATTTCCGTGTTTAATATTTATCTTTGCGATTTAATATCAAAGAAAGACATTCAAGAATTAACAAGATTCAAGACATATATAGCTAAAATGTAACACAATTTATTCGCTTACGCTTTCGTTAAATAAAAAGACGGAAAAACATATAAAATACAACGTTACGGAAATTACATATACCTGATACACGAAGCCATAAGAAAGTAAGCTTAACATTATATCGATATCTTAATACCTAAATATTTTAAGCAAATATTAATAATGTCCAGCTACTCTCTTGCCGCTGAACCCGATTTTTCCGATTTAAATAACCTTCACAGGAAAAGAAGAGATACGAATAATCAAACGCAGGATAGGTCACTGCTACACATTCGTATCTCATTAAAATTAAAATCCTGGATCCTGTGACCATTGCGACATCAACTCCACTTTATCTACGTCCACTTTACTACTGCGTCAAATTCAAAGATGCAAGATGGAACTTAAAAATACCCAAGAGCATGCAATCGCTTCTAACTAATAGAACACGACGTAAAGAGACTTTAAGTTTCCCAAAGGAAATATTCTGAACTGCCTATAAAAGTACACGAAACTGTACCAATTCGCCGCCTAACTAACAACCAACAAATTATCGATCAATTAACACTTAACGTTCCAAGTCTGCCTCTTAAGTACCACCGATGTGCCGCGCTCTACTCCAAATGTATTTTTGGGTCGTTATCGGTGATTGTTTACAAATAAAAAATAATACTCCTTGGTCAGTTACAAGCGATCAGTAAAGACAGTCGGATTTGAACCTGTTTTATTGTAAACCCATCTATTCGAATTATATCGAGAAGAAAAATGAATTACCTTTATGAGGAATAGTGACAGCTATAGTGATAGCAGTGATAGTGATTTTCTTGTCCCTGGAAGAAGAAGAAAAATAAGATGTACAAGAAGTATAATGAGAATAAGTTGTAGTTGCCGGTCGATATTCAGAATGGAAAGTCGGAGGGTTAAGGGTTGAAGACATCAACTGAGGTAGCTGTACCAAATTACGCATGTGAATACTATTTTAATGCGCGTATATTTATAGAATACGTGTAATTGCAGCCACAAATACCTCACCAGAGGGCTTGACGATAAACAATAAATAATAGAAATATAATTGCGTTGGTCTGTAGGTTTCTTGGTAAGTCAGATACATAAAATTCGATAGATGTACGTATACTGTGCTAGTCAGGCACACTAACACTGTAACAGCAGTCACACTACTACAACAACACATCACAAAAATAGAAAAGTGGCTACAATATAAACAAATTAAAGCAAACCCCAATAAATGCAGCCATATTACATTCACACTGCGAAAACAGATACTCCCAAACATCTTTTTGAACGACACTCACATAATATAAACAAATTAATAACAGCATCCCCGGATGGCAAACAAACGAAGAAGTTGAAAATACCAGCAACACACCTGATAAACGCTGCACCATACTCAGCACAACAGCGCAAGAAGTTATAAACTTAATTAAGGCAACAAAGACAAGTAAAGCACCAGGATTTGACTTGATCAATGGAAAAATCTTAAAAAACCTTCCCCCAAAAGCAATAAGACTAACAACAATTATATTCAACGCAATTCTAAGAATACAGTACTTTCCTACACTATGGAAAATAGCACTGATCGTAATGTTACCCAAACCAAACAAAAACCCCCACCTAACTGCATCTTACAGGCCAATATCGTTACTACCTGCGTTCTCCAAACTGCTGGAAAAAGTAATATATAACCGCCTAAAACCAATTATAGAAAAAGAAAAACTAATACCGGACCATCAATTTGGATTCAGAAATAAACACTCCACAATAGAACAAATGCACAGAATCGTGAATGAAATCTTACAGGCGGCACTGGAAACAAAACAATATTGCACGGCACTCTTTATGGGCATCGAAAAAGCATTCGACAAAGTTAACCACGAAAAACTCCTTCAAACAATCAAAAAGCAATTTTCAAAACAAATCTACAAATTACTCAGATCTTACCTAAACAATAGAACCTTTATAGTAAAAATAAAGGATGCATATTCAGAAATCAGGAACATCAAGGCAGGAGTACCGCAGGGAAGCGCACTAGGACCAATACTGTACACATTATACACGGCAGACATACCAACAACTGTTAACAGCAAAATACTTACGCTCGCGGACGATACGGCAATACTAGTGAGACACACAAATCCAGAAACAGCAGCAGCACTACTACAAGAACACATTACAAAAATAGAAAAGTGGCTACAAAGAAAACAAATAAAAGCGAACACCAGTAAGTGCAACCACATAACATTTGCACTTAGAAAAGGAACGACACCAGATATCCAACTGAACGGTGCCCACATAGCACATACAAAGCAAGTCAAATATCTAGGAATACATTTAGACACACACCTTACATGGAAGCATCACATAAAATCTATAATAAACAGCATACGTGAAATAAGGAAAAAGATGTACTGGTTAAACAATAAAAACTCTAAATTAAGCACAACGAATAAATTGAATATATACAAAACAATAATCAAACCAATCTGGACATACGGAGTCCCACTATGGGGGACGGCAGCGATGAGTCACATAAATAAAATAGAGACAGAACAAGCAAAAATTTTAAGAACAATAGTAAACGCTCCATGGTACGTCAGAAATGAGGACATCCGAAAAGATCTAAAAATTCCAATAGTTAAAGAAGAAATCGCTAGATACGCAAAAAAGTACAAAGAAAGACTTGCAATACACCCAAACCAGCTAGTTGCAGAAACAAAAGAAACCGTAATAGAAAGAAGACTGAAGAAGAAGCATCCCGCAGACCTCGCAATAGAAATACAATAAACAACCTGGAAGATGGAACCCCGCTGGGGGTAACCATCCACATGCTATATTTTTCAAATTATAACATTTTACCAAATGTCCTTCTGGACAAATTGTAAAATGAAATAAATAAATAAAAAAAAAATTATGATTGTGGCGGAGCTGGCCCTGAGCTGGCCCTGAGCTGGCCCTGAGCTGGCCCGGAGCTGGCCCGGAGCTGGCCTGGAGCTGGCCCTGAGCTGGCCCTGAGCTGGCCTGGAGCTGGCCCGGAGCTGGCCCGGAGCTGGCCCGGAGCTGGCCCGGAGCTGGCCCGGAGCTGGCCTGGAGCTGGCCCGGAGCTGGCCCGGAGCTGGCCCGAACTGAACCTCAGTTCAAGTGGAACTGCCCTTATATACCCCTTCCGTATGACTCATGTCAATCCCTGTTTTAAGGAGAGTTCAACTACGTCATACCTCTGTTAGGTACTCGCCCCTCCCGTGACTGCGGCTACGTTCAGTGACTCATTATGTCACTTCGAGCCCAAGCCCACTGTCATTAATCTCGGATAGTCATAATTGACTTAGCTCATGAACAGCTATTTCTCAGTTTTATTGTTTAAGTACGGCTATAATAAAAAGTCTGGACTAAAGTATTTGGAACTTTCCCAAACATTCCGAAAGGAAGTCTCCGATGTCCTTTCATCTCCGACATATACACCATCTACTAGAGCTATCGCCATTATATTGGTTAAATTTCAAACGAACATGAAAACGTATAAAGAGGATAAAAAATGATTTTTGAAATTATAACTTTGCAGAAATAACCTTGGCAAAAAGTAAGACACGATACTTTGCGAGATCATCTTTAACGCTAGTCGTATTTTCGAAACTATTATTTACGCTGTATACTACTTTTTCACGAACGATAATCCTACATTTGCGATAAATATACAGTCTGTCACACAAGAGCGTGTCTGCGATATTTCTGTAAATATTTATATATTTGTAAAAAAATTTATATGAATTGAATCTACATCTAAAACACTAATACGCTATTACAGTAGGGTGTCCAATCTCCTCCATTAGCGATTATAGCTTGACATCGTTTCGGCATACTCTCGACTAATTTTTGAGCGTAGGATTCTGGTATCGACCTCCATATCTTTCGAATGTGATGTACAAGTGTTCTTATTTTTGTGATACGTCTTCCTCTCAGCTTGCCTAATAGGACACCATGCCCAAAACGAAGATTCATCAGTGAATATTATATTACTCCAATCACGATCTCTGTTTTCATTCGCCCATGCCAGACAATTTTCGACGTTTCGCGTACGCGGCACTCATATTAAAAAGCTCTGTTCCTTTCACTATTTCAAATGAAACTGAAAGGTATTCAGCAACGCGTATTAGAGAAGTTTTCGTTTGTTTACATTCTTTTTATCTCATTCTGATTAGGTGTCAGGTTTCGCAGATATCGCAGACACGCTCTTGTGTGACAGACTGTATCATAGCATAATAAAAAAAAGTGTACGTGTCACGTCCCGCGACCCGCGCGATCCGTGGCGCGAAAGTAAAATCGATAAATTCCTTCAAATCGAAATAATTAAAGCGTTTATTCGAAACCGTGTTTACAATATTTGAAGTGAAAGGCAGTTAAAGTCGCTAAAAGCCATATCTTGCGAAAACTCATCTAATTACATTCTTATACTATGTTTTTATAATGATATTATAATGATTTAAATTGTAAACAAAGTCGGCGGTTGAACAAACGTTGGGGATCTTCCCAAACATTTTCAAAAGAAAGACTCTAACTTTTTTCCATCTCTGACAGATATAAATGTAGCGACTCAGACAAGTCAGTAACAGTAGTTTTGGAGCAGTTTTGGAGTTTGAGTTTAAGTTTGAGAATATTCACCGTTTGTCATCGAGTAAATTAATTAGCGTTCGTCTATTGAAGAATTAGCTATCATTTGTCTACCGAAGAATCATCACTTGCCAATCGAAGAATTTCACGCTCGTCAGTCAATTGTCAATTGAGTAAGATTTAAATAAAACATTTTAAATCGATAATCTACTCTCGAACAACTTTAATCCACCACTATGGGGAACAGCAGCAAAGAGCCATATAAGCAAAATGGAGACTATGCAAGCCAAAATTCTTAGAACAATAGTTAACGCTCCATGGTACGTCAGAAATGAAGATATAAGAAAAGATCTAAAAATTCCAACAGTCAAAGAGGAAATCGCCAGATACGCAAAAAGGTACAAAGAAAGACTCGCAACACACCCAAACCAGCTTGTAGCTGAAACAAATGAAACCCTAATAGAAAGAAGACTGAAGAAGAAGCATCCCGCAGACCTCACAATAAAAATACAATAAACAACCTGGAAGATGGAACCCCACTGGGGGTAACCATCCACATGCTATATTTTTCAAGTTATAACATTTTACCAAATGTCCTTCTGGACAAATTGTAAAATTCAAATAAATAAATAATAAAAAAAAAAGATGTACGCAGATTTTCATGGCTGACTGTACATTCGTGCCGACTGCTATAGTGTTTTGACGGTAGCTTATGCTGTGATAATAAAGGCTAAAAATCGTATTCATCGACATCATTTTTGCACGACGTGCTTCAGTTACAGCCTTGCAACGGGAGTTGCACCGAAATTACCATAACGGACAATGAACGTAGGGAAATACGAGAAGGGTGTGGAATTTGGGCACACAGCCGGCACGCGACATGGGGTTAGCAACAATAGCTGGATCACCGATCTCCATTCAAAGGTTTCAGGCGTCGCCGCTGGCGTTTTCAAGGAAGTTATTCTGGATACCCTGTTCGTTTGTCGCACTGCCTGTTTAACTGCGCGAAGGTTAAAACTCGAATCTGTCAATTTAAGAATCCGCCTTTGAATTTTTCACGAGCATTCGCTCGATTTCGATTTGGTAGATGAATCGGCAAAACACCCCATCGCTTGTTTTGTCATAACTGAAGGCGTTCGTTGATCGACGAATGTTCGACTTTCTTCTATTTTACGTTACGGCAGAAAAAAGTTTTTCCGAAGTTTGTTTGTTACAACGAAATTTGTATCAATGATCGATTAACTGAACTGTCTCTGGTTCAATTCGCTTAACTGCACGTCAGCCCTTGTTATGCGAACGAAAAGTAAAATAGGCAATAGGCGAAACCGGAAGGCTTCTGTTATATGATTTTTCCGATTATATAAACCGCTTATCCTCCGACAAGTTAAGGTAAATAGAGTTCCACCGTATATCATACTTTATTTTTTATATATGTTATATTTTCTCCCATATTATATCTTTTGTATTATATTATATAATATTCGATGATCGATGGAAAGATCAGTACTATAAATGTAATCTATCAATAAGGAGGTAAGCAGTTTGATCGTAAGAAAATACAGTTCAATAATATCGAAATTAAAAAGCTACAAAATTCTAACTTTAAGTTAATCTTAGATCCATAATCATATTAATAAATTATATTAAAACAAAAATGATTAAAAAATGTAAAATGCAAATAAAAATTCAGTCAGACGTTGAAATTCTAAAGAACTATAAAAAGTTGAAGGTAATATTATTATTTTATTTCGATTGTTTCTCTTATACTGAAATAAATAACATTTGGAATACGTGAATGGACGTTGGTGCGCATGAAATGTGTTTTCTAAAGCTGAAACATAACGCGACAATATCGTACCACGCCTCCTAATTACATCGAAAACTAAAATTGGGTACTGTTGAGATAATTGAAATTGTTTTTGCTGTAGGAGTTAATACCTCTAATTAAACTGAATGGCTTTAACACACAAAGTACTATTGATATCGTAATAATTATGTGTATGACATGCAGTACAACGTTCTATAGTATGCGTAGTATGCACACATATATCACATATTGGTGACCTAACGCGTCATCTGTTGGTTCACCTTGAAGACATCATTTCCTTTTGAAACTTTGTTATCGACTGAATTATGAAAGCTATAATTTATATGCTTAATATTTTTATAATTATTAATATTTATATATTTATATAATTTATATTTTATGTAACTTGTATGCAATTTTAATTATCCGGGTACATACATATATAAATTTACAGAATTATAATTTTAATTGCTTGTGTCTGTTATAAATAATTGATATTATCGATGAAACGTACAACGATTTCGAAGCTGTTATGCACTTATGCATTCATAAAATCCAATATTCATCGGAAATACATAAATGTGACGATAAGATGAAATCGTAGAATCCTTTTATCTTAACACGTTCACTGCGTACATCTGAAACCCGCGTTGGCCCTTCAGTGCAAACTTTTAAAACATCTATAGGACGCGTGGATGATACTGATTTATGCGCGAGACATAATTTATAAATCTAAAAGAAAATTCTAAAAGCGTCTTCCATGATAATTCGTATAAATATAATATATAAAGCTTGATAATATATTTATACAGAAATAGATTCGGTATAAAGATTATTTGTTATTATAGATAATGTCTAAATCTAAAAATTCGATCAATAAGGAACGTTTTAACGTGGGTTTTACTTTTTCATTGATTAACAGCGAATGAAAGTAGAAATTAATGTTTTACAGATTATATTAAAGATACAGATGAGTCTTATTCGATAAAGAACTACGCTTCATATTTGAAAATGAAATACCAGTCGCTTAAAACATTACGTACATACAATATCATTGGATTTAATAAAAGCGCATAAGTAAATCGTGTTATAATTTCCACTTTCAATTAACGCCTAAATAATTACGCGTCCGACACCATCAACTCCCGCGTGAGTTACATCCTTTATACGGATTCTATTACGAAAATTTCAGAATCCGGTATATTCAGTTCATTTTCAACACGGTGCGCCGCATGAATTCAGCGTCTGCATACCAATGATACGATTGCAAGCAAACCAGCGTTATCTTTTAGCTATTGTTTGGAAATAATTTGACAGTACTTTGGTTATCGCATTAATTCCGCAAAACTATTTATCACGGTAACACGTTGAATGTAATTAGTCATCCACTGCGCTTTCTCACCGAGGTCGAAAGATTCATAAAATAGCCAGTTACGCCACATTCAAGGGAGACGAGGAAAAAGGATAATTATAAGTTTTTATTACAATTTTGTAACAGCTCTAGGCCAAAACGAATTCCGCTAACGATCACCGACAGAGGCGTTCGATCAGTGATCGATGATGCGATAGGACCATAATGATAATCCTATTGCCAGTGTAGGTTCTATTGTTAAAGCGATTTGCCAAGGGCTCGTTCTTCTTTCTCCATCCGCTTCAATTTAGTATGCTTTTTTTTATTTAACAGATTAACGTCCCACTGACATCTGGGCCATTATCGATCTGCTGATTGGTAGTACTTAGATAAAATCGTAGAACCTATTTATTGCCTTGGATAAATTTAAGAAGGTTCTTAACATTCTTCGTTCAAAACATTCCTTTACTGATTGGAGAAGTTTAGCCTGATTTCGTAAGGTTTCGGTTTTCTTACAGCTTCCAGTGCTTTAAGAAATGACATAGGGCTATCTGATTTACTATACATTATACTATGTATTATACGTTATTATTATACATTATACTATATGTATGAGGGTGTTGCTAGGAGTGATCGCTGTAAAACTGGCGTTTAAATTTAGTATTTTTCTTTGGCAATTAAATCAATAGTTTATTATTAAAGAGTGTAGAAAACATTTGTACAAGTTTTCCGACGTAGCCTTTTTTACTTTTGACTTTTGACGTGTCTCTTTCATCTATCAATGCAGAGAAAGATATGTTTCGTAATATCTCCGGCATTTCTAAAACTATGCATTTGTTAATAACATTTTCTAATGAGAGCAGATATTTTGTTTCTTTTGAGCCAAATATTTTGCGCTATTGTTGATTTCCGAATGTTGAATATGGAATGGGAAAATGTCCGAGTAAATAGAAACTTCTGCTATGCTCAACAACGTTTGTGGAAATTCTCAATTCCGCTTTCTTTACATTGTTCTCCAAAGAGCAGGTTGTTGAACCTTCTGCTCCATGTCTTACCTCTTTCAGACTTCTTGCCCATACATTTACTAAATTGGTCATTCTTTTATTGTGCTTCAGCAGCTCACATCTATCTGCTACGAAAATACCACTGCAAGCTGTACCCTTAGTTTCGTATTGGTCATTACGGAATGCCTGCTTTTTAGGAACTTTCCTTGTAGCAGGAGACAGTATGCTACTACCACTGTCCATTTATAAAATACTCGTTATTAATTGATTTATGATATTATAATGATTCAAACCGATGCAAAAGTATTAAACATATAATATGTCTTACTTGACTCAATTTCTATAGCAAAGCTTCTTTCAGCTGTACCGACACGTCATCACTGCCTAAATACATTAAAAGAGTTATTTACGAAAAGAACAAATAAGCATAAAACTAAAATGACGCAGTCACCGCCTTCGAATTTATCGCTTTAAAGAATACACGAGTGATCGATATCGCGTGTCATAACTCCAAGATAACAAAATACATTATATTCTTCAAAACACGATCATTTCTTAGATTACATTGATACAACAGTGTTAAATAGTTGCCTTACCTGATTCCTTATTCATGTCGGAATTTCAAAATTCGACAAAACTATACAAAATTATTGTCACCTCACAATCAACAAGCCTATTTATCTATGCACTTGCTGTTGATATGCGCAATTCGCTTCGTGCTTTGAAAGCGTGGAGCCACCAACCGACGCTAATGCCAATCGACGCCGACTCCTCGGTAAGAACTAGTCTGTTCTCCCTCTGTTATTGTTTGCTACGTCAAAACCCCTCTCTGCTGTCCGTACTTCTGGCAACCGTGATAAACAGGATGCAGGCGATGGCGCCTGTCTGGCGGTCCAGTTATCCGATCTATGCAGGTGGAGCTTGGTCTCGCTTATCCGATCAAGTGCCTCATAGCGTAATCGTCCGATATATGTAAAACGGATAAGTTACAACCCTCAGAATTATTTTTCTAGTCTTTTATGTCTCAAGAATACCGTTTAGAATTTCAAGGAAGCCTTCCCATTACAATTCCATGCACATAACGGAGCCTGCATCGGTCGGAGCCCAGTCCATTGTCGGGTCTTGATCGTACAACGATGGATTAATGAATAACAGTGTCTTAACAGTTATGAAGTGCTTTCAAGTGGCTTCAAAGAGCAGTGCTCCCGCGTTACTCTGTCGCTAAACTAGAATACGACAGAAACAACTTTACTTTAATTCATAGGTGTTTTGTGTGATTTAGTTCAACCATTGGTTGATCAGTGTGCCAATTCGCCTGTTTACAAACGTTCTTCCATGGTAAGTTTATACAACTTATCGTATCGTCGAACGTAATTATAATTAATTGTAATAATTCGCGTAGTCAAGAGAAAACGTCGAGACGTCGAGCAGGAAAAATAAAGCGTGGCTGTCGGGCCGGAGTCAAGTCGCGCAGGAGTAGGACCCCGAAGAAGCCGCAGACCGATTTGATGCAAGCTGCTGCTGCCGATATATCGTCTCGCGCTGCCGAGCCAACCCCGGTGCTCATGTACCAAGCTACGCAAAAGTCGTTGAACTGGCACGTGAACAACCCGAGCTTATAGACCTGACCATGGACAACGACACCAGCGATGACGAAATGGTCATACTTCCGATTTGTTCCCCCCTCGATTATATTACAATCGAGGTTTAATTTACTTATTTTATTTCGTTACATATGTACGTCTTTCGTGAAAAATACTCTGATACGTGTAACTTTATGAATAATTTTTGAAAAATAAACGAACTTATCACTCGATCCAATGGATGAAAATCAATGGGTAAAGCATAAATACAGCTATAATCATACTGATTATATCAGAAGCGATAATATCGAGCGATTGTCATCGCTTTATTTACATGTATATAGGTGAGCTTAACATGAACAAAATTACATCAAGTGCAAACAAAATTAACATGCTGTGCATAGCTATATGGTATATGTACAATACTAGGATCGATGGGAAACCATTAATGGAGGTTGATCGTAATGCACTTTTATGGGCTTTGCACACAAGACTCCCCCGAGATGTTGGTTAACGTTTTAAAACTGAAAAGTTAAGCACTCTCGAGAACCTATCATCTCCGGTTCGTTAGAACTGTTTCACCAGGAAATAAACGCACGAGCGATAGCAACGAAAATAAAACACAGAGAAAGCAAACATTTGTTATTTCTAGCAACGCACCAGTACCGCGTGTTTCGTTTATTAAACATTTATTTTCTTTCTTTTTCTTTTTCTTTTTTTTTGGAAAGTTTCCAAGTTTACTTATGTTTAGGATTTGAAGTGGCCGCCCTTTTATGACTCGAACAGCACATCTGTCTTTTCTGGGAAAGTCCGAATTTCCTATCTTCCAAGTTGTTAACTTTACATACGGACCTCATCAAGAGATTAATTAAGACCCTGAATGCCCGATCGGTCAGGTCTAAAGTAAACAACTGGTATCAATCAACAATACCAGAGGATATTGGCCCACGAGAGTACACAATTATAAGATTTGAAGTAACAGATACCCATCCCATAAAACCTATGGTAGGAAGGAAAACCGGGCACGTAAAGTTAATTAAGGACCAGACGAAGCTTCTTGAGAGAAAGGAATGAACAAAGTCTTACAACATTCGTCAGAGCGTCATACTCTTCTTATTACACTAAACAGTATTGACTAAAACATAACACTATTCTGTATCCTAACACACTAGTGTATACTAAACAGTGAAAATAAATAATCTAAACATACGACTACTCAACATCTTTAATTTGCCTTATCCACCTTTACCTTTATCTACCTTGAGCGTCAATCTGGTTCAAGGTTCACGATATTAACCGATCAGTTGCAACTTGACTGATTACTTGAGAATTCGCAACAACTTATTCGGTCGAATTATATCTACGTCACTTATATGTAGAAAGAAAATTAACCATCAATTATTCAGAAAACTGACGCGTTCTCAGTTTCGGTGATTTTTAAATATGTTTATTACAATAATGGCAGTTCTGACAGTGGCGGTGATCCTCAATATCGACGAAGACGTCACATACTCGCACAATCACTCGCATTATCACGTTATTTAGCTGCTGCTAGGAGCAAGATCGACCTGGTGGAGCTCAGTGTAACCGAAGTCCTTTAAGAGGTGCGACTGGAGACCCAATTCTGCAGAATCTGAACTCGTATGAGGCGTAAAAAGCGAACCACGCAACCGAGAAGGTGCATATGAAGGAGACCTGGTTCCCATCGAAGTTCTAGCTTACCTAGCTCGGCATCTGTGTAAATGAAGAGTACTTCGATAACTAGTCGCAGGTCAGGAGGGATACTCATGGGCTGGTTTCGCAAGGGTGGAACTGCTACCGCCTCGTCTCTTCCAATGCCACTGATTTCTGGAGAATCACATTCGGCAAATAGACACATGACCAGCATACCAGTAGATAGCACCGTGCGATGTTATCCCTACGATACCGCGGACCACACAGCCAGAAGCTGTACCGTACCAGGTCGACAGTCCGATGACACACTGTCCTGGACGATTACCTTCTCCCATCGGGAAAAGAAGGACTAGGGAAACGAACACAGCAGAGATAACTGACGCGTTGAGATAGACAGCTGTGGAGGATTTATATTTTCTCCATATACACTTATATACAGCCGCTTACGAAAGTATTCGAACGTTTACGCTCTAAACTGCTAACAAACAACTCACGTTAATCTTAAGTTCTGAAACCTAGATTATGATTAAACGAAGGTACAAGTTCTAGAGAATGTATCGCGAAGATTAAAAGAAAATCTGTCAATGTATACGGGATTGGTACTTATAGGACTTTGTATCTAAATAGAGTTTTATGAGGCTCGCAGAAGTATTCCAACGCTCGCGTTACTTTTCAGTTTAATATTCAGTTGGACCACTACATATCCATTGTGATAAAGACAAGGGGAAAAGTTATCGCAAAATTGTACAATTATTTGTAACGAAGAAACGTACCGTAGGAAATGTTATTCGGTACAAGACGATACGGGAAGATATTATTAGGAAATACTCGTATAAAGAAAAGGACCGCAACACGATGTTTAAAAATCATCCTCTCTTATACGCGGCAAGACAGATTGTGCTGTGTCCGAATATGAACGCGATTAATTATGTGCTTTTCTACTAATGGAAACTTATCTTCCCCTTCCATCGTTAACTGTTTCTGTCAATTTTAAAGAAGCAACGAAGCAATTTTATGGCAACGAAGCTAATAAAACGAGATCTTTTTGTCAATAATCGTCAAGTGCGTAAAGAATATTTGCGTAGAGGTAAGAACAGAACAAAAGTGTAGATAGAGAAAGAAAAGGAGCTTATCCAATGTCATAGAAGCCCTCTTCGGCGTCACTGTTCGATTAAACGCAGAGCCTCGAGCAATCAGACACGCAACGACGCGGCGTCTGTAAGGCTGCATCGTGCCAGGCAATCTGCTGGACGACGCGCGCCGCGCCGCTGGCGTCGTCGCTGACGTGGCGTCTCTAACGTCAGAAACTGACGAAAAAGAAGCAAAGAAGAACATGTTAGATGCTGTAAAATGAGAAAGAGAATTATAAAACGCTACATGAAAGAAATAACTAAAAGAAAGTTGTACTGAAGCGCAAAAGGAAAAATGTTATTGAGTGACAAAGAAAATAAAAAAGCTGGAAGAATATGCGAATGTTATTGTAGCAAAAGGAGAATACTAAAAAATGATAATAAAAATATAATTAGTAAGAATTTAAAAAAGTACATATACATAAACATTTAATTTTATTGTAATTGTTATTTTGTTTTATTCATATATAGCTTCTATTGTTTGATATATAACAATGGAAATGTAATTCAAATATCTAACGTTTACTAGTTATGATCAGTATTATGAGAGATAAAATACAATCACGCTTATGATATTCTCAAGAAAGGACGTTTCTTCTTATTATTTCTTTCTTCGGAACAGCGATTCGATTGAAATCCCTCACTACCAGACACTTTTTATTATGTAAGAAGAGCATTGACGACAAATATTGAAAAATAAATTACATTCGCTACCTATTAACATAAATTTTGATACCCTCGCTACTGCTTTACAGGATTGAAATGATTATTACTACGTAATAATATATAAATTGAATTTCAATTAAATGTAAATATTTGTTCAAGTTCACGGGCGAACTCTGTTAGATCTGAGCGCAAAAGCGTTTGATCGATGCTCATCTCGTATGATTCATCAATTTTCTCCGTTTTTTGTTTCGCGGAGTTGGCAAATAAGCGACTCGTTTCTTACTGGTTTGGTTTGGAACGCGACGAAGGAAAGTGAACGCGGAAAAGTGAAAGGAGGAAGGAAGAGGAAGCGTAAAAAGAACGTAAAATAAAACGAAACGGTAGAGAAATAGGATGGTTATAAAGATAAAAAAAATCGGGTAGAAAGATTATAGCGGAACAAAGAGACGCGAGAGAAAAATAAAATAAAAGGGAGGAAGATGGTGGAGGTGAAGCAGATAACGGGAGAAAGGGAGAAGGAGAGCTCGGGATGCGGAGAAGGGGGACAATACGGAAGAGTCGAGAGGGACGAAAAGGGAAGCAAGTTTATGAAGAGAGAGCGGAGTAAGGGGAGTGTTGCAGACGCGCCTCGACAAGGGTAAATGTACGTACGAATGTACCCCGGATTGGCTTTGGGGTGGTTTCCATGGAGACCAATTCGCTCGGCCCGGGGAATTTCCCGCCGCCGCCACCGTCGCTACCACGGCCGCAACTTTCCCGGAAAATCGCATTGCGTCCAAACTCCAAAAAGTTTGTACCATTCGACACGTGTATTTGCTTTGATTTTACAATCTCTCATCCTACTTTTCCTTTATCCCCGTGCGTCCTTCCTCTATCTAATTTACGTTGAAGTAAATATTTACCGGAACAGACTAGTAAACGGTGTACAGAGGAAAACGATCGCGCAAAAATTGATTATCGACCACTGACGTTGATTGACGAAAAAGCCACGTAACACATTCACGCTTTCTAACTAGAAGCGATGCAAAAGAGCAACTACCACAATGGTATCTTCTTTATGGAGCTTCTATCGAACTGCAAAAATGTCTTGCACAAAACGGCTGAATTTTATCTCTCGCTTCAGTTTCATTTAGTTTTTAACAATCAAAAACTATGCAAAACTACTCTATGCTTTCTTAAAAACATAGCTATGTAGGATAAGTTATATGTAACACTGTAAACTGAGCTTATCCAACTATGTAGTAACCGCTATGTGTGTATACATATATGTATTCGCTTATAATTAATTATACTGCTGATTTTTATGCATTTGGGGGAAATGATGTATCCAAGGTACAGTACTTTTTTTAATACTTGGTAGGTAAAGCAATTTTCTACCGAGGTTCTACTACTTATTTGCTTAATTGCAATTCGCTCAAAAATCTGCAATCTACTTACGGATAATATACTGCCGTATCGCTATATTGTTAATTTATCATGTGTTATGTATTATGTATGTTATACATTACGTATTAGATATTATGTATATGGTCGTTGTGGTCGCTAATAATCGCAGGGTTGATACGATCTTGAACGGGTGAACAAATAAAATAAGTAAATATCATGCAGGATCAACTGTTAGTTTATTCTTTCCTATGATTTATATTTTTCATGAACCACTTAGGCAAACTTCTTTAAATATGGAATTCGTTTAATGGAACTCTAGACACCATGAATCATGGGGAATGAGAGCAGAGAAATCAAATTTCAAAAGACCTTGAATTATGTATATGGATGAGGAAAAGCGTGAGATTGCTTTTTGTATTCTTGCGAAGGATTCACACCTTATGAAAAAAAATTGAATGGATCGTTTATAATATCAATTTGCTTATAAATTTACTTTTATGGAAATATTTCTGTTCAACATACTGTTTCCGATGTGGATAATAGCTATTGTAAAATGCATGAAATAACTGTGCAACTGTTTCACTTATACTGGGAAATAATTTAAGTTACGAAATTCATTATTTTTCATACGACAGTCGTATGTATGATGTATATGTAATCAGAAAATTATATTCCAGAGAGACTGTGTATTTCTCGTGAAAAGTGCAATATTAAACTATAGTTTTACTATATGTATTATACAATTGCGGATAAAGGAAAATTTAAAATTGATACACTATGAATTTTAATACCTTCTGCAGTACAGATCTTTTGCTGTGTTAGTAATAATCGTCTATTCTATGCTGTATATTATACATATACTTATTCATTACTCTTACCAAATATAAATCTGCTTTGTAAAATTATAGCGTTCTTTTTATACTTATTATTTTATAAACTTTCTATTTACTACATATGTATGATATATGGATTTAATAACTATGTTCAATTAAAATATTGAACGAAAATGAATGATTAAGTTCAGAAACAAAACAATAACTATGTTTATTTATTTAATAATATTTTCATTTCTCTATGAAAACTCGGTTTGATGTATAAAGTAATTGTATATTTAGTCAAATAGTGAGGAATTGTGTCATGTTTACATTTGCATAGTATGTATATTGTATAATTGATGCAATTTGACATACCATGAATATTTATTAAATAGCTGATACGATATCTGAATTGACTGCATCTGTTGTACGTGGTGCTTAAAATATCCGAATATACTATCACTGATCAAAACCGTGTTTAATGATTATATATCCGGTGTGATAGCAAAAATTGGCACACATTATCTGACTCCTGCTCACTCTGCCGTGCATGTATCGAGGGTAAGAGCAAGTCAGAGTCATTTCTTACTCCTCATCAAATATTACACGTTTCTTCGATTTATTTAAAAATTGTTGGACAAATATGTTCATGTTCCGTATCATTTTGATCGCACGAATCTTAATAATCCGATTAAGGCCATCTCGTAACAATATGATGAAAGTAAAAGAAATTATATTTGCTTAGCGCAATAATTCTATATCGAATTCAATTACATCGATACGAATCACAGACAACGAGGCGTACCTTGAGCGAGCAATTGCAGGAGTCGGTGGAAATGGCTCGTGGCAATATATCCGGACACTACCGTATATCGAGTATCCATTCTATCTGGTTAACGTAGCCAGCTACAGACGTCCAAGCCAAGATTTTAATCCTGGCATCACGTAGTCGCTAATTTTCACGATTATTGCATATGTATATTTATAGAAGAAATAAAGTTTTCAACAAAAATAATAAAAATGTAAAGAGATAACTTTAGGCGTGAGCAACTGAGACAATTTGAAACGAAACGACTGAACGATACAACTTGAAATATATCGCCTACCATATCCACAAGAAATAGCTGAAATCCCACAAGGCATACACCGTAGCAAGAAATTACCTGGCCAAGCACGATCACCGTAAATATATTTTTTAACTTTCTGCAATATTCAATAAGTACTCGGAGTCGTTGTATACAACTTTTCAACTTTGTATTGGAAATATTTGCATAATACGATAAACTCGTATCTGATTTTTGTCGCCTATCTGATCCTTGATTGCGTTATTGAAGCTTTTGTAACGATTCACGACTCACAAATAATTGTCGAAACAAATGTAACACATCGACGTGGTATACGCAAAGTACCCCCATAAATAAAAATTGTTTTCGAAAAATTTCGAATTTTGAAAAATTCGTTCGTGCGGTCAACGTCGAATAATGAAGATAAAGACGATGTACCTAGTTTTATCAGCTCAATGTGGTAGAGCAAGATCTTTACATCGCAACGACACTCTGACGACCTACGTGAACGCCATTTCAGACAGTTTGGACGGAACAGGTGACTATAGAAAGAAGGAGGAACGATCGTAACTATGCATAAAGTGACTTGTTTTTGTTACTTTTAAGCGACGTAAGAGAGCTTTGCCTTCTTGACGGAACTTTTATTAGCGTTCAACGTAGGATCGCATTTGAATACAAATACTGAAGTTTATTTGCTAATATTCAGATATTTTCATTGGGCAAATCCGTGTATTTATAGTGAATTATTGCTCTGTTATTCTCATAGACGATTCCCTCATGAGAGCAAAGTATGACATCGTCGAGCTTATGAGCTGTAACGAAAAAAATCTCATAAAATTTATACGCTTATTATAATACGTATTCTATTGTAATTATGAATATGTAAAAATGTATATGCAATAAAGATAAATGCAAAAATACCATATCTACACTGTTATAAGTAAAATTCACGTTACGTTATTTCGAAGATAAGACATATTTTGAGGCAAATGTTGCTTACTTAAGAACAAAATAATGTTAGATATCGTAACAGATCGCTGAAAGTGATACTTTCAGAGTAAATGTCAGATTAGAGAAAGGAAGTGGTTGCATACCGCGGTAGATGTTTCCAAAGTCACAGGAAAGAATCCTCCGGCGGTCAATTGACACGGTCGCATCGCTTTCATCATCATCATCTTCATATCCTTTCGTATCTTTTTGCCTGTTTTGCTCATCGGCAGACACACCCACCATCCCGAATATGACGCTATGCTAACATTCGTACTTTCTTCTACCAAACCATGGCAGATATATGTGAAGAAAATTATATGGGCAAAGCTACCGATCATGTGGAAAAAAAATATAAGTCGTTTCCCGGAAGATACGTTTGCCTACGTACAAGTACAATATTCTGATCTGAAGATTTAATATATTCGGGTTTCGTTTCGAATTAACGAATAAAATTAAAATTAGAATATTTTGTGGAAAGTAGAAAGAAATGGTCGTTTATTCAACCCTTAAAGTTTACCACCAGTAGAATCTCTAGTATGGAATAATAACAAAACGTTTAATCGCACTTAATTAACTTCATTAAATATTTAATTTAAATGACACGACTCACTCTCATTCACGGTATTCTTTAAGGGCTAAAACAGACCCATCGTTTATACGTACCAGAACGATTTCGTACGTGTCGAAACACATCAGCACGCTAAAGATAACCATGTGACTGAGAATCGGCAACGTGAAAATTTGCTCGAGTTTAGCGTTGAATTGAATCAACGACTGATGCTTTCGGATGCATTTTTTCAATATTGTGTAGTATTTGTTTGAATAATCGGCGATATCAGTTTGTTCGTCGATGTTCGACCACAAATTCAATAACGTTTTTTGCAGCATACGAAACTGATAGACTACGTGCAGATTCAGCATACATAAGAACTGTTCGGGGCATACATAACTTACGCCAATTTGTTGTACGGCCAGTAACTGTATAAATAGTAATTCGATGATGAGGTCGTTGATGAAAAATTATTACGATATATGATATTTTATCCAGTTTTCAAGAGCTGTCTAACCGGCGACTGTGCAATAAGAAAATGTGACACGAGTTTCAGGTATTTTGCTTAAATATTTTTTTAATCAAGCTATGTTACTTTTTCTGCAAACATTGGAAAGTTATTCTGGCAACGAAAGGTATAAAGGTATAGAGTTGCTGAAAGTTTAAACTTCTCAAAACTTGAGGGCTCATAAGGAAAACCGACCATCAGTTTAAAATATACATGTATGATGATTTGCAATACCTCGATGGCGAACATTATTTCATAATAAGGTGTCACGGTTAATGGTAGATTGACCCACATTTTAACTGGAAGTAACCTCTCTGAACCATTGTTTGCAATGTTCGCTGAAATATAGTGGAACAGGAGCTTTATAATATCCTCCTGATTAATATAAATGTTTCCTGTAAGGTCACTCGACTAGAATGAGTTTAGGTTTTTATCTAACCGAGGTTGTTATCTCTTACTTCGAACGTTAATTTAGTTAATTTAGTCCTTGAATTTCCACAACTTGAAAGGCGAAATTTATTTTCTCAATGTGTTATGACTTACAATTGTTTCTATCATATTTGAACGAAGAACATGTGAATATGCGAATATATGAAAAATAAACTATAATCCTTCTATAACAAAATATAGATAGCTACTTAGTTCGCTATTTCGAAAATTATTTTCTTTTGGAAAAAAAAAAAAACACTATTTAATCTTTTGATCGATGAATTAACTTACCGCAGATTGGTACAATTGCATAGAAAGACAAAGAGCTTTCTGTAATAAGCAGTATAAATACTGTCCATAATATGCAAAAATTTCTGCACTCTGCGAAAAGTATCTTCTCATCGTCATTGTAATTGATATGCCAGAAATGCTTTTCAGCGTATACAATTATATCCGAAAATTCCGTTTTATAAAAGTATAGTACCGAAAGCTTGAACATCGCCAATAATATGTTCAACATATTGGAAGCCAGAAAGATACAATGCTGAGAAAACGATTTGTAATATTTAATCGGTAAAACTTGCTTCGAAAAGAACAATTTTATGATTTAGTAATATTTTTGCAACTGGTAAATTTAAGTTAAAGGAACGCTTGAAATAACATAGGACAAGCACTTCTGAAATCCTACAAGCTGCAATGTATAACGTATCGTACTATTTATTGACAGATTGTGCGATCAACTACCCGCACACACTTTAATGAAAATCTTACAGTTCGTGTAAAAAGCAAAAGACGCGTCCATGGAGGATTAACGTTTTTTTACTCACGTCCAAATTATGCAAGTTATGATAAATATCCACGACGTTCACGTACACGCCGTAAACGAGCACAGCTATGGTATAGGCCACCATGAACTTCCGTCGCCTCTCTCCGGTACTGCCTGTCGCCTTCGAGATACCTGTGATTTTCAAAAGAATGCCTAACACTGTGATGGACATGTCTGTGTACTGTCCAGTATGCATAACGACCCTCTTTTCTCTATCTTGATTCTTAAATCACGCGACAACCAGAAAATGATTCGAAGTAACACCACTTTGATCTGTCGAGACAATTTAATCATTTAGTAATGGATACGTGCCTTATGTAAGGCGAATTGTTACAGGAATAAGAAAAATGAAATCAATTATGAACTTGACAAGCAGGGAACAAACACGAATAGATGTATTATACACGTGTGTCTCAAAGAGAATGTGTGATTGTCACACCCTCCAATGATTGCACAACTGACACTTTGTCGGGCAATCGATATATCGTCAGAAAAAAAAATTGTACCATAATGTATGCTTATAGACAAATGTATAGTTGAAAAATGCATTTGATTGTCTTTTGATGTGGACTCCAACGTGGTGTTCGTCTGAAAAAGATTTACATGATACGTACTTGTGTAATGTGTATCGTCAGTAAAGGTATTAGAAGTATCTTAAGAATACTTATCTTACAGATTATTATTATTGTTTGCTATACATTTACAAAATATATATATATATATATATATATATATCACGGTGTTTATCTGAAATTAATTCTAAAAGTTTCATTGAAATACTAAGTGTTTGAAAAAAAATAATTACATATAGTGATATTTTTTTATAACAAGTGAGAATCTAAGGCGTTAAACTACCTACGTTGACTGGTAGATCGTTGACAAAGAAACGTTCACAAGGTAATATTTTTATTATTCTGATTCATGGTTTTTTATAAATTTGGAAACGATGATACCGTATCAAATAACGTTATAACTGAAACACTTTTTCACATCACTAACAATTTCATTAATATTACGTACAGCAGAGCCTGCTTTATGCGAACTATTTTCTGAATACTCTTTTATCCAAATGTAATATCTCCCCGTATTCGTATTCTTCCTTTTCAAATTATGTATACATTTATATGTACTATAATTTAATAATGTCTATATACAGTTATGTACAGTATACAATTTGCTTTAAAATTTTTTATTTACATTCGGATGTAACACTGACGAAGAAATGATACAGATCTGACATACATAGAATGACAAATTTGGAAGATTGTCGTTACGCGATAGCAAACGCTTCGTCCAGTATCAAGAACGTAAGGAACGTTTGGAAGGAGCTTGGAAAAAACTTTTATTGAATGCAATTGAACAAAGAAACGAACAAGAAATATGGAAAACGTGATCATTGTGACAAATAATAGTGACGATCTTGTACACAGTCGAAACAGCGAACGAAAGTGACTTCCGATATTTAGCTAATATTGATGCATTTTAAACGATCGGTTACCAAGCTATCAGCTCGCGTTTGTTCGTCCGATCGTCATTTTCATAAAATACATGTAAAGTTGCATACCGTATCATTCCGATATCTCTAACTCCGTAGCTCGCTGCGTGACAAAGATTCATTGATTTTGAATGGATCATAATTTGAAGCTTTTACCTCGTTAGATTAATTAGTGATAGATCGCCATGGTGGTATACATTGGTCTGTAAATTTCTGTGACGAGGGTGGTTCTAGTTTTGAGGAAAGAACGTTTCCTGTATTGTTCATCACACGGGGCACAAATGTCGAATAGTCAAAACAATTTCAACAAAATAACACGTGGTGAAAATAATTAAGTAAATTTTTTGCCATTTTTATAATACTTTATAAGTAGATGTAGACTGTTCGTTCACAAACAATTCTATTTATGGTTAAACGTATCCTTTTCAATGTTAACTTTCAGTCTCATGATAAGCTGTGACGCGGAAATTGTCTTGATAACCTTAGATCCGTGCCAACTTGATCTCTTCCGATTCATTTGGTTTAATGCGAGGGATTGGGAACAAACGAGGGTAGAAACTGCGAGCGAAACAGAAACCTCTGCTGCTCTGCACAACATCTGCGATCTGACGCACACTTTTCTGCTTAGTTTCTATCTATAAATCTCATTGATCCCTTGGAAACAAAATGAATTTTCTCGCTTGATAAAAGTCAATAATTGATACTTTTAACACTTTCAGCTTGATATAAGTACTTCTATCAAGTACTTAACTGCGACAGTGGTACGCAATATGCTGCAAAAATATTATTACTTCAAAGCTTAGCACGTGAGTTTCAAACAGAATAATTATGTACTTAGTTGTACTTAAGAGTTTGTAATTATTCATTGTTACTTATTTACAGTCTGTCACACAAGAGCGTGTCTGCGATATTTCTGTAAATATTTATATATTTGTAAAAAAATTTATATGAATTGAATCTACATCTAAAACACTAATACGCTATTACAGTAGGGTGTCCAATCTCCTCCATTAGCGATTATAGCTTGACATCGTTTCGGCATACTCTCGACTAATTCTTGAGCGTAGGATTCTGGTAACGACCTCCATATCTTTCGAATGTGATGTACAAGTGTTCTTATTTTTGTGATACGTCTTCCTCTCAGCTTGCCTAATAGGACACCATGCCCAAAACGAAGATTCATCAGTGAATATTATATTACTCCAATCACGATCTCTGTTTTCATTCGCCCATGCCAGACGATTTTCGACGTTTCGCGTACGCGGCACTCATATTAAAAAGCTCTGTTCCTTTCACTGTTTCAAATGAAACTGAAAGGTATTCAGCAACGCGTATTAGAGAAGTTTTCGTTTGTTTACATTCTTTTTATCTCATTCTGATTAGGTGTCAGGTTTCGCAGATATCGCAGACACGCTCTTGTGTGACAGACTGTAAATGTAATTAGATTCTTACAGAAGATTATTTACAGAAGATATTTTTTATTTCCAGCATTTAATCTATAAATACAAATAACTCCATTAAAAAATATGGAAACAAATGTCTAAAGTCCGTTCATAATTAAAATGGTAATCTCAGTATCGCGTAACGTTAATTTTTTCTTGTTTTGTTTTAATTACTTTTATCGAACTTGTTAAATAGATAGTACATTTATATTGTACGTGCAAAGAGCGAGTAGACACATGTATGCATCCCCTGCTTAGAGTCCTTCAGAGAGTAACCTACATGTAGAACTAAATTTAAATAATTTGTAAATAAATTTTAACTTTTTGTTCTCTCCAAATTCTCTCTATACTTTAACAGAACTTTTATACTTTTATACTTTTATCGAATTATTATATCTCTTATTTCAACTAGCACTAAAAATGCAGCACGTGCTCTTTTTAAGTTACACGATATCTTCTTTAACGTAGTTTGATTATTTTTTCACGTGATCCATGTAGCTATAAAACGAATATAGGATAAGCGGAATACTAAAAAAAAAAAAAAAACATATTTCATTCGATCGCATCGTTTAACTTTCATATACACCGACACAGTAGCTTCAATTCCCGCGAGGAAAAATGTTGATGTATGACCTCAGCATTTTTCAGTATCAATAGCAGATGAATAATCCATTAATTGAATGTAATACACATAGTATCGGGAAAAGGGACGTGCCTGACAATGGGCCATACCTGGGGCCCATTACAACATCGGGGTAATTAAAGGGGATCTACCTGACAATGGGCCATACCTGAGGCCTTTTACAACATCGGGATAATTAAAGGGGATCTACCTGAAAATGGGTCAGGCACATCTGGGGGTGAAAGGAGAGTACATTAAGAAGTCGAGGGAGTTGGAGTTGGGAAGTCGAAGAGAAGATGTGAAGACGTGAAGACGTGGAGTGGGCAGTTGGAAAGTCGAAGAGAAGACGTGAAGACGTGCAGTGGGAGTGGAGGAGTCGAAGACAAGACGTGAAGACGTGGAGTTGCAGTTGGAAAGTCGAGGCGAAGACGTGAAGACGTGAAGTTGTAGAGTCAAGTTGTACAGAAGACGCTAAACAGTTGAGTTAAGTCAGTTGGAGTTTGGAAGCCGAGTAGAAGACGCACGACGATTATAGTCGGCTATATGTTGCTTACACGAATAAACGAACTTAACTCTCAATAAACCATCATTCCTTGTCCTTGATCTAGAAACTAACACAAACACAACATCACCTAAGTTACTACATACATATCAAAGTCATGGTCGATAAATCTGTTTTTGTATTTCCGCATATTAGCTTTGACAGCATGTTCACGAATGACGTTGTTGGAGCCATCGAAATATAATGATATGAACGATCGAATCTGGATCGAAAAAGAGTTGATTATTCACATATACAATTAATATTTTATCTATTCAGACTATTTTTTAAATATCGTCAATGCCACTGTTATCAATCTGTAACAAGAAAGTGTAGTGCCATTTTATTCAACTGCATGAGCCAATCTATACTTGCGTGTCTCACTAACTGTGCACCGCCTCATTATATGTCCGAAAAATTGTTTATCAAATAAGGATAAGATTTATGTGAAAGAAAATGAATAAATTATATCATTTCAATGGAAATCTCGAAGAAGGGTCTAAGCATATTTGACACATTTCGGCAGAAAGCTGTTCTTAAGTTACATTGTTCCATAAATGTCAAACCGAACTTGCTTTTCGAGATACACGTTAGCGTTCATCATTACGACATGTAAAAATAATTATACGTAGGTAGCGGATATAATAGTCTAAGGTATTCGATGAAATAAGAGTTCTTGAAAGTTTTGATAATTTTCTAATGATCTTTAGAATTCACTTAAAATCTCAGAAGTATCGTGATACTTATGTATGAACTGAAGTGTACAACGTCCTTAGACAAACTACCTGCAATCTGAGTATTTTGCAAAAGTAACTGTAGAACCACGTACTTTACTGTTGATTCAACTTTGATCAAAATGTGCTTTAGACCCTTATACAAGGTTTCCATTCGTTTCATCTAGGTGGAGATGCGGCGACTGCAATAAAGCGAATGTACTTTGATTCTAAAGGGTTAGAGAATCTGATGAAATTCATGGCACATCTTACACAAGTAAGCGCATGTTCGACCAGAAGTCATGTTTCAGTCGTGTTGAAAACGGAAAACTTTCAAAGCAATGCTACAAAAGGACAAGAAAAAGGAAGACGGAAGGTAAATCATAAAAGTTTGTTGAAACTACGTGGAAGAACAGCAATGTGTTAGAAACTGTGAGAGAGCTAACCGAGACATAGTTTCTCTGTAAAGAGTTTGGTAAAAATAGAACAAAACCTTTGAATCTATAGTTTAAAATAAATTGCGTGAAAATGTTCCTTCCAATTTGTTTCATCGTTTTCTAAGTGTTTACATGATTCTGAAAAATCAATGGAATTTTGAATAGACTGAAGTAGCCATATACGGAATATCGTTTCGATCTTTGAACGTTATTCTCGCAAAATCAAAGGATTTTTACGAGTATATATTGTTACGTTTCTAGATATTGTTGTTCGGTTTACTTTACCGTTAATTTTGAAATTCGGGTAAATAGTAGTTGCTGCCACCAGAAACAATCTAAGGATTGCTTCAATTAGAATTTTTTCGTTGTCGTTATCTTGCTCGATGATCCCGAATTGTCGTATCCCTTAGTAATTTTGTCGACAATTAAATATCGGTGAGTAGCGTTGACCGACGTTCAACGCGATTACCAACTGAACTCCACGTTTCTGCTAACCCGCTACGCACAGGAGTACTGGCACGGGAGATGATCAAAGTTGACGAAAATAAATGCTCGTTTAATATAATTATATCGTAAAACAAATATTTTCCACAGCAAGAGTTTATTCTGATTTGGATTGGTTATTAACAGAATTATTTAGAATAATCGAATTTACAATCGTTCGCGATACGCTTTACTAATTACAAGATTTGAATTTAAGTGATATTCGACGTTTTACAAATTGACAAATACAAGCACGTCGATTAACAAAAACTGACAAGAACTGAGAATTAAATGAAACAAAGAATTAAAACTAGAGAACTAAAGAATTAAGGAACTTAGGAACTAAGAGCTAAGGAACTAAAGAACTAAAGAATTAAAGATTAGAGTTACTGAAATGTTAAGACCTTGCGGAATTGAGATCTAATCGCTATAAACCAAGAAATTACTTGCCAAAAGTTGAGTAACTGATCACCAAGAACCCAGGAATCAATCACCAAGCACTGAGGAACTAATCACACAGAACTAAGGAATTATCTGAATAATGAACAATGAGTAATAATCTGAATCACAATCTAAATGATAACGAACTGAAGAACAATAATGATCGTACTTCCAACTTGCTACGTCCGATCCATCGCAGAAGAGGGAGGGGGCGCCATGTGGCGGTTTGCGAAGCTCAAATTCGGTTTCTAACCAATTTGTTAAATTTATTCGAATTGAAACACCGTCTCGCGCTATTGGTGGGTTTTAGCCTTTGTTACGGCGTGTGCGTAGCGCGAGACGTGACAATATGTATGAACAATTTTTAACATTGAATTAACATTGAAAAAACATAAATTATACGTAACCCGCAATAACTAGGTAGTCAAATATGGAACACCGACACCAGATACAATATTTTCCTGGAAAACAAGCAAAAGATAGTTTTATTTTTTTCACTGATCAAAGAACGTTAGTTATAAACACATTTTTAAACAAATATTTGCATTGATCGTATATCCAAGTGCAAAACTTTGCACCAGCATATTTGTTACACCGAACCAGACACTTGATCCATATACATATCTCCATCGGAATACTGGGAAAAAAGTTCTTGGCAAAATAAACACTTGCAGAGTGAATGAGTGAAACAGTGTATAGTCGTTTGACAGATATTCATTTATCAGACTTTTAAAAATTCCCTGTTAGGTATGTTATTCCATATCTAGCCACTTTTCTCTCTATGTACAAGCGACAACTGTTTAATGGCCATATGCAATTATAATTATAATTATAATTATATATGTAAATCACACAGTTTGACTTCTAAAGTATTATGGTTAAGATATTTTCAGCTTTCGAAACTGAGTTCTATCGCGTATATTTTAGATTCAAAATTTATCGTATAAAAAGATCTTTACCGATATAAAATAGAAGTTATTTATTCCAAAAGTAGAACTAGCTGCACGGTACAGTGTATCTGTATATAGTGCAATAAATTCTTTTCTAACTGATAGTTCAGGAAACAGAGCGGTATACAAACTAATATTACCTTTTACAACCACAATTTCTCATTCGAGACGCAACGTGAAATACTACGTATCCACTGATCTTTGACAACAGATCAATTTTAAAAAATATTTACGATCCACGACGGTGTAATAAATAAATCCATACAAAAAGGGAAAATTGTTAAATTTCTGTTATCTGAAAGACATAAATTTTTCTTACCGCAAAACTTCCGCCCGCACCGTCGATATTTGTTACAAATATATTAGAAAAAAGATACCTATTCTTGTCTGCAAAATAATGATGATGGTGTTGAAATGTTTTAAGAAAACGACGGTAGAAAATCTGTTCTTCCTACGGTGTTTATCGTTCAAAATCACTCAAATTATGCCTGAAACGCTTTTTATGTCGCTAAAAACAAAAACAGTGTTTAGATGTTCTTTACACACTAGAACAACCTGTACATTAATATGTTAAATATAAAAACTTTAAGCGACTATTTTCCTCGTACCATTAACACCTTTAGGAGCAATTATTTAGATATAAATTGACTACGGTGAACGATAAATCGATGTCGCATTTTCTATTTTTTACAGAGCAATAATTTTTAAATTCATTATGTTGTCCATTAGTTATTAAAATTGTTCTCTTACTTGATTTTCACACTAAACGCGTGTTCTTTTTCTATCCTTCTCATAATTTGAAAAAACAGTGCAAACTATTGCTTGCGTTAATATCAAAATATCGAAGGATATTAAAAATAAAGTTAATATTTACATTATTGTCTGGACAAGTTTCACTTTTAGTTTTTTTTTTTTTTATATTCAAATATGTTTCTTTTAATTATATAGTGACATTGAAATAAAAAATCAGCGGAAATGTACTTATCGTGTTTCTTTTCCGTGATCTTCATACGAATCTTCCACATTTAGCATTTTCTTTTGTCTTTATTTTTACATACACGATATATTGTGCCTTCCAGTATTATAACAATTCTTTACTAATCAATTTAAAATACGTAAATTACGATAAACTATTCTATAGCATTTACGAATCTCTTTCTCAAGTCATTGCGAGTAGCACCGATATGTACGATCCTGAAGCTTTCATAATCTAAAAGTAGAAAAAATGTCATTTCTCCAGCTGAATTATCGTCAATTTTTATACGAAATTATAAAAGCGTTATTTAAAATACTTCGATTCTTTTCTATTTCTCTAGGTGTAATCTTTTGCATTTATACAAAAAGGATTGATAAAACATTTCTGTTCTCGTAAGTATTTCAAATGACAAAATCCATATTATAAATAGCTTACAGCCGTAAAGGTTGTCATGGAAAGATTTGCAAATTTCCCAAGAGTGAAGCTAAATCCTCTTTGAGATCTTAATATCACAGGTATTAAAAGTCGGCTTTTGCTTGGATGTATATCGTACCAAAGAAATTCATATGCAGTGTCCGCAATCAATTTACTCTAAAACGAAATGGAATTTTAGAAATGAAATATTAAAAAAATAGGGTAAAACGGAGATTATATACGGTTATACACCTAGTTAACGTTTTTTGTAAAATAGACTATATGTATATATGCGTAGAGGATATTTATATATTACGGTCAACATATCTTTAGTTCCCTTTTCAACTTGCAATTTTAGATACATAACTCAAAATTGCTCGGCTTTGTCATTATAATTAATGAACGCGACGTTTCACGAAAGTATTTTACTTACCACAGGACTTTTTTATGAGTACATTGCGTGCATTATACGTAAGTTTTTGAAGTTTCATTCGCAGTGTAATGAGACACGATTATTGTAGTTATAATAGAAAAATTAAAAAGTAATCCCTAAATGTATCTGGAAGTTACAAGACATTCATTGCAGACATACGCTTGGTGAAGATTTAGTATACATAGTATAGCATGAAAAGTATGTAGTAGTCGTAGACATATGAAGGGTTCACGGGAAAAATGGGGAATGTCGAGCTTTAGTATTTCTCAAAGAACGAAAATTTATTCTTCGATTATAATGTCACAATTTCGTATTTCCTCGTAAACATTATATCAAAATAAGAGAGCTTATTTTTCATTTTATACCCCGTTTTACCCTATATGAGATACTTGTATTAAAAAAAAAAAAAAAAAAAAAAAAAATACAAATATTGAAGATATACTAAAACAAAATACACCAGGGTGGCAATTAACGCTTTTACATGCATCATCACGTTGAAACTTATGCTGGCATACTTATTATTCGAATTGATAATTCTGTTAATTTAATTGTGCAACTAGTACTTGAGGTTTCGAGTGCTTTGATATGCTTACATTATATGTGACGTACTATAAATTAAAAAAAGTTGACATACAGAATACCAATCGACTTATTAAAGGTCATAAAAGATAAGGAATATCAAACTTGTTATTAAATATATGATTTACAACACTGCAATTTCATTTATAGCCAATTTCAGCGATCAGTGTGTGTCAATTTTATTATTATTTGGATGTATGATAAAATTATTTACTGTACTATTATTTTGCGGCTTGGATAAATGAACTTTTGTTATCTTTTCTCACTTATTTTTATTATATCTTTCTGTCGTGATTTTACTCAAATAATAAGCGTCAACTGAAGTTCCAACTCGATTTTAGATGATATTTCATAATCAATAGACCAGGACAAAAACTGAAATTATTCCTTAGAACATATTAATGGACTTTATTAGCTTTTAATTCAATATTAACTAGAAACTGAAAAGGAAAACCAAACACGTGCGCAATAACCAGGCAGGAAATCAATAAACATCTCCAACTCAGAAAAATGATATTAATTAATCAGAAATTAATACATATGGAACAGATAATGCATATATTATATGTATATGACAACAATAAAACACTATATTTATATCTTCTGCTTATTTGTCTCTATTTATGCTTATACTTTAAACAAATTCAAGCTGATTTTCAACACTCCGACTAAAAAATAAATATTTAAATTTAAGCGTACATCGCATTGCTGAAAATTTAAAGTAACCAGCTGTGAGCCATCTGTCACTCATATATACTCGTGTATTTTCGAACATGAATTTATATACATACGAATGTAATAGAATGTAGTAGAAAATAAATAGAATATAAGTCTTGAAATTCACCAAATTATTGAAAGAATGTACGATAATTATACGAGAAAGATTACATTTCTAAAAGAAACAACTTTATATACATTCAAGTACGAATTTACTTAACTGTTGTCACACTTAAAATTTACCGACTTGCTATGCTTCTCAATTACGATGTCCTCGTAACTATATTAACGTTCTAATTAACATTCGCCAATTGCTTCATTATCATATGCAAATCGTATTCAACTATGTTTGGAAGGCAATAACCAAGTACGCAAATACATGAATAACTAATATTGCTATACAGGTTACCTGTAAAATGTACTTTCCAGTTAGTGGTATGATTTTCTATAAAAAAAGTAAATAAAGAACAAACAATTTTTTTAACAAACAAACATTATATTTGAAAAAAAAATGATTTTAAAATGCATTTAATATTGTCAGATCGATCGGATTAACAGCCGGCGTCAATGGCAAGACGCTAATATATAGTATAGATTTACGAATAGATAAAAAGCTACGATATCAAGAATATTTATAAATATAAAGATACAAACGAAGAGAAGAATATGTACTGCAACATTTTGCTTTCAAAGTAATCCTGGTCGTGGCATTTTCGAAAGTAGATGTATATAGTTGTCAAAAATTTATATTTTATGCATTGTTGTCTATGAAGGAAATTGTAAATTTCGACTGAGAATCAAAGAGAGTTCATGTAGGTAATACGTTTTCAAATCGGACGTCTATTCAAAGCCGAAAAAGGAAGCACGATAAAAACAAAGATATTTAATGTTAATAATCTATGTAATGATAAAAACAAAAATAACAAAACCTCCTATATACAATAATAATTATCTTCAACTATATAAGTAGAAGATATTGAAGAAGCTTATTGCATATTGCACTCTTATTGTTAGATAATGTTTAACAAATTAGTATTTTCTAAATTAATATTTGTATTATAAAAACAAAATTGTATTATGTATTATAAAAGTATCATCTAACATAGACCATAATATCAATTATCATTTCGTTACGCCATCCGTGGTAATCGCATAACCAAAAATTGATCGATTTTGTACCATATTTCAGTACATTGTTTAATAACCTTGATATTCAGGTACTCTCCAGCGAAGCAATATACAAACGCTTCCGAACAAACGGAGATGTAGAATACAACGCATTTCATGAACATAGGGAATCCATTCTCAATATGTATTATCTGTAACACATAACGTCTTAAACTTCTTTTATACATACTGTATATGAAGAATGTAGTACAATTTGAAACGCGATAAATTTACACGAATCAATATGTCGAAGATCCAGAATGCCTTTGTTTCGTTTTTTTCGTACGAGGCGTTAATTCCGAATGAATAGAAAATTCGTCAAGTATAGGTGTATTCATGTATGATCTCATCTACGTCTAAACTCACCTAAGTCTGTGTCTACAACATCTTTATGGTATTCATATCGTTGTTCGGATTTTAGATATTAGTAGATAATAAGGGATGAACAATGAAATGAAGACTAGCATTTGATATATCAGTACAAGTTAATACAGCGTATACAGGACAAGTAAAAACATGTGGCGAGTACGGCCAGGGGTTGATTCAGCACAGTTTGAGTTACAGCTTATTTTGTAACACTAGACATTAGTTAGTTCAACTTAATAGTTGGACGTCTCGAAAAATGGACAAGTCGTGGTAACTTCATTGCCTGACCAGCTCGCTCTGCAAACCTGTACCCATTCTATCATTAGTTATGGCAGCATTTAAAATCTCTCGTTTATAAGACGTCAGTTGACGCTATTGAAACTCTTTGTCAATGTGACGATTAAATTTGCCAAGAAACGCGTGTAAGCTGTTCGAACAAAATTTGACAATTTATAATGTGACGCATTCACGCTTCTACTGAAACTGAACCTGGTCATTTCTAGCAATTTCTCTGAAGGTGGGCAACTATTACGACACAAAACAAGCTGTTAATTCAAAACAGGATCATATCGGGCATGTGTTTACGTAAACTTTTCTCATTGTTATTGTTATCGTTATTTGTATTATATCAGTACATTACTCACAAGCACTATGAGATAACCCAAGCAACAAATAATTAAAGTATTCGTTATAAGTTGACTAAGTGCTATATAAGTAAAGAACTTTTCAATTTTCTCTGCAAATAAAATAATTTCTTGATGCCTGCTAATGAAGAACTTTAGTTGCTTTTCATTTTTATAAGGAGTTGCTGACGATGTCTGACACATAACATCGATTTGACAACCTATATGAAGTATCTGAAAATAACGAATAATAATATAAAATTGTTAAATAAAACAACCCAAAGAAGTAGACACTTTCGAGGCAAAATATACTTAAACTTTAAAAGATATTCTTACTCGATGGTTTACAAAGTTAATTTTTATTATTCGTATATTAATGTACTTGAACTTGATTAATTAGTAATTACCAATTGGATATGAATGTACAATCAGCAGGACGATTATTTTACGCGGAATAAAATTTATCAGTTTAAGGTTTCTTCGAGAAAATAGGGTTTAAACATGTCTATTTAAGAATTGGCCTAGTACATGCGCATACTAAATTTTCAAATTGATTTTTCTTGCAAACAAGACGTCTTGCGAAGAAATATTATTGTACATTTTCGACTTACTTTTACACGTAGAATAACTTCCTGCCGATTATTTTCTCCTGTCCAATCCGGAATTAGCCATGTTCAAGCATGTTTGATAAATTTTCAAAATCGATTTCCCCGAAAATGGGGCCTCGAAGAACAACATCTTATTCTACGTTTCTAACTTATGTTTCTACGTAGAATCATCCCTTAATCGGTTGACCACCTTATACGCAATACCCTACATACAGGGTGATTCGTTTTAATCGATCGACGCAAATATCTCCTAAACTATCAGTTATTTGAAGAAGTGTCTCAAATAAAACTTGTTCTGTTTCGAGCAGATCGTCTTATGATGATCCCGAGAATGAGACACTCTGTCTGCCATATACACAGCTGTCGCACAATCGTTGAAATAATGGATTTTACGAAGCACATTACATCTCTCGCACGGGAACATTACATTTCGTTACATACGAGATACGAGCAGTCACGTGAGTTACAGTCATCAGATTCGACATCTGCCCACCGTTGACAGCAGGCAGCAAATGGTACAACATCGTCTGTCATGCGTTCGATATGGACATTGCTGTATTCTATCTATTCCTACGGATCTGATCATAGACCTGTCGACTTGTCATTTGTTTTTTATGAAATAATGGATAGCCTTTACAATTTTCAGTGTTATTTTTTGCGTCCCCGTATCAAACCAGAAACGCAATCCTCTCGTGTAGTTACTCCTACAGCAGCAAGACTTGCGAAAATTAAAAAGCCTCTAGTCAATCTACCTCGGATGAGGAAAAAGAGGTCTGTTCGCGAGAAGAATCCTCATCGCGTCATGCAAAGGGCCCAATTACTTGCGACCTACGTTGGCACATCGGTTAAAAGGATTTGTCATAGATGAAATTCATCAAACATTGGTCGAAATATATGGAACGTGTTAAAAAGCTTTTGCTCCTCGGTTTGCAGTTTACTTTAAAGCGTGTGAAATGCATATGTATTCTATATATAATCTTCCAGTAGCTTCGACTTTGCATTCTACATTAAACACTTCCCCGACTTGTGTTTTTTTTTTCCTTTTTCAATAATATATGACTAAAAATCGAAAATTCATCCATCTTGTTCGTGTGAATATTTATTGCCTATTATAGTGAAATTTACAAAGAATAAACCCAAGCCGTGCTTCAAATCGATCCTTGCGACAGTGACTGTTTCAACGCTCGTGTAACTACGATCCTAAGTAAAAGATCGTAAATGCCAGAAGATAGTTCACCACAATAATATGAAAAACTAAAATAAAAAATAAAATGTTTTAGTTGAAACATTCGTTTCAAAAACGAATAGTTTGGGAGATAATTGTACATCAGTATTAGCTATTTCAATATTTTTAAAAATGTTATCAAATATGTTGTTTATAGCTGATTCACTTAATAGAGATACTATGTCCGCTTATGTTACCTTTTAATATTAGAAAATAATGTTGTTCTTATTTGATTCATTAAATTGTATTAAAAGATTATTTTTAAAGTACGTGAAAATTAAATTTTATATCTTATCCCATAAGCAGAATCGAATAGTATTGAAAAAGTATTTATATTAATACTTACTATCATCAAAAGGAGACCTGTGAATACAGCAAATATAAAAGCTGACGATGCTTGATAAAAATATTGTACAATTACCACAAGCTCGAAAGTGGGCGATTTGCTAGTATCAAAGGGCAAATCCATTTTTAATAAAAGTTCTCGAGGTGTCGTTGCATTAACTCCTTCAGAAGTGAAAACGCCGATTACGTAAAAAACCGTGGATGCTATAGTGGTACTTATTATAATATTCGTCAAACGATGACACCAATGCGCTGTTTTCGATATTAAGTTATTTGTATCCATAACAGCATACGTTTGGCACTCTTCTTCCATGGTTGATAAAATACTGTGAAGCAGGCTGTGAAATAATATTTTGGATATATGAAGTCTTTGTGTAATGCAACATGTACAATTAAATATTAATAAATTTAGTATTTAAATACTGTTACAAATGAGTATGTTATAAGTGAACTCTATCGACTGTAGTATCACAAATTTTACAAGCTAAATGTCATCATATGTAACGCAATTATTAACAGTTATTTCGTATAAAAAATTTAAAGTACAATATATATTTTGTATATGATACCACCAGTGCAAGAAATTTTCAAAAGAGGTAATTATTTTCTAAGTCGTTCGTTCTGAATTCTTCGTTAT
Source organism: Bombus campestris (assembly GCA_905333015.3). Classification (NCBI taxonomy): domain Eukaryota; kingdom Metazoa; phylum Arthropoda; class Insecta; order Hymenoptera; family Apidae; genus Bombus; species Bombus campestris. The sequence goes on along the minus strand of HG995137.1, from coordinate 151,421 downwards.
TTTATTACACTGCTGAAAGTTAATATGCCCAGAAGAAATAGACAGCTCGATGACTGAAGAAAGAAACGCGTCCATTAAAAAATTGTGTCTTACTTAAAAAATTAAGTAACAAATTCGACCAATATTTATTACGTAGTATATCTCTGTTTGTTCGCAGGCTTAGATTATAATAAGATTACTTTTACAATGTAAAAAGCAAACGTTATATTTCTAGATAAATAAGTCGGACCCATGAAATTTGCCGAGACTAAATTGTGAACATGCTTATAAATTAAGTTAAATTACAAACTTGATAGCTGTTTTAACGCGTCAAATTCACGTGACTAACATTTGGCGAATCCCTGTGAATTTCTATCTTTAATACTTATTTATAGCGAGATCACAATTTTCTCCGACAACGTACATCCAAATATCTGTCTGAAGAGTAATGAAAATAAAAAACTTACCCTTGATGTGTCCAAGCAATAACTAATTTTATAGATACTAAACTAAACGGCAGGCAAATACTTATATTATCTATTATTTCTATAAGAGTATGAACTTTGTAATGCCTGATTATATAATTGTATTGGTGGGTCTGCCCTATGCCAAGGGCGATAATCCAAAAGAGTTTATATAAAATTGAGAGTGGGGTTCCTGGCCAAGACGCAGCATAATGAAGGCCGTACTTCACGGACCGACTGATTGTATTAATTGGAGCCATTTCATACTAAACGATTGTTTCCTTTTGCTTCTACCGTTCGAAACTTTGACCTTTCATTGATAAAATTCCACCAAACCAGCTACTTTCCCATTCCATTCCACCACTATCACTAGACTGCGAATTTTTATACATTTAAGGGATGTTCAAAAGCAGAAAGATGCATAGGATGCACATAATACACTAAAATACACAGTTGCGGATAAAGGGAAGTTTAGTTTAAAAATTTTAGTAAAATTCGTAAAGCTTTTTCATCATATTGATAACAGTCATCTATCTTGTGTTATACAGTAAATTTCGATTATTTGGAACATATCGGGACTAGCGTTTTTTGACCCGATTAAGCGGCTATTTCTATTATGTCAATTATCAGATACATAAATACGGTAGTTGAAATTATATAAAACGAACTATAACTTGAATAAATAATAAAACATTTATTCAAATATTTGTAGAATAAATGTGATATATATATATATATATATATATATATATATATATATATATATATATATATATATATTCTTCATGCAGAATTATTTTCATTCTTTGTCAATAACCATCGATATTATTAATGTTTTCATCAATGCAAAAGGTCCAATTACAACAAAATGCACAACGTATTAGGAAAGATACGTGAACATCGTTGACTCAATTTATATAAAAACCGTGCTGTCGTATTTACGAACAGAAGAGGAATGCAAGATATAAACAGCGCGTTTACGAAAAGATGGCAAGGCAAAGAAATACATTTTGCCCGAAAGTGTCACGTTGCAAATAAGATCATATTGCAATATAATATAGCGACAGAGAAGAGTAGTCTTCTTGTTCCTGCGTCCTGTGCTGTCCCACTTGATATCTTTTGCATACATCATCTGTTCCAACTGAACGACACGTTGCCCCAATTAATAGAAGACAACTAGGGCAATTCATTCCTTTAGGTTCTGTTCTTTCATCATTGCCTTATATAAAGTATTGCACCGACTAAGCGTTGGCTCAAATAAGCGGAATCCACTGTATATTATATATATATATATATATATATATATATATATATATATATATATATATATATATATATATATTTCTTTTATTAAATATAAATCCTGGTGTCCCTCAAAATTATGGTGTTCTTTTATTCTTCTTATTTTACAAACTTTCCTTTGTCCGTCACTGTACAAAATATCCAGCACCTGGCAAAATATTTAACAGGCAAAATAAACTTCTGCTTAGGTCCGATTTTTTAAATTATTTTCACAAAAATATGAATTTGCATAAGAATCCGCAGTCGGACTATCACCATCGACAGATTTATAAAACATGAACGTGCTGCTACACCTCGTCACGCTAGACTGAACATTTTGTAGCAAAATTACACTGCTAGCGTTCAAAGTCGTGGAACTTATTCGCTATTGATAAGCATTTGCCCTTTCCGTACGCGATGATCGCATAAATGTTACAAATAATATCAAAGTGATTGCAGGTTTGCTGGGAACAGGCGCAACTATAGAAAGTGCTGCTCGAGTTGTAATGCAATCTCAATTTTATTTGCAGTGGAAAGTGATTTTCATGAAAGATACAAGTATAAATGTACGACAGGCGAGCGCGCAATAAATTATTTGAGTCACGCGATGAAGAAAATTCACGAGAAACTGAGAAACATTGTGGAATAAGAACTTGCGTGCAAAATTTCTTAAACTTTACTAGTTTACTACTAAACCAGGAATAAACGCATTTTCTTTCTTTTCTATTCAATATAATTGAATTATTTGTTCTCTGAACTTTAATTCTAGGATGAATAATAATAGTGGCAATTATGTACGTATTATTTAGTATTTTTAGTATTTTGCATTCAAATATTACAAATAAAGGAAGTGCTTAATAAGACCAAAGGGATAGAAAACAAAATGAAAACAGCTGCCTTCACTCCTTGTTTGTTAGTGCATTTTGTATTATATATATTCTGATATTATAATACAAAGATATAAATTAATTTAGAATTTCCTGAAATTCAAGCAATATCTTTTACGTTATTACCTTTTGTCATATAGAAACTACGAGTGCTTAATTTTTCAGCCATCATTTCTTTGCTAATTTGTTATATTATTGTTTGGCGTTTAACAATATTGTAACAGAGTTACCATATCCAAAATTGTAAATTTTATTTTATTAATTGTAATTTTATATATATAAATGCAATAAAAGACAGTGCTTTTACTTCATACATGTATACTGTTGGTAACGTATCTTGCTCCACAAGAATCTATTTTTGTGAATAAAAGATATTCGAATTTAATGCATTTAAAAATGAACCACAAGTTAAACTATTTTGTCTTATCATTGGAATTAAATTTAGAAAATATTTGTCTTGTTTCAATTATTATGATTACTTATTTTATGCAAAACAAATTATTGAAAAAAGAATTAAACATTTTTCATATAATTAATGAGTGTTATAATATTAATTACATTCTACAGCGTTAGTAATTGGCGCCAGTAATTAAAGCTATAATTTGTATTAAGCTACATGTACAGCTCGTCGTAGTCTTCTGACATTTCTGTTCGTACTTCTTATGTGAAACACTGCTGAAGAAGAAATTTTTCTTTTCAAGAAAGAAAGCACTGTTATGAAAAGAGAATTTTATAAAAGTCATCATTTTTAAATTTCGAAGCTGTTGTCACTTTTTTAAGTGATATGTTATATTATTACGCGATAACTAATAAAACGATGAAATCAGAATTCACGGAAAATACATTCTTTAAACAATTTTGTATAATCTATAAAATTATGAAAATTTATGTACTAAAGAAAATATTACAAAGGACATTTTTCGTTTTTTGTCATGCAGCTTCTAACTGTACTATAAAATATTTGACGTAATGATATATGCAACGAATAAAACCTACATATAATATAAACATATTTTCCCCATATTTAGTTTATATTTAGTTTACAAATAACAGAACAGCGTCCGATTTCTTGATCATTTGCTTTTCGATATCTGCTACTAGAGTGGAGACAGAAATTTATCTTTCATAATAGCTTTTGATCGGTTTTGTTCCACTAGCTATATGTTATTTGTGCTACGAAATAAACGAATAATACACTTAACACGCTTAACACGCTTAACATGCTTAAATCCGAAAAAGTTTTATCTTGCACTGCAGCATAATGATAATATAAATAAGTTTTGAAAACAAAAGGAGAAGCTGTTCTTTTTGTTTCATGTTCACGATTTTCATATTAAAATTATTTTACATACTTACAATGCTCGATATTCTAAAACCTGATCGAAAGAAATAATTAACATTTTACTGTTACAGGTTACGCTATCAATAAACATTTTCTATAACGTTTTATAAATGAAAAACTTGTTTATGACTCGGACAGCAAATGAAACGAAAGAAATGCACATATTAATGGATTAAGAAAGATTTTAAGTGTAGCAAATATCAGTTTTGTACCAGCAGGAACTTCTATCAGGCAGTTTTTTACTAGCTTTAACAGCATAAATTGCTCCTTTAAAGACATACATATATTCCATACGTTCCAAGAGAACAAAGTGGATCATATATAATTTAATAAAATAATACAAAATAAAAAGTGTCGTGCATTTATTATTTCCTTATAAAACAAAAGAAACTTTTCGGACAATCTAATACATATGTAAATATATAATGGATTACGTACATTTATGTACATGCATTTTTCACACTAGTTCACATCTTCTTCTTTCTTGTTTCTCTTTTTTTCTTTATACTGTAAATTTATAAGAGACTTGGGATTTCAGGATAATCCATCAGAAAAGTTTCGGTGCGTTTTTAGACCTTGAAAAAGCTGCAATGTTGACGAAACGTGGGGAAGAAATTCCTTTTGGACAGGACTTCCACACGAATGTCTGGGACAGTATTGTGTACAAAAATATTAAATGAGCAAATTTATAATTTATTAATTATCTATTTATTATAATTGATTAATTATCTATACGTATGTATATATATGTGTGTGTGTGTTTGTGAGTGTCAATAAGTGTAATTAAGTATATAATGTATAGTACATATCTGATTATATAAAAGAATGCCATACAAAAAAGAGTTATAATAATACGTCAAAGATTCATTTGTAAATTATTTACATATTTCTTAATATTCTATTACTACCATTAAAATGGTAAACTTTCTATCGTTATCGATTACCAATCGCACATTGAAATCAAGTAAGAATATACTTTGCGGTGAATCTTTTAGAAAGAATAAGAATGCGAATGAATCGTATTATGGCTCCGCAAAGAAGAAATAAAAGAGACGAAGAAAAAGTGGACAAGAAGGAAAGGGAAGTTTCGTATAGTCCGGTGCTTGCTGGATTCATCAGTAAGATTTCTTAGTTAGCTCGTGCCTTAGATACGGCAACAATGGCAGTATTCCCGGGTCAGAGGATGTATTTGTAAGAATTGGATGGTTAGACGAGGACTCGTGTGAAAATTGTTCTGCCGTGGTCCCTCTGCTTGCCACTATGGGAGGGTCACCATAATATAAAATGAATTTCATTCGAATCTTTTGTACAGAAGTGCAATACACGAGAGAGAACTATATTGACAAAAAAATGAGGGTCAATTCTCCCAATGTTTAGGAAATATTGCTTCCCTTTGTTATCTAAGATGTCGAATATGAGGTATGTACAGTACTCTTGTCAAGGAATAATTTATAACATTATTGTTTAACATATACGACACACGCAAACGTTCAGGGTAAATATTAAGGGTATTTATCTACAAACATATAGATGCTGCTTATAGGGTCGATTCTAAACATCAAACAATGGAAAATGTTCGAGGACCTTGTGAACCTCGAAGATGAGGAAATGATCTTAGAGAGGATCATTTACTTACACGATACTGTAATTACAGCTAATTGAATTACTACGAAATTTTAGTATAATGTAAATAAATTACAATGCAATTTAAATTAGCACACTTTCCACCAATTAGAAACATCAACATCCACCCCTACGTACAATCTTTCATCAATAACAAAATAAACAAATTGGCGTAAAACAAATAAGTTCCTCCGAATGTGACACAAGTCGTTTAAATCGTTTTTTGATACACTTAGGAGTTAAAGGAGGTAAAAAGTTAAAGTTAGATTATAGTTCTTATTTACCCATAATATATACTTTTCATACATAATATAAATTTTCTTTTCCTTCGTACGAATGTGTGCGCTCTGCTATTAAAACCCAAAAATTAATAATACTCTAAAAAACGTAACACTTTGATGGCCGTTGTCGCGTATACGTACATATGTAATTCCATTCACTTATGGCAGCTGGCGGTTGTCGTCTGGCGTCATGTAGTCGTGACTTCACTCTGCTATCTGTCGTCGGACCGCATTACTTGTATGTAGCGCTGCTTCCATAACTCATTTTAGTTAAATTCAAACAGTTCGCTGCTTCCGGAACATAATAACTAAGATCAGTTGATCTTCGTCTCACGAAACATTTTATAATTGTAAAATATCCTGTCGATCGATGATCCTGCCTTCCTATACAATGTCTCATAACGATGAGGAAATATACGCAGATCTATTGTCGGACATAGGTAATTTTAACTATAGTAACTTTAGTATTAAGTATTATTAAGTAACAGTGCAAATGAGTCGTCGAACAGTGGAAGTGATATTGTAGAAAGACGATTTCGAAATGTACAGAGCTCGGTAATTAGTGATTCTGACGATGATGATGTAGTTTCTGATGAGTTCGATGGTGATGAAAGTGAATGGCCGCAAAATGATTCCAATCCCACTTTCCATGACGCATGAAACAATCTGGAATACAAACGCTATGTGAACATTTAGATGTAAAATCGAGCGTAGAATTATTTATTGAAAAAGAAGTGCTAAACTTACTAGCAAGAGAAACAAATCGATATTGTCATCAACAAAGCAATCATAATGAAATGAAAAAGGACGCAGCTTGGACCGATACCGATGCCGCGGAAATGAAGAAATTTTTAGGATTAATTATCATAATGGGACTTGTAAAAGAATCAGAAAAAGACGAATATTAGTTTACAAACCCGTTACTGTGCACAGCTATTTTCGAAAATACGATGACCAGAAATAGATTTTGCGAATTATGAAAGTATTGACATTTTAGAGACAACGAACACATTTATTAATACATTACCAGTATAAATCAATAGGTAGAATTTGAAGAGTGACGGTATTTTAGCCTGCTGTGTATCAGCTTTTCCTTCAGTTTTCAACTCGTTTAGATTTTTCATTTTTCGATTCGACCAGCAATTTCAATCTTCATATTCCTGCTAGTTTGTTTTAAACATAATTTCGTTTAAAATCTGACTGTAAAATCTCACTTTATATATCTGTATATACCTACCGTATAGAGGGATCTTATTGCACTTCTATTGGAGAATTTTTAGAATCTCTGTATTATGATTGTTTTATGTGATTGTTGAAACGGTTCAAAAATTCTGCAGCGGAAGTTGTTAGTAAAATATCAAGTATAAATAAAGACGTATTGTTCAGCAACAACCCTTCAGAGTTCTTAGGTTTAGATTTTATTCTGTGCAGAGTCCTGTAAGTTCGATTCCTTTTAGTCCTCTTAATAGATTAGTTTTGTAATCTGAGTCGGTTGATTTGGGTTGTTTTGTAGTCCGAGTTTATGTGCTACCGCACGTTTCCTTGCATATTGGTACACCCATTTCGTATTAAGGTGTTTGTGCAGATCATCATTTCTGATGTACGAACGGGCTGTTGACGATATCCTCACTACAAACGATCTGTCTTCCGTAAACCCTACTGTATACATATGATGACCTTAATGTTTAGGTCGTCAGACAAACAGACACAAAATTTAGTCTAATATGCAACTGTTAATACATAATATGATAAATGATGTAATATATATACTCAGTCCTTGGGACTGAATAAATAGCGTTAATAAAATTTATTACACTAGATGAAAGGGAATTTTGATTAATGTTAAATATCAGAATGCATCGTAATGCATTGCAATAAAGCAAATAGCACAAATACCTTTTCTGATGAAACGAAGTTTGATTTATTAGAAAATAAGGAAAAATATTTTATCAGAAATGTTATCAAAAATTGTTTATTCATGAAAAAGCCTAATTTAAAATCACTTGCTTGCAATGTATAACATTGTTTAACTTGTTTCGACGTCGCCTTTAATATAAGATAATAAGATGTATGTGGATCCATTAAACGAAAATCTATTTATAATGAAACTGAAAATTAAATAAATTGAGTCGTGGTCATGGACACCTCTAATGATTTGAGGATTCAAGGAAACTATGCAATCAATGTTTCGTGAACAATTGTACGTATACCATTTCCGATAATCCGTATTGCCATACGTATCAGAAATTTTTATATTAAATGAAGAATATATCCCAGAATAATCTATGAATTGCTAATGTTGTTCTTACTTGTGACTTTCTGATTAACACGCGTGCTTCTTTTATATGTTAGAAATTTGTTCTGGAATAAGTGCCGTGTGATCTGTCACAGTCCGCTTAACAAAAAGGTTCCACTACCTTTTCCGCTACGCGGCCAGATCCTTTAGACAAAGTTTCTATTCTTTGGCAACGCAACGTTCGATCGGTCACCATCGGTAAACTATCTCGCGCATCCTTTAAACTCTAAACCAGCTATCAGCTTTTCGAACATTCGCTCGAGCATTCTGCCTTACTAGAGGACTAGAGGTCCTTACCGGAGAGCTCGGCCCAATTATAAATTGTGAACAAGACTAAATAACGGTGGACTATCTACCATTATATCATCAGGACGATACATTGCCGCTAGCACGGCCAACCTGGCATGTTTCTCGCTCTCGGCAAGCATGCTTACCCAAACATTATTTGCGCTTGGACACAGCATTCTTTTACGATACTAAACACATACCTTCTCAATCATAGCTTCTCAAACCAATACTACATAATATTCTAGGCGTTTCGACGTACTCACCTAACGTTAACCGATTTCGAACAGAATTCCATGCACAAAAATACTCCGTTGCTGCCTACCGCCAAATACATACTTCCAAGTGGCTCGAGGCGTCGCATACTGCTTATACTCTGCCGCCAGACACCTCCAGGACAGTATCTCTAGGAGTCGTAGCTTTTATTTATACATGCAAATGCACGGGTGCAAGAGGTAAATCTACATATTAATATAAGTAAAAAAATGAACATGCGAAATATGAATATATGGATATACCCTCCTGTACACCTTAGTTTCAAGTTATCGATGACTAAAGAAACTCGTTCAAGGTGCTCTCCTCGTGTTCTTTCTGCAACAGAATTTTTTAACATTACTCTGGCAAACCGATGGATAGAGCGAGATGAATCCATTGCGTTTTTGGTTTTGGGGTCATTTAAAGTTTATTGTGTATTTAACGCGAGTAAACAACGTATACGATCTGTAAGAAAAAGTGCAAAATAGAGTTGAAGCTGTTCGAAGAATACCTGGTACTTTTGAGCCAGTACGGAAGTCAATGTTAAGGCGTGCAGCAGCTTGTTGAACCACGAGGCGAACTCTTCGAACGTTTTCGTTAAACGTAATATATAACTCGAGTAAGTATATAATTAAAATATATTTAGATAAAACTATATTTAGAAAACCTTCTAATGGCAAAACAAATTTCTATCTAGGTTCCATAACTCTAATGTATGTATTCCCTGCAAAAATATGTATTTGCATGATGCGCGAATGAACGATACTGAACGTTTCCTACAGGTAGCTTACATATACATATTAATATGATACAGAGACATTTCTGACAAAAAAATTGTATTGCTTATAATTCTAAAAATAAGCTTCGATCGTCAATTTTGTACATCTTCCCTATAGATAATAAGATGAACAACGCATAAAGAAAATTTAACGTAGCTGACCTTTATATTTTTCACGTGTCTACCTGCAAAGAAACTATCAACATCAAATGGTGTCTTCCTATATTTAACACTAGTTTAAAAAGTTTTTTAATACAGTATGTAATTTTGTAATAATTCAATATCATCAAGTTACATGTTCCTACGTTTACTATATTGTCTCTTAATATATAATTACGGTATATATGATATATACATCATACATGATATACTTATTTTATTGCTTACTATGTGTCCCTTTGTAATCAGTACCTCGCATACAATACCGATACATACGATGCAGAAGCTTTCAAAATCTAAAAAATTAAACAATAAAAGTGATAACATACGGTACACGAAATATGCGTATTTTTATGCTTTTTTTAAATCATATAATATGCCAATATTATTATTATTTTGAGATCAAAAGCTTCCGCCTTCTGTCTTATTGACACATAACTACATATGTAAGTTCATCTTGACATCGTGAAACACAATTGAATGATAATTCAAACGAAGATTAATTAAAGAATTTTTAACTGATACATATAAAATGTTATTCTTCACTATATCAAAAGTTTCGTTAAAAAATATGCAAGAACTACTTCGTGGAACTACTTCTTATTATTGTAAATTCTTCTGCCACGACATACGTTTATTATTATTCAATTAAAATTTTTTGAAACACCTATTTAAAAAAACATTTTTATTATATTGGAACAAATATCAAGCTTACACTCGCAAAACCGAACATAGACAAATCCATAAATTTCCCAGCAGTAATTGTCAAACGTCTTTGTGATCTTATCATAAGAAGAATCACGACACGTCTGTTCCTAGGTTCTAATAAATACCAAGAGGAAGCGTAAGCTGAACTGCTAACTGACAGGCTCTAGAATAAAATGATAAACATTTATACGTATCTCTTTGTATAATTAATAATTACTGTATACATTTTTTGAGACGTCGTACACGCATATATTTCAATTACATACTAACTTTACTACTAAGATATTCTCCAGCATAGGAAAAAACAAATGCTTCCAACATAATAGCGATATAAAATAATACAATTTTCACAACTATTCCTACATCCCCGTGTGAATTAATCGCCTACAATACGATACAAAGAATAGTATAAATTATAATTGTAATCGTAACCATAAACCAATACAAAAAAGATTAAAAATAATAGATGAAAAATAAAAAGATGAAAAATAATATTTGTAAATATTACTTACGACTATTATTAAGAATCCTATACCGCACATGACTACTGTATTACATAATAATTGCACCAAAGCAATATACGAGAATAAACTTTCGATATATTCCGAATTAAAAATAATCCGATAATGACGATTGATTAAAGATTTAATGACATTTCGCAATGGTCCATGTTTTTCATCTTTGACAGAAATACTTCCCAAAGTTTTATGTAAGATTTCAATTTGTCCACCAATATGAAATATCTAAATAATACTTATTACAATATAATATACATATAATAGTTGAGCAACTTTTAGCAACATAATTTTACAAAATAACGTATCTACTATATTATAAAACTTAAGTAGTTCCTTCGTTCATTTGTTACTCTTTCAAAATATTGTGTATTATCTTACATTAGAATACCAAAACAAATTAAAAAGGAAGAAAATTTGTTGTCTAAGATTTAATTTTTAACACCTTTTAACATCTTTTAACATCTTTCATTCGTGACGATCAGAATAATTGTCAAAAGAGTCGATATTTTTCAAGGATACACAATATATCAACCAATAAGTGATTTTACAAAAAAAAAAAAAAAAAAAAAGACAGATACGTGTACACATGCGCAATATCTTTTTTTTTTTTTTTGTCATTTTCCATTTATCACCACTTTACATTTTTTCTTTCATATTTATTATAGATACGCTCTTCTATAATGCAGTATATCTTAAAAATCATCACAGAGGACATCACTAAATCTTAACTAAATATTTGAATTGTACTTGATTTAGCTAATATTTGCATAAAAATATTATATGTACATCACGTGTAAAAAATAGAAATTACTTTTTTATTTGCTAATTCAACGTCTAAAGAAAACAATAAAAGCTTGCTTAACATATGAAAACTGCGAGATCCAAACTCAGAAATATACCAGGAATTTTAGCAAGTTAAACTTACTATTAAACGTCTATGCTATTCAACTTGTTAAAACAAAGCTGCATGTGTACTTCATACACGTAGCTTTGTTTCTAAAAATATTCGTATATCTTGGAAAAAAGTATTTAAGACATTTCGTAAGGGCTAAGCTTTATTTTCGAGTATCAAATAATTTCTTAAAATCAACAAGTACAGCAACGTACAAATACTTTTTGTATGTACCTTATGTATGGCAGATTGTTAATAAACTGTGAAATGAATGTGTCTTCGATTACTATATCAAAACACACTTACCAATGTAATTATCAAAGCATTTAATATAGCCATGCCAATTCCAACAGCTAACAGTTGAACGAATTGTACAAGAAATACATATTGATACGCAGGACTTTCATAATATGCAAACGGAAGGTCCATTTTCATTAATAACTGTCGGGACGTTATATTGAAATCGTCTTGATGTTGACGGATAAATTGCAGGAACGCACCGGCATATATAAAAACGGAAATAATATATACGCCAAATATTGAATATGAGCAACGGTATGCAAGTTCAGCTTTGTTCGTCATAACATCTACATTATCTTTATCAGCGGAAGAGTTGATCCAATCGTAATACATTCCCATCAACATGTTTATAAATGTTCTGAAAAATATTATAAGACACGTAGCACATAAACTGGTAAGACAAAATTTTAGAGATAATTTCCCACTTAATTTCTCTTGAAGTGCAACTCGACGACCTTCGAACTTTTCATTAGGCCGTTCATTTTTATACGTTTACAGGAAATCTAAAAGTGCAAAATTACACAGAATATGCATAATAATAATATGAGACTATATAAAATATCCAAGGTATAGTCCTTTCTACGATACAATACTTGGTAGGTATGTAAAAGAATTTTTTAGAAAAATATCAATTTCCGTAAAAGTCCACAATCAACTAATGTTTCCTATGTTAAATTGTAAGCGCGTAAGAAAGGAATTGATATTTACCCGCGTTTAATCCAGAAGCTAATTAATTTAAACAACAGTACAGTATAAGGCAAACTAGTGCTAGCACACTCTATTACATCTGCCAAGTTTCCAGAACTAATGTTCTTCATTATATACCGATACTGAAATACTTGTGCAGGCATGATGATAGCTACCCAAATGCATCGGGCAATAATTTCATAAGATGTATCTGGCCAAATTCCAGTCAATCGTAAGCCAATAACTACTGGGCGACTGATACTTTTACTAGCTATCATTTTAAACGAACTGACCGATAAGTTTGGTTTTAAAAATGATTAATTATTCGGTCCTTCTTACTTCCGTACGATACGATGGAAAGTATTTGCTCTAAACTGTTTATGCATAGACGACTGAACACTGTATGCTGAAAAAATTTGCTAGACGTCTCTAATGTTACTTCTTGCGCATTGGCTATATGTCTATAAAGTATTCATGAGAAACAAAGAATACAGAGATAAGTATAACCGATGTTGCGACTCGTAGGAGCACAGGCCATAAATATATGATTAAAGGAAGAGGAAAAGTTTACTCAATTTTCTTTCAACATCCAACATTTTCTGTTAAACCACGGGACATCGAAAGTTCGTAGCGGGAAAGTTTATTTCACGATTGTCCGAAGAATACGAAGGAAGAGAAGATTTGTAAATAAGGAAGAGAAGAAGGGAAGTATTATAAGAAGAAGATAAATTAGTTTTTCAACAGAGGTAAGATATATTCAACATACATATAAATACACTTATACTTGTGTGGTATATATTTACAACATATTAAACATTTCATACACGAGCGATTCTATACAAATGCGAATTATTTGGCACTGAATTTATCCACATGATCTTTCATTTAATTTATGAATTGTAAAAAAACCTTAGGTATGGAAGATGATATTGCTGGTATTGTTATAAAAGCGATCAGAAAAATAAATAACTGTATGTGATTTTATCGGCATCTTTTCACCCAACCAACTGTCTTTAAAAATTTTTACTTTAAAAACAGACGTTTCCTCGCACGTTTTGTCACAAAGTGTTGAAAGATAATTATTTTTCTCAGAGGTTAACAAGAAGTTTACAAAACTTAAATCAACTCAATGGTAATTTCTAATCATCTAAAATATAAACAAGCTAATCCCACTAACTCAAACGACCGATCTTCATACACTTGAAAAAATAAAGGAAAATACAGAGGAAAAGTTTAAAAAACGTTCACGCCCTCTACCACGTCATAAAAAGTACATATTACGCATTCAAAGAAATTAATAAATACGTGTATTTTATATACAGTCTGTCACACAAGAGCGTGTCTGCGATATTTCTGTAAATATTTATATATTTGTAAAAAAATTTATATGAATTGAATCTACATCTAAAACACTAATACGCTATTACTTAGTAGGGTGTCCAATCTCCTCCATTAGCGATTATAGCTTGACATCGTTTCGGCATACTCTCGACTAATTTTTGAGCGTAGGATTCTGGTAACGACCTCCATATCTTTCGAATGTGATGTACAAGTGTTCTTATTTTTGTGATACGTCTTCCTCTCAGCTTGCATTTCATTAGGGACCACACATTTTCGATAGGGTTTGCATCAGGGGACTGCGATGGCCAAGGAAGTACTGCGATGGCGTTTTTCGCTTTCCATTGGGTGCAGATGCGACTTCGATGTTTAGGGTCGTTGTCTTCTTGCAATATCCATTGGTCCTCGGTTTGGTTGAACCAACGTTTCACGGATGTGAGAAGTCCCCTTTGGTACAATTTCACCATCTTTTGTGCATTCAGATTGTCTGTAAAGACGCACAAAGTCCCAAAACCGCGTGCGTTAAAGCAACCCCAAACATGCACTTTTATAGGGTGTTTTACACTTCTTTGAATCATCCTTCTTCCATGGATAGTCCAAGCACGCCTAATAGGACACCATGCCCAAAACGAAGATTCATCAGTGAATATTATATTACTCCAATCACGATCTCTGTTTTCATTCGCCCATGCCAGACGATTTTCGACGTTTCGCGTACGCGGCACTCATATTAAAAAGCTCTGTTCCTTTCACTGTTTCAAATGAAACTGAAAGGTATTCAGCAACGCGTATTAGAGAAGTTTTCGTTTGTTTACATTCTTTTTATCTCATTCTGATTAGGTGTCAGGTTTCGCAGATATCGCAGACACGCTCTTGTGTGACAGACTGTACCGTGTTAAATGATGTTGTTGTGTTTCTGTTGGAAAATCTTTTTAGGACCGCTGTATATGTGTTTTATGATAGTTATTTTTTTTTTGCATAAGACTATTCATGTTTCTAGTGTTGTAATGGTTCGTAAATTCTGTGCAGGGAATTGTTAATAAAAAGTTCATTGCCATTGTGGGAAAAGAATGTCGTTGTTGCAAATATCTCTCTTCGAAAGGTTCTAATGCATAATATGATCTTGATGTTCGCATTTCTTGGCAAACAATCACAAAATTTGATCAGCCGGAAAAGTAATATGTAACTGCAAATACATAATATGAGAAATGATGTAACGAATAGTTCAGACTTTGAAACTGAAAAATCGGCGTTAACAAAATATAATAAATGAAAAATTGCATCGTGAAGTAATGAGATAAATTTCAAAACGAGATTAATGATACACATGTTAGGCATATTATAATATAAATGACAATTGCAAATAATAGAATTATTGACGCGAGGAGATAAATTTAATTTGCCGTTTTTAATTCAATTTTTATTAATATTTATTCTATATATACTATTTACTTCTCATTATTAACACAACAATGATATTTTTTTTTCTTTTTGTAATTTTTTGTTTAATAATCCAGATAACAATAGCTACAGTTAAATAGATTGCACACATGATACGATAATACCATATCGAAGTTACCATTTACATTTTTCAGTATAATGCCAGAAGTACCGACATATATGACGCTGAAACCTTCATAATCTACAAATGTAAAAGATAAAATAATGTCATGCAAGCGTGTCCCTTGAATAGCGACAATTTTGACAAAGCAAGATCATAATTTTCCGTCGAAAATCAAAAAGACATGACCAAGAAAAAATTTCCGACTAGATAGAATTTTACATACCTTTGCGCAAAAGCAAAGACTAAAGGAATTCTGACTAATATTAAATATAAAAACATATCGTATAAAGGAAATGGTACAAGAAACCTATTACCGATGTATACGTATTAAAACTAATAACATCTTTCCTGACGAAAAAAAATTTGATCCAATTGAAAATAATTGAAAACTATATTTTATGCTTAATTGGTATCAGGGATATCGTAATTATAATATATATTTATTTTAAAACACCCTTTTTGCAAGAAACATACGTTCCTATTCTCGCGCCTGTTGGAAATCAGTTGTTTTGCCAGAAGAACATTCCATGTACTGTCTTGTTTTGTATATACATATAACAAAGTTAAATTATAAAGAGCTACGAGTCCCGAATTACTCTGATAACCGAAACGAACGCCAAGTATTATCTATTACGAAGACAAAAGCTGATGATATTGCAAAAAATTGCAACACCTTCGAAAATTACGAGAGAAACTCATATGGTATTGGCTTCACTTTGAAGATTCCAATGCCTCTCACGATTATATGCGAATATATTACCTATATGAAATAACAAGTAATATTACTTCTTGTATTATTTCCGGTGGCTAGAAAAAATACTGGCACACGCACTTATTTTATAATACAGCATGTTTTTATCAGGTACTGTAAAGTTCATTTTCATAGTATTAAATTTTTGTATTCAAGTGATAGTATTGCTAAACGATGCAAAATTTCATTGGATTTTTAATAATGAACTAGTATGTGAATGCTATAATGGTGTACCCAATACTTTTTATAGCCATTGCACTTTACATATGCGTGACTTACCCTAATATTACTAAAAATTCCTTTAACCATTGCTTTTACAAGTATCTTATACATGCCAGTTAAAATATACGATCTAAATGCATAGAGAATAAGTAACTTACGCCCGTGAAGCTTTCCAGAGAAAGGTTTGAAAATTTTCCAAAAGTCAGTGTGAAACCTCTTTGAGACCTTAATATAACAGGTATCAGAAGTCGGCTCTTGTTCGGACGTAAATCGTACCAAAGCATATTATACGCAGTGTCGCCGATTAATTGGCTCTAATAAAGAAACAAATATTTTAAATGAAAAGTATTAAAAACTCTCATTTATTTATCTTTGCACGTTGAAGCGATACGTTAATGCGAAATACACATATCATTTATTAACTTTTAACATACAGAACTAGCGTATTCTTATAGAACTTTGAACGATTCAATTCAAAGAAACGAAGAAAGAATAATAAACATTTCAAAGTAAAAGAAATATTGGCACACTTGCGAGTGCAATATATTTTTTACGGTTCTTCACTTTGTGTACCTTAAACACAAATTACTTTTACAATTTCGCACAAATGTAAACAGATTTGTTTGAACGAATCTTCTTTGCTTCAGAATGAAAAAAAAAAAAACTATTTTAACAAGATATAATTAGCCTTGAGGGTGTTTATCTCTTCTTCATTTCGTTCTTACTTACGAACGTTCAACTTTATCTTAAACATATTTCTCTCGTACACTAATGTCTCCACTTAAACGCCTTGCTCTAAATATTAATTGTATATATGTACAAATTTAATAAAATAAAATTAAATTAATAAAAATTATGAAAGATTTGTAAGAAGAAATAAGTAAGTAATTGGTACTAACTGCCCTTACAGCCTTACAACCTCATTTCCAAAACAATTATTCATCAAAAATGTATGTTTTTTCAGGACAGTATATCTGATACATTGTAAATAAAAAGAAAAAGATATTGTATGCAACAACCTTAATGCGAAGATATTCCCCAGCGAAACAGTATATGAAAACTTCTAAGCAAATAACTATATAAAATACAATAGATTTGATCAATATAGCAAGTCCACTCTCATCGTTTACAGCCTGTAATATTCATTTTGTAGATAACGCAGAGAAAAAGTAAAGTATCGTATGCGCAAATCGAATAGTCATTACTTACAAGTACAATGAGGAATCCTTCGCAGCAAGTATTAACTGTATTTGATACAAGTTGGCTAAGAGCTATATACGTAAAAAGTTTCTCAATTTTCTCTGCAAAACTAATGATTTCTTGATATCTACTAATAAAAAATTTTAACTTGTTCTCAGTTTTAGAAAAAGCATCTGTTAGATTCTGGCACATTATATCGATTTGACACCCTAAATGCAGTATCTAAAAATAATGTTTCAATGCTATAGGACTATCAACGATAGCTTCACTAGGGTCATAATATTTCATGCAACAAAAGTTTTGTTTGGTATGGTAATCAAATTAAAACTAAATATTTTTCCATAATTTACAATTTGAAGAAAGCAATTACTTAGATAACCATATTCTAAGGAAAATATATCTAGAACTACTTAACAGAAGCATGAAATTTATACTCACCATCATGAAAAGCAGGGCAGTGAACGTTCCGAATGCAAGAGCTGCTGAGAAATGAATAATAAATTGTGTAGTAACCACAAGTTCGTAATTCGGGGATTCACTCGTCTCGAAGGGTAAATCCATTTTTAAAAGAAGCTCTCGAGACATTGAATCGTTCGTTCCTTGAAACGCAATAACGCCGGCATGATAACTAACCGTAGATAGCAGATACGAGGACATGATTATGCTAGTTACATAAAAGGAGAACATCCCAGTTTTTGTTATCAGATTATTTATATCCATATTAGCATATTTCTGACAGTCCTCTTCCATAGTTGATAAAATATCGCAAAACAAGCTGTGAAGTATTGATATATGGAATAAACATTAAATTGTATCAAATAAACATTATTGTATAGGAATTTTCACATTTTCATCTTTTTCGCTCAATTTAGAGAAGCCAGAGAGACATCTATTGGATATATGTAGTCACGTGCGGACAAAACTTTTCTTTACCCCCCAATTTCAAGAATTTCTTCTTTTCAGGAATCTCTACTAAATTCACTATCAATTATCGAACAGTATTAACGTACCACACATGTAATAAAATAATACACATGAAGGAACATCATGTTTATTTATTATATGTTGAAAATACTGAAAAATTAAGAATTAATAAGACTAACAAGTAAATTCTGTTGAATTGTTTCAATTCATTATTGTGGTAATTATATTACTGTCGTAGCTACAATTTTTTTATGTAGCATACAATTATATTCGATCGACGGAACAAAAATCTTTTAGTCTTCTTATTAATCTAACATTATTATTATCCGCTGTTCGAAAAACAATGTTCATCAATGATAATTCAGTGACAACTCGATGACAAATCAGTCTGATAAAATTGCGGGTTTCTATGTTTATGACAATTTTCAAGCTGAAAAAACGCGTGAAACGAATATAATATGCAACAATACATATCCAAAGTACAACAACAACAGTAGTGAAACAAATCTATATTTAAATTCTACTCTTTTACCTGCGTTCATAAAATGTTAAAGTTTTAAAGAAAAATATTATCCTTGTATTGTGTAAAGATCATGTACGGTTGTAAGGTTGATAGCTGGAAACTATCCGAAGCCGAAAGGCAAGAATTAAATAAATAACATTAAAAAAATACTTGTATTCATAAGAACATAAACTTTTATGGGAGTTCATTGTGTATATCTTTAAAATCTCGTCATATTAAAAACCATACTGCTTCAAAAGTAAACAAATCAATATTTAAAACAGAAGATATACGAAAAATACGATGCATGTGTAGGTAGAATTTCTACTCATGAATCTCAATTGAAAACAGGGTAACTTACCCATAATTCGTCCAAGTGACAAATAATTTGATAAACACTAAACTGAAAGGCACGGCGATGCTCAAATTTTCTGCTATGTTCATAAGAGTGTCGGTGTTATAATGTATAACGATATATTTGTATTGATAAGTCTGAAGCGTAATTATCGCTATCACCCAACATAACTTATGTAGGAAGTGAAATGGTGTTCCAGGCCAGACGCCACAAAAATGAAGGCCAAATTTAACAGAGGGGCTAATCGTGTTTAATATCATTTCACATAAAATTAATTATATCTTCTTGCTTAAATTACTTTCGGCCTTCCTTCTTATATACAAATACTTTACACGCAATTTCCACACGCATGCATCACTATCACCGTTAATAAATTTACAACGGGACAGAGATTCCAAGAGCCTTTCTTACATGCAGTTTCGCGATAAACTGAACGTTCCGTGAAAATCACGCAGAAACATAGGCAAATTATCCACGAGTGAGAACATTTCTTTCGGATTCCCAGGGTCCGCATAAATATTGCAAATAATATCACAACGATTGCAGGCTTGCTGGAAACAGAACTAAGGGATAGAAGAAGGGAATGTTACTCAAAATATAATTCCAACTTTGTTACAACTAGTGGTTACCACGGAAAAGTGCAGAATCAAATGCGCGACATGCAAGTGCATATTAAATTAGGTTTCTTATAACTTGAAGAAAATGCAAAAGTTTGGTATAGAAAACTAATACTGGAAAGTGTAATATTATATTCTATGTTACAAAGGACGACTGAAAAACTGATCTTCAAGAGGGAGATCTGACAGCTAAAGTTCGATAGACGTGCATAGGTAGCGAAAAAGATGGACGAAGGTAATAATAACTCCTTGATAAAGTGAACTGCAATATTCACGAAATTTCAGAATAAAGCACAATGCACCAATGAAGATATTGAAACCCAAAAAATCACAAATATGTCATCTAATTATTGTGATAACTTACAATGTAGCTGGTGTCTCGATAATGCGTTTTAACCAATTTATATTAATATTCAATTTGTAGAATCCTATCATAGTAGTAGTGACATATGTAGAATTTCTTAACACCTTGTACAATTAATGAATATTGACTTTATAAGGTTTAATTATACAATACCTAAATTTTGTTGCCTTACATGATATAGTATTTATTTAAATAATACATTTTTATTTATAAATTTGCAATGATATTCCAGTCCATTTATATATTTAATTATGTATACTGTTATATATGTATATATAACATATATGTAGATACATATAATATATACTCATATTATTGCTTATGATGAGCTTCTATGTAATCAGTACATCGCATACAATACCGATACATATGACGCGGATGCCTTTAAAATCTAAAAAGTTAAAAGAATACAAGTGATAACATGCAGTATACCAAATATTCGTACTGTGTATGTATTTTTGAAATCATATAATACGTCAGTATCAAGTTGTGACATCGAAAGCTTTCGCCCTTTCTTTGTTAATACTTAATCTGTAATTATATAAGCAATTTGACATTGCAATTATCAAACATATTTCAAACGAAATTAATAACAATTTTTGACAATTACATGTAAATAAGCTGCTATTCATTTTATTACGCGATTTGTTAAAAAATACGCAAGAACTATTTCGTGTTATCCTTGTATTGCTATCTATCAAAGCAATCTTCTACCACGACATACGTTTATTTTTATTCAATTAAAATTTTTTGGAACGTCCATTAGAAAAAACATTTTTTAATGAAAAACTATGCAACGAACAAAACTGTAACTTGATCGCTCACGATATCTTCGAAAATATGCATTCTAGCAACGAAATGTTTTATTTACGAAATATTAAAATTATCTTGAATTTACTATATGACTATTTTTGAATGTATTAAAGTTTATCCATTCTAAGTCTCCCAATTATTGAACGTTGTTCTTTAATCTTATAATTAAGCGTGCAGATCAATTCGTGTACTTACAAATTCATCTGTTACATCATCTTAAATTCAAATATTTGACCCGCTTTATGATTTACTGCAACTCGACGAAATGATTAATTTCGAGCATTATCAATAACAACTGATGCATTCGAGTGACGATATCAACAATTGAACTCGACGAGTGATAGTACTGCACGATAATGTGAGTCACAACGACCAAACTAAAGCAAGCAACTAAGAATGTCTATGAAAATCTCCGTAACGCAGCTTATTTGTCAGATTATAATCTGTTTGCTACGACCTCAACTGGCAGATGCGGAATTTAATATATTTCAAGAGATGACTAATGACATTGCTAACTTTACTCTGTCAAAACCGTCACCTTTTACAAAAGACGGTTCGCCAATTGTCCGAGGAATAGGATTTTTCCTAAATAAACAACGAATCTAGGAAAAAAGGCCATAAATCAATTTGCACGCTTATCGTTATTGATATGTTAGATTGTTATAGTTCTAATGAAATTTGAAAATCTTCTGTATAATATACAGGGTGGTTGGTAACTGGTGGTACAAGCGGAAAGAGGGTGATTCTACGCGTAAAAAGAAGTCGAAAATATAGAATAAAAATTTTTCGTTTGTGGTTTTGTTTTCGAGAAAATCGACTTTGAATTTTCGCTCGGTACGCGTGCACTTTATCACATCTCGTTATAACGGATTATGTATTTTTCGAAGGAAATGTAACGTCAGCAGCATATTTCGATTTCGTACAAAACAAACTACTGGAATTATTAGAAGATGTACCTCTGAGAGCTAGAGGAAGTTTAATTTTTCAACAAGACGGTACACCGCCACATTTTAGTCGTCATGTGAGAGATTTTTTAAACCAACATTACCAAGGCTGGATTGGTCGTTCTGGAACAATAGCTTGGCCACCACGCTCTCCTGACTTAACTCCGCTTCACTTTTATTTATGGAGCCATATTAAATCAATTGTCCATTCTGAAGAAATCGCAAGTTGCGAGCAATCGAAAGAAAAAATTATTGTAACCTTTCATACTTTAAAACAATCGAATACGTTAGAAAGTGTTCATAGAAATTTAATTAGAAGAGCAGAAGTATGTGTTCGGCAGAATGGGCAACATTTTCAGCAATTTTTGTAATAACAAACTTTACGATTACTTCATATTATTTCATTATGTATTCCTAATTTTCCGTTACGGCAAAAACAAACTTAAACTGCGATAATATCCATCGAGACAACGATCTACAGTGAGATCCGTTATAACGAGACGTGATAAAATGCACGCGTACCGAGCGAAAATTCAAAGTCGATTTTCTCGAAAACAAAGCCTCCAACGAAAAATTTTTATTCTATATTTTCGACTTCTTTTTTCGCGTAGAATCATCTCATTTCCGCTGTACCACCAGTTACCAACCACCCTGTATATACATACATAGAAAATTTCTAGACGTGTTCGCATACTTTCGTGAGTCACTGTATTCGTCATAACACTATGCTATATGCTTTTAAAAACATTTTTATTACATCGTAACAAAAATTAAGCTTACAGTTGCAAAACCGATCATAGACAAATCCATAAATTTCCCAGCAGTAATCGTTAAACTTCTTTGTGATCTTATCATAAGAAGAATCACGACACGTCTATTTCTAGGTTCTAATAAATACCAAGAAGAACCATAAGCTGAACTGCTAACTGACAGGCTCTAGAATAAAATGATAAACATTTATACGTATCATTTTGTATAATTAATAGTTACTGTATACATTTTGTAAGACGTCGTGCACGTATATATTTTAATTAAATACTAACTTTACTACTAAGATATTCCCCAGAGTAGGAAAAAATAAGTGCTTCCAACGTAATAGCGATATAAAATAACAAAATTTTCATAAGTACTTTTATGTCACCGTATGAATTAACCGCCTACAATAAGATAAAAAATAGTATAAATTATAGGCATAATCATAATTGTAAGCTAATATAAAAAAATTAAATATAAAATATGTATAAATAAAATTTTAATTTAATTAAGAGCAATGCAAAAGTAATGTTTTAATGTCATGCAAAAACGACATTTGTAATTATTACTTACAACTATTATTAAGAAACCTATACAACATATGACGATTGTATTACATAATAATTGCATCAAAGCAATATACGAGAATAATTTTTCGATATATTCCGAATTAAGGATAATCCGGTAATGATGATCAGTTAAAGTTTTAATGACATTTCGTAATGATCCATGTTTTTCATCTTTGACAGAAATATTTTCTAGAGCTTCATGTAACATTTCTATTTGTCCGCCAATATGAAGTATCTAAATAATATTTAGTATAATATAATACACGTATAGTATTTCACCGATCTTCAGCAACATAATTTTGTAAAAAACGTCTACGTCGTAGCACCCAAGTATTCCCCATTTGGAGCTGCGTAAATATGTTCAAAAACTTTTCTATACTCGTCTATGTTCAATGATATCTTATTTTTAGTCGTGTAATTTTTCATTCAAATATTTGTTACTTTCAAAATATTATTTACTATCTTTTATCGAATTATTTAAAAAAACAAATCGAAAGCGTAGACAACATTTAGAAAAAGATAAGATTTTTGTCTATGGCTTAATTTTCTAGACAGCCTGTTTTGACAATTTCGAATGTTTGCCCATATATACACTTACTTGCGTATCGACTTCATGAATCTTACAGTTACTATACACTTTTACCATCTTTCATAGTGATCTGTCGTAATGATTAGAATAATTGTTAAAACTGTGAAATTATTAGATACGTGGTACACTATATGTTAAATAGGTACACCTTAACACAAAGTTGTTAACTGGCTATAATATTATTTATTTTTAACTAATAGCACAGTGTGTACAAAAGGTATTCAAAAGGTAACCTTATTTTTCGACCAGACGATTTTTTATTAGATTCTACATTTCATTTCCATAGTATCAAATTTTTGTAATTATACGAAACTACTACCAAATAATATGAAGTTTATCATAGTCGGATCTAATTAACTACTATAGTATATAATAATATATAAATATACTATAATATATAAATGCAATAATAAAGGCAGTGATGTAAGAATACTTTTTGTATCCACTGCCTATGTGAAGTTTATTGATAAAATGTGAAATAAATGTATTTTTGATTACTACGTTAAAACATACTGACCAACGTAATTATCAAAGCATCTAACATAGCAATGCTAATTCCAGTAGCTAATAGTTGAAGAAATTGTACAACAAATACATATTCATATATCGGACTTTCATAATATGCAAACGGAAGGTCCATTTTTATTAACAATTGTCGAGATGTTATATTAAATCCGTCATCCTGATCCTGACGACTGAATTCCAGGAACATACCGCCGTATATAAAAACGGCACTAGCGTATACGCCAATAATTAAGTTTGAGCAACGGTATGCAAGTTCAGCTTTGTTTATCATGACATCTATATTAAGTTTGGCAGTAGAAGTGTCGATCCAATCGCGAGACATTCCTATCAATATGTTTTTAAATATTCTGAAAAATATTGTTATACATGCAGCACATAAATTGGTAAGAACAAATTATAAAAGCCATTTAATTTCACTTAATTCCTTTTTAAGCTCATCTCCACTATGTTCAAACTTATCGTTCATTTGAGAATGCCAATTTTTATGCGTTTATAGGAAATTTAAAAGTGCAAATATATACAGAATGTATATAAAATATCCAAAGTATAGTGCTTTCTATAAAATTAACTAGGTAAAAGAATTTGTTTTCTTTCAAGTTTTTACTTTTTTAGGTATACTGTAAAAAATATAAGTTTACATAAAAAACCCGCAGTCTCCTTATTATCTTTGACATAGTAAACCGCAAATATGTAAGAAAGGAATTAACATTTACCCGCGTTTAATCCAAAAACTAATTATTTTAAAGAAGAGTAGACTATAAGGCAAAGTAGTGCTCACACTGTCTACTACGTCTGCCAAGTTTCCAGAACTAATATGCTTTATTATATACCGATACTGAAATATTTGCGCAGACATCATGTTAGCTACCCAAATGCATCGGACAATAATTTCATAAGATGAACCTGGCCAAATTCCAATCAATCGTAGGCCGATTACTACTGGGCGACTGATACTTCTACTAAGTATCATTTTAAACGAACTGACCGATAAGTTTGGCTTTAGAAATTATTAGTGTTTGTTATTCAGTTCTTCTTATTTCTGCATGATACGATGAAAAGTATTTGCGTTAAAACCGTTTGTGAATAGACGACTGAACACTGTATGCTGAAAATATTTGTGAGACGTCTCAGATGTTACTTCTTGCGCATTGGCCGTGTATCCATAAAGTATTCATGGCTAACAAAGAATACAGATAAGTATAACCGAAGTTGCAACTTGTAGAGTTAGAAGCCATAAATATATGATTAAAGGAAAAGAAAAAGTTTACCCAATTTTTTTTTTTTTTTTTTTTTTTTTTTCAATGTCCAACATTTTCTGCTAAAACACAGAATATTGGAAATTTGTAGTAAGAAAATCCATTTCACGTTTGTCTGTGGAATATGAAGGAACGGAAGATTTATACAAAAAGGAATTCGATAAAGGAGAAAGAACGATAAAAAGGTAGAACTCTAACATTCAAATAAGGAAAAGAGAAAAATATATTCGTTTCAATAGCGATAGGCAGTCATATCAAACAATTTTATACAAATCTATTGTATCATAAGGAAAGGCTAAGTTTATTTTGAAGAATAGGTTCTTACCAATTAGATATGTTCAATTTACGTATAAATACACTTATACTTTCGTGATACACATATCATTCTGTATATTTATAACATATTAGATATTTCATATATATCCCATACAAAGTGGTGGCGTTTTTAATATTTAAACACCCCCCTGTTATTTTTCTAAATGGAACCATAGATTTTGTCATACGTTGATCGAATAATTTTTGTAATACTACACGTGATAAAATTATAGCTCTTGTGATATAAATAAGACTAAACGGACGAAATCTTGCACCAAATAACAATATCATATAGTTAATATTTACTTAGTATTCTTTATTCGATGCACAATTATCAACACCTGAGCAATGTTTGTTTACATAATCTATAAAATACTATAAATAAAACGACATATTCTATCAGTAGGACACAAGAATGGTTAGGGACGCAATATAATCTTTAACTTTTACAAAAAAGTTGAAAATACAAAAAAAAGTTAAAATGATACTCCTTAATGATACTCTATTATTTTACTTCCTAGAATTTGTAACATTTTAACGCTACAACTACCAACAACTAATATATAAGACTTGTATTAAAGAAATTTAAAAGCGTACAATAGAAAAAAAACTAGGGAATATTAGCTTTTTTTATTCATATTTTTGTAGAAAAAATCTTTCTAAAAATCCACAGTCCTAAATCTATAAAATTTCAATGAAAAATTTTGAAT
This sequence comes from Bombus campestris, assembly GCA_905333015.3. Taxonomy (NCBI): domain Eukaryota; kingdom Metazoa; phylum Arthropoda; class Insecta; order Hymenoptera; family Apidae; genus Bombus; species Bombus campestris. The sequence continues at coordinate 124,375 of HG995137.1, read as the reverse complement.
TGGTGATTTTGATACTATTTAATTGACTTATTATTTTAGCAATTATTATCTTATCAAACTATATACAATAGCGGTTGTTTAGTTGCGGCATATTTGGAAACTTGTTTTTGCAGTTATCCGGGGAATTACCAAAAATTACCGACTGTTTTCTTCCTCGTCTATGAATAATGTGTGAACTTAAAACAAAAATATTGAATATGAATGACAAACATATGAGATTTATTTAGTATGCTTTCCACTGAAAAATTTTATAACAAATGACTGCTGAAAATACGGAGCCACAATTGATTAAGCAAAAATCGCTGGAGTTAAAAGTATCCTTACATATTAGTTCTATTACACCGAACCCTCACTATCATATTTTAATAATCCATGATTAAAAATGTAACAATTCTAAATTCCACTCAAACATTTCTTAAAAACGCAGTACAATAAAACACTGTATAAATTAATTTGTACATACATTACAAAATACATTTTACAATCTGTAAACAAAATAGGTCTTCCCACTTAATCGAGCTGTTTTAATTTTATTTTAGTGTCATTTAACCATTTTGCCATGAAATATGAGGGCTGATATGACTGTTGTATGTTATTTATAAATGTTAAGAACCACTCGACGTCCATTTTATATTTTTTCATTGTACGCCTGTGAACAATTTTAATTTGCAGATTAAACCTTTTTCATTCATTTTTCGATTCATTCGATTCGATTCATTTTTTTTTTTTTTTTTTTTCATAAAGAAACATACCAATTAAAAAGATGGTATTGCTTTTGTCTATACATATCTAGCGTATCTGACTTAAATGCATAACGTTACTTTATTTTTTTATTACTATTAAAAATGCGGAAGAGTTATAACTGTTCGTCTTTTAGTTATGACGCAATATGAAGCAAGAATTTATCTTTTATCAGGTAGTATGTTATTCACCTAAAAGTCGGCAGCTTCTGCATGTTAGTGATAACATGTTTTAAGTTTAGAATTGAAAATGGACGACGGAGCGCCATTTACTTTTTGGAAGATTTATGATAGAATTTTTAACTCTTTATAATCTTTAATGGTAGCTCTGTTTTTGACGTTCTCCGTGTTCATGTTAATTTAATATGTAATAACAATAATATATAAACAATATAGAAATAAAGCAAATATAGTATGCAAGTTATAAGAAATTTTAATATTAAGTTATATTATATCAAGATATTTTATAATAAAATATCAATTAAAAGTTAAATAAAAAGAGATTTACTTTTACAAACCTTGATAAAAATCCTGCAATGAACATTGCCCAACTTTCAATGCTAGCAGGGTAAGTAAATAGAAGCTTTTGCATAGATCTAATACTTGCTGGTCCCATATTTTGCATGAAACAGCTAAAGGATAAAGCACATGCAACGTGTGCGTGGTTTTCAGTAATAATATTTCTATTAAGAAACAATACTTTTTGTGCGCATCTACTAAACAGTTGTAAGTCAGTTTCTAATAATATCCTGAGTAATATAGTCCAATATTTTACATTACCTGCAGGGAAAAGGAAAACAATGTACCATACATCTATATAAAATAATATGTATGAAATACATAATACGAGTGTTTTAAATATATTTTAAACTCTGAACAAGAGACTAGAAAATATTTATCAGGCCATATCAATTCTGATATATAGCAAAATTTTGTATTTGATTCATTGCATGGTTGATCCCGAAAACTTTAGTTGTCGTATGACATTAACCCGAGATTTCGACATTAAGAGATTAAGAAGAAAAGCTGATAATAAGCCTTAAGTTAATTTAAGACCATAAAACACCTAGATTTTTGTATACGGCTTGTAACGGACAGTGTGTTTTTAGTTGTTTACGATTGTAATAGTGAAAATAAGTATAAGATGTCGCTAGTAAGTTGGCAGACAGAAGGAATGCGGGACCGATTGACTATTTCTGATAAACTCAAGACATCATAAATCTCCCTTGTACCTGTGCTTTTCCAACTGCTAACTTACCAGCAACGCACAGTACATGTTACACTGTCGCTATTTTCATCGACTTAAATGGATTACTCTTTACTTATTATTAGTTAATTTCTTCTTTGAACAATACTTTATTATTTACAACAGAAAATATATTAAAAGAGTACTTACCAGGATATCTAAAGATTTCTTTAGAAAGAATAGTAATGGCTTTTTTAACATTATTTCCTATCAAATAATAATATGCAAATAAGCTTAGAACATGATGACCATATTCAGGATGAGGTACACATAACTCCAATTCTTTTAGTACTAATACAGCTAAATTGATATCACCATGTAATATCCCTAATGATGCGGCCGCTAAAAGAGCCATTATAACTGGGGGCTGTATTTGTATGCATTGGAAAAGTAAAGTCTTTGCATCATTTACTCTGTGGAAAGAATATGCTATCGCAGCCATCGCACACAGTGTATATGATTTCTGTGCTTCCGTATTCGCGAAAGATTGCAGAGTTTTCTCATATGTATTATACGCTTCTTCATATAGCTCAACTGAAAATGAAACAAATTTTAACTATAATATATCTCAAACAATGTGAATAAATATTTCCTAGTTGTTTAAATAATTCATTACTATCCAGTTCTATAATTAATTTCGAATCATCACTTAAACACACAGACTAATATTACTATTGTTCCAGGTTAACCAAAGATTAAAAAGGCCTAAGATACAGCATATGCGCGTTGGACTTAAATTTATATCCCATATTAAAAACATCACTATTTAGTGACCATTTTAAACACTAGTTGAATCTTAACGTCCTAAGTTTACCACGCATTCATTAATTACTACATGGCATCCCTGAACGTTTCGACATTAACAGAATACTACAATTTTTATACTTAAAAAGATATATATGCAGTATCGAGGACAGATTGCCTAAGAAATATCGGGTGAACTATAAACAATGTTGTGAGAAAGCCTAAGGCTGAAAGGGTCGGGAAACTTCAATGGGCCAAGCGGCCCATCAATGTGTCGTCGGTCCTTCAGTCCAATAGTTACGCAGAAGAAGGCGTACGTGATCGTGATCGCGGACGATTACGGAACATATATGGTGGGGATATGAGAAAAGACAAAAGGATGTTTAAGGGAGAAAAACGAATTAATCGGCAGTCGTTAACTAACAGTCGAGTTGTCAGAAGTCGAGTTGTGAGAAGTCGAGTTGTGAGAAGTCGAGTTGTGAGGAGCCGAGAATTGAGTTGTGAATTGTGAATTATCCATTTAGTTGCTTAGTTATAGTACATTACTGTATTTAGTTTACATTAAATAAACATCGTTTCCTGATTAATCCATTATAAATAGATCCATCTATCAATAAACTTATCATATAGAGTAGAAATCATTGGGAACCTTAATTTCTAATATTTCTGAATAAATAAATCCTAAATATATATATATATATATATATATATATATATATATATATATATATATATATATATATATATATATATATATATATATATTAATATTTATATAAAAGTGTGATTACCTTTGAATAAGGCTAACGCGAGATGGCATTGAGAATTATAGTTGGTATTTGCAACTCCTTGACATAATTTTATTGCTTCGTTATATCTTTTCAGTCGTATTAGTACACGTGCTAAATTTATAGAAATAAGGTCTTTTTCGTTTTTGGTACTATTACATACAGCTACGGCAAATTGTTCTGCAGCTGACTTATAAAGTCTCTGTCTTTCTAATAATAATCCATATGCATTTCGAGCATGACAATCATTTGGATGATTCTCTGTAACAGATGATAAATATTACGATACGTATAGTACAACATACAAAATTTAAAATAACATTAATCACTTACAATAAAATACAATAAAATTATGATTAATATAACTTAATTCATTATTAAAATTATAGGTATTCATTTCATAAATATAAACAATATATAAACAAATAATTGAAATTTATGGTTTGTATGAAGACTTTCATAAATAACTGTAGCTTTTCTTATTCACATTTTTATATCAATATTTTATAATATGTATTGTATGAAAAGTGATAAAAACTTACCTACATACCACGTCATAACATCAGCAGCAGAAGATATTGCATGCATAGTTTGTGTTGTATCTATATGTAAAATATCATGTTTGGTGTTAGGATTTAAAATCATATAAAATACCCAATGAGTGTATCCTATGGCAGCTTGACTATGATATCCTAATTGTCTTGCATGTCTAAATAGATCTACTGTTCCTTTTCGATTCATTATTTCTGCAATTAAAGCTTGCCCTATCCAACTATTCATATATGACGGATCTGCGCGCTGAGCTCGAGAATAAGCCTCGTTTGCTTTATACAAACTTCCTGTGAATTTAATTACACGACGATAATTTAATATACAGAGAATCGCGAAGGCGCTCGAACAAAAGTATAATATGTTCTTTATTATTGCGTATTTTATCATTTTTACTTGCCTATATATAGATATAAAGTTCCCAAATTAGACCATACTATAGCATTATTTAATTCCTTATCAATCGCCATTACAAAAGCATGTTGTGCCAATGCATAGTTCTTTACGTACGGTGACATACAAATAATACCCAGAAGATTCCAATGTTTCCATGTTGAAGGACATAGTTTAACAGCATGTTTTGCAGCAGCTAGACACTTACTAGCATGATCTTTATGATTGATTGATGGATCATGCTGTAATTGCATTAAATAGCATAAAGCTAAATCATACCACAGAAAAACTGATTCCGGAGAAAGAGATAATGCACAACAATAACATCTGTAATTAAAGTATTCACTTAGTTTCTTGCATACTATAACAAAATTGATATATTTATAATTTCATCATTTATAAACCAAAAGTATTTCTTAAAAACGTTTTCACTTAAAATATTGAATTTTGCAGTTATTTGTCGTATTGTATTAAAAACCTTTTCTGAGCAAAGCTACACTATTTGAAGAATATTATAGGAAAAAATGTCTCTCTCTCAAATTTCCTTTTAAAAAAGTATTAAAGATATCCATACTTTTTGAGACAGCAAAAATATGTAAGTATCCTATTCCTCATAGCGGCACCTAATTAGGTAAGAATTGCCGCAGTTAAGCACACGCTAGCATTTACATACATATAACAAAATAACGTATAATAATAATAATAATAATAATAATAATAATAATAATAATAATAATAATAATATAGAATCTGTTATAATATAATGTAAGATTAGTGTAGATTATAATATAATATTAGTGTAATATATTTACCTTGCAGATAATGAAAACATATCTATCCGTTTAAGCAATACAATATCTTCGACATTCTCATATTTTATTAGAATAGATGATGCTTTTAAATAACTGTATTTATCTGGTAACATTGCAACTCTGTAACACACATCGCCAAGTAACTTCCAGAGACAAGATATATCCTTACGCTCTTTAATAGCTACAGTTAAACTATCCATTGCTTGTTGCAAATAGTCATTTACACGACCCAGAAGTTGTTTAGCAGTATAGTCTTTTGCTAAAGCCAGACAGGTTTCAGCCAATCCTTTTAAAGCAGGAATATAACATGATTTATTTATCAATATTTGTTCAAAGTCTTTCTTTGCTTCGTTATATTGTCCAATAATCTATGAAATAACGAAATAGCAAACGATATTTGTACAAGTCTTTAAAACAGCTGTTAGAAATTTGGTAATATTTAAACAAATATATCACAGACATCTCACGAAACAATCCAGAAAAATAATACTAACCAATTTTATATATGCCAATTGTATCATTGGATATAATAATTTTGGGCATAACTCTAATACTCGCTGATAAGATTTTAATGCTGATGTGTGGGCACCTCTTATAAAATACGCATCCGCTAGCGATTCCCAACAATGGCTGTAAAAAATGTTAAACTTTAGAAGAATGCAAAGAAATTCGGTTTACAATTATTCTCCCTGCTGCCTTGCACTCTCCTGTGATTTTCCACACGTCCATTCACTCATTTCAACACATAATCTTATTTTATATATATGTTATCTATTATCTATTATAATATATATTAGCTATTGCATAAGTCTTTGTCTACTTGCCTAATTTACCTTCTAAGCTAGATCCCTACCCCTTTTTTCACTCTTTCCCTTTTCTTCTTTTCCAATTTCCTCACCCAGTCTACAATCCCATCTTTTCATTTCTCATTCACTATCTCTTCTATACTGATCCTCCTTTCTAATTCTCTATATTCTTAAGTTTTATAATATAAATATAATATAATTGACTAATTTGAATAACGTCTAATTGTGGCAGATTATTTGAGAACGTAGTTTAAAGTTCTATCACAGAACTGACTTTATTTGAATGATATTTACCATTACTCTGGCAATATAAGTCGAAAAGGTTTCAAGGAGGAAGATAATTATTGAGTGGAAGAGAAAGCCAGAAAGTGCATTTTATGCTCTCGAGAAATGAGTTAGGTAAAAGATGTAGCGCAAAACTGTGAGAATTTGGTGGAGGACACAAGAGATTGTGGCAGTCAGAATGGTTAATTACAAACTAGATGGTTAGCTGGTTAAGGAAAATATAAAAAGAAGGAAAGGGTGCAAATGTGTTTCAAACCAAAGTGGTTTAGTGGAAGATTAAGATTAAACTATGTATCGTGTACATACGTATAGGGATGGGTAGAGGATGAAGAACATGCACAATGAATGCGTGTGGCGAAACCTGAACTCGGCAGCCTAAACTTCTGTCTAAGTCCATTTCTTGGGTGCTGAAGCCGAAAATAAAAATTACATAATGAATATACAAGTTCCGAAATATTTTTCCGCGTCTCCCATATTTTTCGAGATATTTGACTGTTCTCAGTTAAACAAATCAGACTTTATGTGCATAATACTTTTATAATATATGTACATTATAATATACGTAATACAATATATTTATTCATTGCCCAATTTAAAATAGCTAATAATTAATGCACTTGTGCGCGCATTTATATCAAAGAATTTTATTCATTATATTTATCCAAAATAAAACAATACGATTTTATATCCTTTTCAAAATTAGCAAAACAGTTGAATAATAAAAAATACATACCTTTCCTAACGAGTGTTTTTTATTACACTATTATTTCTTCAAACATTAGCTATAGTATTACTTATGGTTATTAATATATTAAATTATTATATATTATTTGTTTAATATTATTAATATTTATTAATATATATTTGATTTTTAATATTTCCACCGTCCATTTAAAAAGGTTGAAATATTTCTTTTACTAATTTTACCAACTTCGGTAAATCTTCCCGAAACTTTAAAGATGGAAATATTACCAATAATTTATCACCCAACAACCTCAGTATGTTACGCCAGGATAAATGGTTTAATGTTAAAAGTAATACTTTCGTAAACTCGATTGTATTCTCGTTAAATAATTACTATCTGTAGCATTACCTATCACTGGGATCAGCTCTAATAACATGTTGAAACGCTTTGATAGCCTGCTCCGCATTTCCTTGATCAAGGTATTGCAAACCGAGTTGTAACCACGCCCATCTAGGACCGCTACCTTGTGCAGTTAACATTTGTAGCAATTTTATATTTGCATCCTACAAATAATATCTTATTAACGTAATTAAGTGATAAAAAACGGAACATCGATATTTTATTCACTAAAATATTAATGGATAATAAATTTCGGATGCATACAGAAACGGATATGCACTTCATGAAAAAATAGAATTCATCTTACTTGATTTTTAAGAAGTCTATACGCCGTACTTAACCCAATACCAGCTTCTTCAGAATTTGGATTAATTTGTAATGCGGTTTGGTAACACCTCCTAGAACGTTCCATGTCATTACCATAGTCACGATAATACTGTCCCAAATAAACTAGACATTTCCAATTAAAACGATCGGCTTTTATTCCATTCAAAAAAGCCATCAAACTGTAATTATACTCTGCCATTTCCCAATAGATTGTACCAAGAAGTAACCACGCTTGGGAAGTTTGAGCCAAGCCTGGCTTTCGGACGGCCGAATCAAGTATATTCACAGCTTCGTCGTATTGTTTATTTTGTTTTAAATATAACGCTCGAAGAATATTAGTATGTGTTCTGGTTTCATCTTTTGATTCCAAATTGTTCAGCAGAATCTCTACATCCGGCTTATGTAACAATATGCTAAGTCGTGCACGAATCAAATCCAATCGCGCCGAAGGATGTATCTTTAATTGGAAATTAAACAGATCAACTAAATGAACACATAGGCAGAACAAGCAACAAATAAAAGTTTTAAAAATCGGATATAATTTCACTCTTTACTAAAACTTAAAGCCTATTTAAAAGAAAAATTCTGCAAGTTATTCAATCAAAGTATTTCTTGCTGCTTTTAATAACTTTAAACCTTCTATTAGGCGAATGATGAATTCAGTAAATTGAAGCATATACTTTATTTGAGATACTTTGTTTAGGGAATCTGGCCACGAAATAGAGAAACGGGTAATATTTTTTTGGTAAGTGGACTATGAGGGATCGCACAGCACTTACACCAGAACCTTCAGTGAGTAAACTTATTTTGAGAAATTCTAAACATGCTTTTTCATAGGAGAAGGAATAGAACATGATCTTTAAAATTTTGAAAAGATTGGAAACAATGCTTTTAGATTTGGAAAAGGATTTAGATAATTCTAAGCAAGAATTTTGTTGTCGTTTCAAACTAAAAAAGTTACATGTGTAAATAAAGAGGATTCTTACTTGTTCACACATTCGGAATGCAGTTTCCCATTTAGATTTGTCATTAGTTAAACTCATTGCTTCAATTAATGTCTCTTTCATTTTATATAATAATTTATTTTTTATTTTACATTTCTTCATATCTAATACTCGCTTGGCAGCAACTTCTGCATCTTCCCAACAGTAAAGCTTCATATTTATTTGATTTAATGCCATCCAACCACATAGTGAGCGCGGCGTTGATACAAGTATATCTTTCAATATATCTCGCGCTATAATCAAATTGCCCGATTTTGTTAAATCTAGTGCTTTAGCAATTTTAGCTGTTTCACACTCTTTGTTCAATTTTAAGCAACTTTCATAAAATTGTGTTATATCGACATCAGTAAAATTTTCATCCAAGATATTTCGCTCCGAGTAAGCAAGACATATATATTCTGTAAATAAAATAGAAGTAATTAGAGCATCAAAACAATATTATTAGAAGGAATGTTAAGTATTCTAAGGAAAGGTTAGAAGATATTCATAAGATCTCCAACTTCAGTTTTTGTTTGTGAAGTAGCTGGAATTGTAGATTGCTATTAATCTGGTTTTGTGTGAAAAAATATTTGCTGGCTGAAAACGAACAAATTAGATATCTGTTGGGATTGTTTGAACTGTCGCGTCCTTTCCCTTCGCCACTCTATTTTCTAAACTTCCTACTGAACTATTCTTCAAACTTGTAATCTTAAGGCCATGCACATACAGATAAAGACAGGTGGCAAGCAGTAAATGACAAAATTGATATTTAGGACATCGACACTTGGCATTGCCTGTGAAATCGCTTGCCACCTATCGTTTACTACGCTGTATGTTTACGACCTAACTAACGACCGGTGCAGACAAGCGACTTTCATCATTGCGATCTCGTGTCTTCCTTTGTTTTCTTAATTAAAAACAACGAAGATAGACATGTGATCGCAACGAGATCGCAACGACAAAAGTTCGTCTGCAGCGGGCCTGACCATATAGAGAGCGGTAGGCCAGAACATCGATATTTGGAACGCCAACATTGAGCGCCGTGGGATATGAACATGCAGAAGAACGGTAAAATTATGCAGCAGTTGTTATTTTTTAGTGCGTAACACGTCGTTCCTACGTTCACTACGATATACACTTTTATCTGAGAGCTGGTAAGTATAATGTTCATCCAATTAATGAGATGCGTCCGTTCTAAGGTGAATGTCAACATTTTTGCACCATCAATTAGGAAATTTTCCAGGCAGGTGTTTTCAGTATCTGCGATTATGGATAGAAACATAAATTGAAGAAGATCGATTACTCCAGAGAAATAATTGATAAATACATTAAGGTACATATATGTATGTGTGTATGTGTGTGTGTGTGTAATATAATAAATTAAAATTAACAAAACGGAGCAAATTCTTTTATCACATATTTTTGAAGCAGTATCTTTAAACGTAATAAACAATATTCAAATAGTTTGAAAGCTTCATTCTAAAAATATATATGATAAAAACATTTGCTACATAATAGATATAATAATATATATACAAAATAACATATGACAATACAAATAAATACAATACTTAATAATAATGCATAAACTATATATCTAATAATAATACACATCTGCATGCATACAGCAAACGTAGTAACGCTCATGTTTAGAGAGACAAGCGATAAGCAAGTAAAGCGAAGCAACCCATGTTCCAACTTTGTGTGCGTCCAACCTTGGTACCGAGTAGGTAGTATAAGGAAGCGACTAGTAACAATTCTGAATAAGAAGTGATTGGGAATGTAATATTATATGAGATCAGAGTGTTATTATTGCCGTCAGTGGCGCATGTCAGTACTACGGTTATTGAAGATCATATGCCAAAGTGGAGAACGTGAGCCTGCCACCTGAGGATTTACATGTGTTACATGTGACTTGAAGACATCAACATCACGTACGTAGCATTCGAAAGCACAGTGAGACGAAACCCAATCTAGGTGGTAAAAAAATTATATTCGTCATAGGCAGCTTCCTATCTCAACTTCCATAAAGTCAGTCTAAGGATCCCATAAACCAATTTTCAAATTCATCATCACAAAATAATTTTGTAACTTTTGTTGCAATTATTTGAATTATTTGTAATTTCTTGGAGAAAATCTATCATCATTATCTCACCGTCCGAAACTCTGACATTTCGGGAGAAAGTTTGCAAAATTTCAAAGTGATTCCTCAACGAGAACCTGTGCCGTGTTTAAGTTAGTTTTCAAATTTTAATGATTTCGCGTCAATTTCGAGCATGATCCGCTATTTAAAAAATATTAGCGAATATTTTTACATAAGAATACAATGTCTTAGACGTATAATAATAATATTCATATGTTACAACTACAAATATATATAAAACATTTGAGTTTTATTTCTGAAATTAGTATATGAAGCAGCGTTTAAGACTTTAAACCACTGTATGTAACTGCAGGAGTCATGATAGCTTAAATGTGGCACGGATTCCAGTTGTCCAATCACACTGGAATTTCGCGGAATAAATTTTATTATTTTGTCCTCAAGTATCACAGTTTAGAACGGTAAGATCGAAATTAAACCGGAGGTCAAAAAATAAGGGCTACCTCGTTGAGCACTTCTTGGACAATGCTGGATGCCTTGTTTGCCCGCAGTTAGTGCCGACTGCACTCGACATTGATTTTATCACTTTTATGTTTGATTGTGCAATTTCCTAAATGATTATGATTATTAGCACGCATCGCATCTGTATTCGAGTGTACAACTACTACTAACATGGCCAATCCTCTGACTCTTTTTACAATGGAAAATTTCCTTAGGTTGTTCTACATGATACGTTGGTCCAACAGGTATTTATGACAAACAACTGTTGAGGTGAGTTGATTGAGAAAGTGATACTATTGTCGATAAATATTTATCGCAATGATAGGTGATCTTTTTTCTACTGTGTTGGTTACACTTTTATTTCTGTTGGCTTCTGCCCTTCAATGAATTTCGTTGGATTGTCTTTTTGTTGTTGAATTTGCAATTCAGTTCTCATGTCAGATTCTGACGCGTTGTCTGCATTATCGGATTCTGAGAGCCAGTTATATTGATTGTTATAGGTGTGTGTTAAAAAGTTGGGAAGCTGCGGTTGCGGGTTTCCCCACTGACGCAAGAAGAATATCCGTATTTGTGTATGGCGAATGTAAGTGTATCTACTGTTTTTCTATCAGATTGGTCTGCGTCTTTTCCTTTCCGGATATTAATATTGGGTGTAGCTGTCGTTTCTCTCATTGAACTGGTTCGTAATTATTGCTGGATGCATTAATCCAATGATAGGCCTGAATTGTAGTGTTGTAATGTTTTCAAATTGGCTTGTATCATCGCTCCAGTTGAATCTGATGTAGAGGCGCGCTATTTGCAGATAACAGGCATGGTTATCGGATTATCGGAGACATGTTGTCTGCTAATCTCGCAGTACTTTTTTTTTGCCAAACTCGCTAATAATCACCACACAACACGAGTTTGTTGCTCTGGGACATTTATTTTGTCAGGAGCTATGCTTCGATATTTCTTCACTGATCTTTAACGTGCACTCGGCACAACGCTCTCGTCGTAACTCCTCTAGTTGCATACTTCAACCGCTTTGCTAGCTATACCGTTGAATGAATAACTGATACTCTAGAAGAGATACAGTCGGGGACGAAATAAGTAGATAGGTAGTGGAAAAACCATTGAAGTTTCGTTAAATACGGCCTGTTTACATAGAAATGTAAATATTAATTTCAATTATTTACTAAATAATCTATCTATTGTAAGCATATATATATATACATAAAAGTATGAAATAAATAAAACTCAAGTACTAAATAACACAATCACTAGGTCGATTAAGATTATGGACCGAGATTATGGTTATTTGGAATAGATATGTTGCAGATGGTAATCTCTCTCGGAGGCAGCAAAAATGTTATAGCAACAGCTCCGAGATTAGTGTGTATTTGCAATTTCCTGAAGTCTAAATTACTGTTGATATAAATTGTTACATTTCTACTTTACTATTGTAGTATTTGCCCCATTTTTGTGAATAACATTAAATTTCTTAGTTCTGATATATTGAATTCTTCTAAAGTTGGTGTTTTGCAGACAGAGAATATTTAATTGGTACGTATTTAAAAGCCATTGAAGAATATTTATTTATTTATATTATAAATACTTGTCTATAACGTAATTATTAAGCGATTAATAATTATTAGATGGCGAATAATACAAGAAATTTAGTGGCATATCAATATTCATTTCGAGTGTTTTAAAGTTTAAAAGCGAGTTAGTTTCCTCTATAATACCTTTTATTGTTTGAGCATGCCTTTGATATTCTTATGGGGGCTTCTTTTCACCAATTTCTGTTTAAGTTGTTGAATTGATCTTTTTAAACTGTCATCACTACCAGAGTAGTTGTTAGAGTCCTTAGTCCTTTGAGATCGTGTTCGATTGATAGGTTTTGATTTGTTTTTAGTGATATCTGATTTGAAGAATATATCAGTTATATTTTGGTTTGGTTGAATATGCTGTTGTTGTTGTAAATCGGTTACATGTATCACTTCTCCTGATGCAAACCCATTCGTATTTGCATTAGCATTCTCTGTATTCATACAATTGTTTGCTATGGTTGATGGTACCGAATTTTAGCCAAACGGCAAGATAATTTTTAAATAACAATTTTCCAAATGATTGGATTGAATGTGGAGATCCTATTTGCAAGCTCGCTCGATTCAAATTCATTGGATTTTTATTTTCGGGCATGCGTGAAATTCATTACATGTATACTCAATTCATACCGAGAGTGTTGTAATATTTCGTCATACAATTGAAGAGGGATTTCGATAAATTCAAGGAACATCAGACAGTATTGACAGAGTCATTAAATCGATAACAAAAGATCTTCGTGCATGCTTTCAAATCCAAGTCATTTTAAGCATATTCTATGAAATATGAAATCGCAAAACACAAGACGCTGTATCTCCTGAAGAAAGTAAAACAGGACATATGTTGATAAGAACTTCTTTTACTGGTGTTAGGTACTGAATCCTTTCCTTAAATATTTTCCACTTCATCCACATGACAAGCTACGTTTAGTGCTGGTAATGACACTACCGTCGAGTCTGTGCAACAGAAAAATTAAACTCCGATTCACGTCATCACCAATAACCACCGGCTTTGAAATCTCTTACTTGAGACACACATTTCCATTATCCATATTCTAAAATGGGGACCGTACCAACGCTGTGAACGATGATTCGATGCTGGTACTCTCGCACGATTTCTTGAATATTAATTCGATTCACGAAATCTTCAGCGGATTGCCTCTGTAGTTACAACAGGGCCCGAGAGAACGGAATGAAGTTCATCGTAGACCTGATGTGGTGGTACTGTCGGGTTACGCGATACGTTTCGTACTACGGTTCTGTTTTGCCACTCCTGTCGTCACCATGTCTCTCTTCCACGACCCTGCTCTTGCTGTGTTCAGAAACTTTGCATATCTTGATATCGAGAGTTTTCATGATCGGCTCACAACAGATTCGCTACAACGTCTACGTACATCATCGTACGTACGTCGCATGTACACACCTTAAAGTGTAACACACGTTAATTGTTATTTTCTTAGTGTAAGATAACAATTTGGGGCGGCTTGTGTCTCTGTCACTGCACTTCGCCACATTACAAAATTTTTATTGGTACTATATTTCAATACTCGATTACGAATAACGAAACTAACGGGAATCCCAAAAATCTGGAATTATACGATACTTTCAGAGGACTTGGTATTTCCGAATTCTTACGCACCTTCTAATAAAAATCCGCAATTTTATGATTTCAAACGGATTTGAACTTACGTCACTCTACAGAGCTCTCCAACATCAAAAATCTTGATACAAACGTATGTGTAGAATTGCAGGGGGTTCAATTTCATATATGCCATGCGTGCGAGATCCATTTCTGTGTGATATCTTCGAGAGATATCGTTTTTGCAGTATTTAAAATAGGAAATTTCATTATACGAAGAATTTCAAGTTAGATTTTCTACAATACCTTACTGTATTCTGTGCAGCAAGTTTTCGATTTACATAAATCTCCAGATCATTTTCTACCATTGTCTAAATATTTGAACACATGAAAGCAATCACAGTAAATTTTATTTTCATTTGTTAACAACTTTTTGGATAATTGCTTCACGGATAGCGATGAGAATTGAAAAATAAGAGCCAGGTAAGTTCGAATCACGAATATTTCAATGGCTTTCGCTAATTTACTATCTCTTTAAATAATGGTTTTTGATCAGTAGTAGTTCGATATTAGTTAATAAATAATTTAAGACAAGTACTGCGTTATAACATGTTGTATTATGTTTCTTCCAATGACTTCCACGACATTTAAATCTTTATTACTAATTATTTTTATTATTTTTCGTTTTTAACAAATATCGATCTATTACGATACTTTAAAACATAAGTATAGAAAAGCGACAAATAGTGATTAAATGCTATTTTTGCTAAATTTCGTCTCTTAACTAACAATATATGAAAACAACTTGAAATATGCTCGGTAGTTCAGAATATATATATATATATATATATATATATATATATATATATATATATATGTATGTATGGATAACATAAAAAAAATTTCTCAAATAATATATTCATATCTTAATAAATAATATCTTAAATGCTGAAAATAACAATTGAATGATTATAAGCGCACATAGTTACTAATTTTAATTAATATTCAAATTTCAAAAAGCACTTATTGCAATTACTTACAATTACTATACAATGTAGTAGTGAGTGCAGTAAACTTCATACATTAATAGTGACAATTTTTTTCGGAAATTAATACTTGTTTAATAGAAACTGTTTAATACAATTAAAATATACTACTACAAAATATACTTATGGAAACTCTTGGGTTAAGGCTGCTATTTTCTAATATTCTTCAGTACAATTCAGGAAAGCTATTTTTTACGCTGCACACTCATTGTTAGTGGCGATTTTAATTCAGAAGTGAAATGGTAGATTTCACTTATATTATACCTATGGTATAGACTACAACCAGTAGCAGTGTATATAATGTTAGTTTTAATATTTAATTCCTTTAAATTGTGCAACCATATTATACAATTTTGCTTCTTTGTACCACTTAGTCATTAATTTCTTTCTTGATTTATTTACCCTGGCACTCCTCTATTCTCTTTGTCATATCATTAAAAATATAAATTACAACTAAAGTTATGTATACTTTGTGTACTGTTTTTATATACTTTTATACTTTGTATACTACATATTTTAAATCTCTGACAGACATGTTCGAGATCATGCCGTATCTACTAACAAAGAAAATGAAAGTTTCTGGAAAATGCTAACTATTATCTTAATCCTTCTATCATTATGGAATTTTTATATTTCAATCCTGCTCTCATTTTAATAAACAAATAAAAATTTGTAATGTTTTAAGAATGTGTTTAATATGCAACTGAAACAAGAAATTACATATATTAATAAGAATTTCCATATTTAGTTCAATATTATTTTACGCTATTTTATTTTTGAAATGTTGAAAAATTGGGTCGATAATGACAAAAAAAATATAGCAGAGTTAATGTATCATGCAATTGTACATTTTCTATATAGATCAAATTCATTGAAATACAATCGTATTTGGTATTATTTTCATTGGCAAACTGTTAGGAATTTGTTTACAATAATAACATAATTATAAGGTAAAAATTATAAAAATTTTGTTTTGCTAAATTTGATAATTTACTTTGATAACTAACTAGAATATCGGCAATGGTGAATAGGAAATAACATAAACGTTTGCTTCCTCAATAGTGTCTGGAAATGATAAAGATGCATCCAGTACCAGGAAATGTATCTACTGATAAAACAGTATGCATCATTATGGAGAAACTATACAAAATTGAAGCATTTATCACAATAATTGTCACAATTGTGGAAAAAAGTCTATTATTGTAACTAAAAAATACATATACAGACGATATATATATAATAATATATGTATATCTAAAAAAGTTTAAATTTTGTCGTACAGTACTTTTGAATTCTTTTTGTTTCTTTATAGTATGTATATGCTAATATTTACATCTAATTGAACTCATTTCTATTAATACTATTTAATTCATTGCCATTTATTAATTATATTTACCATTTACTATTTACTAAACAATTGCACTCCTCGTGTTTCATGATATAGATAGATATAGATTGCATTATTTAGTTTCCTAAAATTTGATAATTCGTTCCAACTTACAATAATCATAGAATGATTAATATTAATATAGATTTGATAGTTTATTCAAAAACATCATGTTTTTTGCTGCAATGTAATAACGTGTCTCTTCTTCCTTACAGTTTTGCTTGAAGGAATTCTCTTTCTGTGTATTATGCTTAAGGCACCTATCAAAGCCGCTTAAAATAAATCACGAAACAGAAGAAATTCAGAAATAACTAAAACAGAAGGTTAACTGTTTCTGTGCTACAGTAGCAGCAATACAATTACAGAAAGTTTGATACTAACTCCATATTAACTGAATTTTCGTTTTCTCTAAACATAATCTGGTATTATTGAGCAATTTATACTAACTTGAATATTGCACTACTTGAACTTGGACTAATTAAAACATACTTTTATAGAACTTAATATGTTATCTTAAGATTAACATTCATAATTTTTGGATACTACATGTATAATTTAGAATGATAGCAAATTTGTAATTAAATTATTTCTATATATTACTTATTGATATTTGCTAAATATAATTCACAATTTTTATAATTTAGATATATCTGATAGTATATGTGATAGCACATTATGTGTATAGATATAATATTAATGTAAGTAAAACTTTAATTAAATATAAATATATACTATCATAAACATTATAACTAAAGAAAGAATACAAGTAACACTCAATGTTTATAATAATGTAAAACTCATGTTTATTACAGTGAATATAGGTGCTTTTTGAAATTGGAGCATTAAATATCTTTTATAATATCAATAGTAAAATGCCCAAGACCATATGTCTGCTCTTTTATCATTTAAAATTCTATTACCTCATAAATATTAGAAATAAATCTTTAAATTCTTCCATTTGCTTGATAAAAAATCTCATTAAAATTAATGTGATATTATAAGATTCCTTTGTCACTTTCATAAACAGAATGTTAAAGTAGCTAATATATTATTTTTAATACTTACCTAACGGTAATGTATCCTGTGGGAATCGCTGATGCATATTGATAGCTTCTTTTACCAAATCAATTAATTCATCTTTATCATATAAAATTTTTAAATATTTTGTATAAAAATTTTGTTGCTCAGTTGCATCAAGATCATTAATTGTAGATTTAAAAACACTTTCTAATAAATTTTGATATTTATTTAGATTGTAAAAATTATCTAATAGCAGCCATCCAAGCGTTTTATCAATGACCTTAATTTTGTTATCATCCAAATTCTTCCGTAATTCAATTAAATGTTCAATACATTGAATTATAGTCGCAACATCCTTAAGTTGTATAAAAAGTTTTGAAATTTTACTCACAATATTTGTAAACTTAGAGTCGCTGAAAATAAATTACTGAATAAGTTTTACAAACCTATAACATTTATGAATTATATAGCAATTTTATACCTTTCTATTTCCAAAAGCTTACAGTAAGCTAATAATAGTTGGTTATAACATTCATTATTGTCCAAGTTTTTTTCATAGTAAGATACTAAACCGTACCAAGCTAATGGATTGTCTGCTTGGATTTTTGTACCTTTTTGGAGAATTAATGGTACTTGTGGTTTATACTCATCAATTTCTTTCATTGCAGCCGCCAATAGCATAAGTGCGCTATAATTATTTTGATCTCTCAATAATATTTTGTTACATTTTTTAATCACATCTATATACTTCTTTTCTCTAAATGTATCACGAGCCGCTTTAAGAGCTACTTTTATTTCATTTGACATTTTCACATAAAACTTTGACAAAATAAAATACGTCCAGAACTTAAATCGAATATATACAATTCGACTATAATACAGACATTATATCGATACGTTCAATTAAATATTTTCTTAAGTATATCAATATGTATGTCGTTAAGTTTATTCCTGATCAAATATAATACTATAACTTATAATACACATTATTCAAAAATCCTCTATCTTTAAATCATAAACTGTTTCTTTTATATTTTCAAAATATTTACTTTACATATCCTCAGATATTACAACTTTTATATATGTAAGAATGCTCACGCTTATGGACCTAGTTATTTCTGGACTGGTGCTGCTCTGTGCGGCCGAATACTGAGTTAAATTGAAAATAGCAGTTCAAGAACCTATAAAATTAGGGATCTGCACTGTTTGGTTGGAACTTAGCATATATAAGAACCTATGTATTTAAGCTTAAAGTTAGGAATCTGCCCTGTTTTGTTACACACTAGCATAGGCGAGAACCTATTTGAGCGTACGGTTCTACGAAAAAGTTCATTTCTACTATTCTATCCGAGATAGACAAATATAAGTATGACAGAATCGTGCAATACTGAAACTGATTACAAGTTGCCTAAGAAACAGAAATTAATCGTTTATTATATATTCTTTTTAGGGGAGAAAAGGGAATATTCTCTTTCAAACGATTATGGATTAATGGAATGATGCAATAATTTTAATAAATTTTCTACACATCACTTAGATTTAACATTAACTCTTAGCATTCGGCATTTTATTTGTACTAGCATGAACATTTTTTCATTTCGCATGGAACTACACTTTCTTCTGTAGTACGTACGATGTTGAGACGAATTTAACAACCTTGCATATGAAGTCATTTAAGTTGATCGACATCTGTTGTAAGATGTTATAAATTAGTCAGTTCCTAAAGAATCAAGTGAGTCAGTGTCGCTAGCTACTGGCTAGAGACAAATATATTGAATTTCTTATTTCCCATGATGCTTCTTAAATTATCAAGCATTATCGAATGCTGAAAATACCATTTTAGTCGATATACTTTGGTAGAAATATAAGAGTAGTAAACATGTGTATGACAGTCCCAATTTATTTTGTTTAGTGTCTCTGATTTTTTGAATAAACTTCGTTTCTGGGCAACAATCTTTTTTAACTTGTTAACGACGATTGAAGAAGACTTGCTTCTTGCAAAAGTAGCATTCATTGTTATCAATAATAAAAAGAAAGAAGAAAGAAGAAACGAAAGATCATGCTTTGTTAAAATGAAAATGAACAATGCTCGACTTCTAACAAATGAAGATTTTTTAAATGCTGAATGTTGGTTGCAGGTCGGTTTGCTAAAGAAATTGGTGAGTGAGGAAACAATGGAACTAAAATTTAGTCATTGCACACAATACCTACACAATAACAATTCGCTGTTGTTTTCGTATGCCTTTGTGTTACAAGAGTAGCAATAGAAAATTAACTTATATAAATTAATAATTATATTTATTTATTCATTATATTTATAATTACTTGTTATTAATAGTATAAACATGTTAAACCCATTTGGATGTCTCAAAGAATTCTATTCCTTCAGCTTTCAATCGATTAAGTATTGGTCGATAAATATCTGGGGTAAACGGAAAGACTACTCCTCGTTGTTGAATTTCACCTATTAACGAAAAAGAAAAATAAATACTTTGAAATTATTATTAAATTAAATGGTAAAAATTTATTCAGAAGGATGACATGGAATGAAAGTATAAGAAATATATATATGCGTGGATATATAAAATTGCAATAATATGTATTACGTTCTGTCTAAACATAAGTTTGACTGCCTTTGTGTTAAAAGGGATAACAAGTATGAAACGTAATTTTTATTATTCGATATGTAATACTGGACAAAGAAACATTTTTTTTAGAATAAACGGGAAAAAGAAGAACTATACCGTCAAGGATCATTTTAACTGCTATTGCCGTCGGATATCCAACACTGCGCGCCATAGCAGAGTATCCTTGTGGTTCGCCATACAACACCAAATTAATTCCTCTGATTTCTCTTCTGTTGTCTGGCCAGAGTATTCCAACGTCGTGTCTTAGAATTACTAGATCTCGTTCATTTTGATCATAGCACAGCTTTTTTGACAAATAATGTGTCAAAGTATCGAGAGGAGTATTCAGTTTCAATACTAAATCTTCTTCAAGGAGTCCCAAGTCTTCAATTGCTTTTACGCTCTCTTCCGAGTTTAGCATTTCTGCCAACTTTCTCTTCAAATTTTCATAGAAGATATTATCATTCGCCAAGCCAAGTAAATTGCAAATTAATACTCTCTGCAACAATAAAAAGTTAAACTTAGGTAATCTATGTAAGATCGATGGAAAATTAAAATATAGATACAAAAGAAACAACACTACCGGGGAACAGTATGTGTAATTTAAAAAGTTTTATCTACCAAATATCATAACTTTACTCTATCGCATCGAAATTTTAAAAAAAAGGTTGTAACGCGTATAATACATACGTGTATATTACTGTATGTGTATGTTCCAAATTATTCCTGCAGAAAAAGCAGACGTACTTAACCATTTCTCTTTATGTTCTGTTTACCTTAACCATAATCATATGACCACCTTTCGTTTCGAATTAAATTCGGATGTGTAATTTAGTAATTGAAATATTGAAAATGTTAAATACATTTCGTTTAAAGCAGGAAAGATCATGTGGAATCATTTTATGATTCTACTTCATCACTCCGTTGATATATGTATGTACATAGGATATTCGAAAAGGGAGCTATTAAGACGTGAAAAATTCATTACATTATGCATTACTCTATCAAAATAATCAGAGATAAAATGATAGAGTGTTTTCAGTAAGAGATGTCAGAAAATTTAAGGAGTACTTCTTCGAGCCAAAACAAGACGAAAATATTGATTAGAAGATATATATAATAACCTAACAAAGCAAACCTAGACAGTCTAAACAACGAGAGGTCAAGATCATTTTGATGACAAAAATGATAACTTGATATATGATAACAACGAGTAGCGTGTGTATGTACGTATACAGGGTATATAATAATACAAATATCAGAGTTTTCTGGGAGCATTCACGTTACGATCATAAAAGCTTCCGTTCGTGTAGATAAAGAGGTTTGCTAGCGTACAAGGATATTTTGAACTTCTTCTTCAGAAAGTGGACAGGTGGTGCAAAAGCAATGAAAAATATCCACATAAACGTGTGTCCTATCGGATCTTATTTCACAGTTACAGCCATTTTTGTGTTTCAATAGTCCGCAACTGTTTACTTACAAGTTAAAGTTTACTTGCGAGTGGAATAATTAAATCTATCATTATGCATCCAAATTCTTTCTCATTGTTTCTTGATTGTTACTTGATTGTCAGTTTATTAACTTAACTGTTCCATTTCGTTTATTAATGTTTAGTTCATTATTATTCTAAAACACGTTCAAATTACGAATATGTTTTTCGCTTTACCTAAATTATACTTTAAATAGCAAAAGCGAATTTTTTTTCTCTATGACGAGTATACTCATTATTAAACAAAAAGTTGCCATTATTAAATTTACATATAAATGTCACTTTTACATACCCATGTAATATCTGGACCATTTGGATGCAAACTTGGGTGTGAGTTAAGATCCGTTAATCCAAGAAACTGTAAGGCTCGTATTGTGTTACAGAAACCTTTATATCTTAATGTACCCCGCTGCATTGTCTGTACATTATTAAGTCCATATAAATCCTTGTAAATTGTACTATCACGATTGGGAAAACCTTCCAATGCAAAACCGGGCAAAAAGTCCAAATCTTGAACGGCGGACATAAGGTCTCCTCCTGATTCTATTTCTACAATCTTCAATAGAAAAATAAAATGTATTAATACATAACGTAATAATTAATTGTATATTTTTCCCAATCCTTCGATCAAGATCAAGTTAATATGTATTTTAATTAATGTACTTTATATTTATGTACATTTTATTTATTGCAGTGACAAAGAAAACATTGATCCTTGCTGTATCTAGGAAATATATACATTTCCTTTTTTTTTTAGTATGTGTTTAAGGTTACGTGCACTTCTTAAAGCCATTATTGGACACAGTGAAAATGATTAATGGAACAAAACGTATCTGTAATAGATCGTATAAACCAATGTGTAAACCAATGTATAAATCAATATCTTGCAGAAAATGTAGAGCTCTTTTGCCCAAGTCTTCCTTTTGTAGCGTGTTGACCGAATTAGTTAGCTCATGTTATAGTCATTTAATAACGTATTTAAAATAGGTGATTACAAATATTCGGTTCAGTTTCGATGATAAAGTAGGAATGTGTCCAGTTTGTATGAGCTATTCTTAATCGAGTTAGTGTTACTTGATCTGATTTTGTGTAGCTTGGTAGATGTTGAATTTCTTCATTCTTCGTTCCGTGATTCCATGATATTAACGTTTCAATCAATGCTTTCTGAGATCTTTGTAGAATATAGGTTCGTGATTTATCGTAGATACGCTGAAGCTAACATGTTTCTAAGTTTTCTTCTGTTAAAGGAAATGTTCCAATGACATATCAACGAATTAATATCCAAGTTGTTCCTTTTTTCCCCCACTTTTAATCTACTATCCCAAATTGTTTGTCGCGTCAGAAGAAAGTAATAAAAATGAGCTGCAAACACTTGCCTATTTTAGGCAAAACCATTGTTAGGATACAGATGCGACTTTTTGAATTGACCTTATTATTTACCCATAATCTAGTCACGATCAGTCGAATTCGATTCTAGAATGCTTCAAACAAACATTTAATTCCAAATATGCATTGATCAATCACTAGCGCAAATTCGACCAATTTACAAATACTTTGATTTCATTTCTCCAAAAGAATAAAGCATTTTTATGAATGTTCCTTATGCGTTGTTCTTTTATAGATGTTTCATTTGACTGTCTACTTATGCATAGTTAGATATATAATAGATGGACTTACTTGCTTGTTAGAATAGAATTTAGCCGATGATAATGTATTTAGCAACACTCCACGTGGCGACCAACTAAATTTATATCGTAAAGGATTAGAGGAACATTCTGGAGCAGGTAAACCGCCACACCAAGATACAAACGATTCGATTTTTCCGCCAGCTTGTTTAACGTTGTCAAAACATTCTAAAGCCAATAAATGATCAATACCAGGATCAAGCCCTACTTCGTTAAGTATAGTCACTTCTGCTGCAACAGCCCTAATAATTAACACGTTAATGTATATTCATTTTAAATTGTCATAATTTTTAAATGTTGCTTTGATATATATAATAAATATTGCTGTTTACGATTTATAAATATCATTTTGTTATATTTGTTTGTATATCTGTTAGTATCTATTTAATTGCCACTTACTCTCTATGTAAAGCTTTAACATCTTCATTCGTGTAACTTGCAGTCACTAGGTGAGTTTTAGCATGTATGCATACATTCGCAATAACATGATGTAGAGAATACGGTAACAACGAAACCACTACATCTGCCGATTTTACAATGTCGTTTAAAGTATCAGGACGTTCAATTACATCTAACAGAACCGGTTCTACCCCGGGAAAATTATTTGCTAATACGTCTGCCTCCTCTTTCAATTGAGATGCAACAGTTAAATGTATGTTACTATCTCTGTGTAAATATTCAACCAACGGGGCCGAGACGTGTCCAGCACCAAGAACGACCACCTATTTACAAAACAATGCTTGTTAATATATTACTTGATATTTAATTACCTATGATTAATTCAATTATTTGAATTATTTATAGTTACTTCGTGATCGTCCTGTTTTGCACAATGAAATTACATGTGACGTGAAGTAACAAGGAAGTGTCTTATTAATATGATCAAAAATTCATATGTCCATATATGTACAAATATGTAGTCACAGTCAATTGGAAACTCTTATGAAAATGATCTTTCGCCTTATTCTACAAAATTGTTTTAATCGAGAAAAGATAGTGTTTATAAATTTCAAGTTCTAGTACGTAATAATGAGATGTGATTTTGAGACTTCGGAATAAAATATCGGTTTATCAATATCGATTATGTTGTTTCACTTTTAATATAAACACTTTTAATAATAAATAATATTCCGATATTACATATACATTTAAATGATATAAAAATAGATAATGTATTGGTGCTCGATGAATGAAATTAGTATCGTAAAAATTGACTCGAAAAGTATAATTTTTCTGTACCTTTTTGCTTTGTGCTTTTCTATTGTCTGCCTTATGTCTACAACGATGATTTAGTAACCTTAATTCTTGGATATATTCAAAATTAGGTGTTAATCGTCCGTTGGATGCTATTATTGCATCATGTACTGCCGGACTAAAGTTATGTTCTTCTAACGGTGCTTTCGCATCCGACTGAATAATATCCAACGCGTAAGGGTATAAAAGATTTCCAAAGAAATCCGTGGATTCTTTTGGCAGCTGAGTTGGCATATTGTCAATCGAACAGACTAACACTCCGGGTCCTTTAAAAGACTTTGTATCTTTGTTACGATCAGCATCATATAAACAAAATGGAGTGTCAATCGTTGTACATTCGTTCATGAATCTATAAACATTTTAAAAATATGTGTAAGGAGAGCTTAAGAATGTCGAAGCTTAACTGTTGCGAATTGCTTATGAATTCGCGAATTGGCTTTTATATATAGTATATAAAAAGATCGGTGTGAATGTCTAAATCTGTTATATTATAAAAAAAAAAAACTTAAGTAAACGATATACGTGTTATAGTAATATTGAATAAATTTAAACTTACTCGATACTGCCGCCAGGGTCTGCAGATATATCACAGATAGCTAACATTCGGTGGGGTAAAGAAGGAGCACCAACACTTGATGGTAACCAGGGAGTATAAGCTGGTCTTAGCAAGTATTTTGCATCTGGTATTGTTAACAATTTAGGCGAGTCAACAGCCCAATATATTCCATTAATTATCACTGATGCGTATGGTGCAATCTTTTTGCTGAAAGTGGAAATATATCTCTCAGGATGCTTGTCACATTCATCAGAATCAAAACCACCTCCATCTTTTCTTTCTAGATGATGTCTTCGTCTTACCTCGCATCCATATATCTTTGTTGTATCTAAAACAATGTTGCCTGTTGTTTAAAATGCAATTATATTTACAATAAAATACAGCCAGTCACAAAAGTTTACATATACCTGCGGAATTTTCTTTGTATATGATTTACCTGCCACAATTTGTCACAATATTATTTCTACCTACGATATAATTATTGTCGGTATAAT
This sequence comes from Bombus campestris, assembly GCA_905333015.3. Lineage (NCBI taxonomy): Eukaryota > Metazoa > Arthropoda > Insecta > Hymenoptera > Apidae > Bombus > Bombus campestris. The sequence goes on along the minus strand of HG995137.1, from coordinate 98,296 downwards.
TATTTCTAAAAAAATACAGGAATAAAGGAATGAAAGGAATTAGAGGGAAAAGATAAAGGAGATTGAAATATGATTTCGAAATTTTTGTAACACTGTATTTTCTATTTCTTTTTTACTCCTTTCTTCTTGATAGAAATGAAAGTAAATGAATATGTGTCTTAATTCGCGACTTCTAACAAACTCATAGAATTCATGTTTTTTACTATAATATTTCATATTTAAGGGATCTACATACGTAGGCTTTTGTGACTGACTATACACAAGATGAACAACGTACAATGGCCCAGAAAAATTCACTGAATTTTGATCTTTCGATTGAACAATACATACAAAGTTTGTAGTATAAACGAGAAGAGTATGATTCTTCAATATCGTCACAATTCCTACGTGCTAATAATTAATAGTTATGTCTAGACTGCGGATTTTGATGCGTTTATAGAAAATTTAAAAGTGAAACGTGCTTTGGATTCGTGATTCAAGCGTTTACCACTAACGAAATCAAGTATAAATAGAACATATTTTTAAATAAGTCCCTTTTCCATTTCTTTTTAAATCTCATATTCAATCAATGGTAATCCAATTAAACTTCAGTATCCAGTACCAAGTACCCCAAATTCAATTTCTTCCTTCGATCGATAATTATGAAATAGACGTTAATTTAATTTGACATTAAAATGAATTGTTCCATTTTGTTGTTGAATTATGAACCGCAGGAAAATACAAATCTCTAATATTTACAGATTTGTTATGAAATAAATTATAATAGTAAAATATATAAATATGCAACACTTACCGCCATGTTCGGCAACCTTTTTCAGCATTTCGGGTGGAACATATTCGTGAGGAAGCTCTTGAAAAACTTCTTGACCGCCTTGACTTACATTGCCACTGCCAGTGAAAATAAAAGTCAATGGTCCAATTGATTTAGGCATAGCACCCAATGCTATTTCGTATCCTGCATCTCGTATAGCTTGCCTTGCCATAGCGGAATCTCTATAATTGTGTGCTGGACCAATATGCTAGTAAACAATAATCACCGTTATTTATAGACAAACAATAACGTTACCATTTTTCTAACTACTAAACATGTGCAAAACTTTTTTCAAAATATCACAGTGATTAATAATTTTTGACGCTACTTCATATAATATTCTTTTGCGTAAAATTTCATGCTTTATCCAAATTCCAGATAAAATGTTAGACATTCCATCGAAAAACTAATATCCGTGATATTCCGATAAAAAAAGGAAAGTTAATGTGTGAAACGGTTTTTCGTATGGCAAATAACGTTTTTACGAGTTATTTGAAGTCGTTGTGTTACGAGACTCGCCCTATACATTAACGTATTTTAAAACCAACAGCTACTATATATTAAATAAAAATAGAAGATTCTTTGAGAAATTTTATTCGTTTTATTAAATTTTTTACATATGTTTCAAAAGGGAAACTTTTTTACCATCCTATATGTATCTATGATAAAATAATAGTAAATTTAATTGCATAAAATACTTTTCAACATAATTATCATTGTTATAGTAAACTTCTTAACTTAATGCGATCTTACCATGAATGGTGTATGATGTCCTAAAGCAAGTAATCTTAATCCAAGTCCATGTAATATATTCACCATACCAGCTACACCAGCATATTTCCCGAAGGCAACCACTCTCTGTCCATTATCATCTGTTAACTTTTCATAATCTAACAAACGTATATTCTTTTCCAAAATAGCATCCAGAAGAGGCATATTACTTTCTTGCGCCTTAATAGTATGAGAAAAAAAACAGTAAGTTCTATTCGATATAAGTTGATCCACAGGAACTTGTTTAACTCCAAAAATGACGGAAGCAGAGCTAATATCCTCTTGTAGTATAGCACCTGCAGCTTGGTAGGCATGTGCAGGATATGCTCTTCTATTACTAGGCTGTACAATTACTTTTACTCCTGCCCTAATTAATTGGCGAACATTCGCAGGTGCCAAAGGAGCTCTTCTTTCCCATACTGATTGATCTTCTCTTCTGATTGCTATTATTTTGCCTTTTAAATTCTGCGAAAAATGTTTTGCGATATCGATTCTTAACATATCATACAGGAAAATATATATTCGTATCTGTCCTTATTTTATAGCTCGCACTACTTACATTCATACAACGTGCTGAAGACATGATGAAGTATACTATTAATAAATTCACATTTAGTTCGCACTTGCGTAATTGAAAAGCCTTCAATGTGACACTATATAATCGTGTAAAAAAATACAAAAAGACTTCCTATCAATGTAACGTGTGTTCACTTCATTGAGTCTACAATAATAAAACGGCAAGAGAAGAATACATACTGCAATACAGCATAACTACGTCTATTTGGAAATAAAGTTGTATTACTTCCATGATATTACATGGGTCAGTGAGGTCAAACTCAGAATGTTACTCTTACTACATCACTGATAAGCACCAAGCCACGTGCTTATCGAAACGATTTGACTTTCTTCGACCACATGATTTCTATCACTTCACAATTACTTCATATTGAACATGCAATCCTTTCTTTATTTCTTTCAATGTAACGTAATAATGAATGAAATTTTTCTTTAGTCCAATGTATCTTGCATTCGCTAATGACGTATTGTTCCTCTATATTACGTACTATGATAGATTATTAGGAAATATAATATATCCGAAAATGTTGAATCGGCTTGGATCATTTGAAAGTATTTCGTACCTCGAAAAAATATTGGAATTCCTCAGAATGTTAGGATTCTCAAGAATATTGTAATTCTTGAATATTGTATTCCGAGAACTTGAATCATGGCCTGGTACGGGATTTTTTAAATGTAACAATAACAATTTTTCCAAATTTTGAATCCCGATATGTTTTTCTTGAAACGAAAAATTACAGTGATGTGCAAAAGCGTATAAACAAACCGCTAGTCTTATGAAAAACGCGATAATACTACCGATTATTCGATTGATCGGTAAGGATTAGCTAATTGTAATTACGAGGTGAATCTGTCAAACAAAATATAATAGTGTAGTTTCATTTGTATTAACAATATACGAAATATTTTATAAGAATATGGACTTGAATCCACGTTTACAGTTTTGCACATTTCATCAGAAACGGACAAAACAGTGAATAAACGGTAGGAAACGGAACTACCAACAAGTACTTCCATAATAATCCCTAAGTTTATAAGTTGTTTGAGGGGTTTAATGTAAATGTAGCTACTTAATGAAGGCCAAAGAAACAGTAAATAAATAGATAAATAATTTCAGTCTGGAAGCTATGAATAAGAGTTGATTTACAAATTTTATAAAGTTTCCAATATCCCATGTAATTTACTATTACAAATATCTATGGTTATTATCAACAACAGTCTTTCCAATTTCCGCATCCGTCCTTACTTCTTGTTTCCTTTTATTGCGTTGGCAACTAAGTGATTGCGGATTTTGTCATTACCACCTAATGACCCAATTACCACCTAATGACCTAATTACCACCTAATCATCAGGTGGTAATGACAAAATCCGCAATCACTTAGTTACCAACTCAATAGTTTCCTGTAATTAGGTACTTCCCTTCTTTAATTTTCCTCCTCTTTTCCTCCTCCTCATTTCTGACTCCCTATCTTCTATCTTCCTTTCCTTCTATCCTTTTATCCTTTTATCATTTTACCCTTTTCACCTTCCCTAACCAGTTCACTCTGCCTTTTCCTGCTGTTTCTTTCATACTAATCCCTGCCGTCTTCACCTCTTCACATTTCTCCAACCAATGTCTTAACGTGTCTTAGCAAAATCTATTCGTGTTTTCCGTGTTACCGCATCTTTCTCTAGCTTAGGTTTTTCGCTAGACCATATATACCCATTTAACTTTGGCATAATCCGTGTGCAATCTGGATCTTTGTATCTTACTGCATTACCTTTGCTTTTGCAACTCTTCCTCTTTTACCTTTAACATTTTGTTGCTGACTGAAGCGATACCTTCACATTCCTTGAACTGATCTATTCTGTTGTTTCTTTCAACCTCTTCTTGTCTTACTCTGCTCTCTTTTAAACATCTCTTACAATTCGCTATATTGCCCTCCGTCCTGCACTTCACTCTCCTCTCATAATTCACTGGTCTCTTTGTTAATCTTCTTTTCAATTTCTCTCTCTCTCTCTTACCTTATTCTCACACTATATAGTCTGGGATGCACAAAATGAAACAGTATCATTCCTTTATGTGATAATGGCTTATCTCTGCGGCAAATCGCAGAGAAATATGGTATGAGTACGAGTGATAATTTCGAAAATTAAAAAAAAAACGAAACTATGGTGGTGTGCCAATTTCTACAAGAAATGGTAGGCCGCAGATTATTTCTGACAGAGAGGTGCATAAAATTGTACGTTGTATTCGGTGTATATGTCATAAAATACCAAAAACCACTGCTACTATATTTATCTGATAATTACCTTAACCCTTATCGATCAATCGAACAATTGGTAGTATTATCGCCTCTTTTTTTTTTTTATCAAACCTGTGGTACGTATTTATACTTTCACTTGTTATTGTATATCACTTACATGTATATTTGAAAGATTAATTTTTTTCTGTATTCTATCTTTCGTAATTGTATAACCCAATAAATTCAAAAACACTTAAACACTCCAAAATCATATACAACGATTGTATTTAAAAGAGCTCATTCCGAAATTTGATTCGATTTCTCAAAATTCCAAGGAATCGTAACATTTCTGAGAATTTCTGGTTGTTGTCAAATAAAAGAAAACTTTATATTCGATTTGCTTTATCATTGTATAAAACACCATCATCATACATTACATAAATATCAATTAGATTGCGTTTTAATAGATAAATACATTTTGTTTTTTATTGTCTGTTTAGTTGGATTTATCTTTTTTAGTATTTGAGTCATCACATTAACTAATTGTTCTGAAGTAAGACCAGTTTTCTTCGATTTAAACTTTTGTAAAAGTTCCGTTGTTGTCATTGGTTTACGCATAAGATAACGCCTTACTGCATCTTCTGTAATGCCGGATTCACTGCAACATAACAAAAATACCTTTTACTTAAAAAATTATATTCTAAATATTTTTTTCGCATGTTTAATATTTAGATACCATGCTTAATGATTAGATTAGACGAAATCTTAGCTTAAACGAAACATTAGCTTAATTCATAGTACATTAAAAATTATAATCTCATTATCAATTAATTTTAATTATATATAGATGAGAAAGATATATAAAAGATAGGTCTATATATAAAATAATATTTTCAAAATTGAACAAATTATGCGGAGAACAATTTTAATTGTTTATAATAGCAAGCAACATACCTGACTCCTGGAATGTAAGAAGTTGCTGGTACTAAATTGAAATTATCCAATTTCAACTTTTTTGCTTGTGATAAATCTGGAGATCCAGATTGTTTTCTTTTTAAATTATCTAACATTGCAGCTGGTATAGGAGTTGCAGACCTTGAACTATGAGCACTATTAGATTTTTTATTATCTTTTTCCTTTATTGTATCAGATCCTGAATCTGAATCACTGGAAAAATCACTAGAAGAATCTTTTCCTGATGCAAGCTTTTTTACATCCTTTTTCTTAGATTGTTTCTTCTTTTTCTTTTTATCTTTTTTCTTATCTGCATCTTTATTGGTCTTGTCTTTGTCCTTTATAAGAAAGTAAACATCAGAATAAATATTTCAATTAACATAAACATTATTATAATTATTAGTATTTTGAATTTACCTTGTCATCTTTATCCTTATGTTCATCGTCTTCGTCTTTTTCTTCTTCACCATCCTTTTTATCTGCCTGTTCTTCGTCATCGTCATCTTCATCAGAAGCAAGTAATTTTCTCAATGCATCTTCTTCCGCAACTGACTTAATTTCTTTTTGTTGTTCCAATTCTGATTCAGAATCGGATGAGTCAGAAATGTAATCACATTCTCTACCTTCTTCATCCCCATCGTCACTTTCTTCAAATGCTTCATCATCAGAAGCGTTTTTCTTCTTCTTTTTCTTGATAACAACTAATACAAATATTTTAATTTACATTTTAACTGTCCATAATAACAAATACAGCTATACAAAATACAACTATATAACATTAACTATATAAATAAAGATTAAATTATCTTAACACGTTGATTGCATATGACACATTCAATATATATTACGGCATTGTATTTCACAGACTAAGTAATAACACATATCTCATCTAAGTAATAACAAAAATAAAAGAGACGTGTAACTAAACCGCTATTAAGTATAATTAGCAGCACATACATTTCTTAACAATATCAGAAATAATATTTACCTTTGCCTTTCTTTTTTTTCTTACTGTCATCTTCTTCGTCAGAATTTTTTTTATTTTCTTCATCATCACTAGCCGAATCATCATCATCACTATTCATCCACTCATCCATTTCAGATATTTTTAAATCTTTCTCCTTTTTACTTGGCTTTTTCCCTTTTCCACCTTCTAACATTTCCTCATCGTCTGCACCCTCCTCATCATTCCTAAGCCTTTTACGCAACATCAGTGAAAAATAATTCATCACTTTATTTCTACGACTAAACTCCTGTTCTGCTTCTTCTGCACTCAATGCTTTGTATCTTTGAATTGGTTGAAAATTATACCTAAATATAAAAATTGTATGCGTTAAAATTGTAATAAGTTCTGGTTTAACATTCAAGCAAATTAATTACCATTCATGCAATGGAAATGCCTCTATAGCCCCATCAGCAGCATGCGTAAAAACATAATATGCAGCATTTTCACTCACACCACCTTCCCTTATGCCTTTAAACTTTTTCCCAGTTTTTCCTCCAGATTTTAAAATCCAAGGTTGATCTTCTGGTTTATATTTTCTACTTGTAATGCCAAATTTTTTTCTCCTTGCTTCTTCTCTTGCATCTCGTCCAAATTCAGATCCAGCTCCAAATTTTGGTATTTCCTCTTCTATTCCTTTGTATTCCTTCATATTATTTTCACGTTCCATTTTCACTTGACTCCATTTTGAAAAATCAACATTTAATGTGTCATTAAAGCGCATCACATTGTGCTTTTTCTTGTTATTTCTAAAACACAACATTTTAATTAATATATTTATATTTTTATTAATTTAATATATCTATATGTAATTTGTAATTATTATATAATTATTTTATTACATACTTTGGTACTCTGATACTGAATTCCTGTATAGGAGGCACAAGTGAAACCTAAAAATTATAATTACATTAATATCTTCAATTAATATGTTCAATTGCAATAAATAAATAAATGAATAAAATATTTTAGATATAATTTCCACTTTTATTATCCTTTAATTCGTACAACAATAAACTAGTTTCTATAAAATGTTTCATTTTTCATTCAGTTATAACCTATATACAAAATTCACAGTCCATTTTTAATTGTTATTACTCGTACAAAAATTTTATTAGATACCTTTGAAACCGCAGGCGATGTCATCTTGATAATATTATAATATTATAATATTATAATATATAACTGAGTTTAGCTTTATAACAATGGAAAGAAGAAGACCACCACAGAACATCACTACTCGAAACTAGATTTTATACTAAACGTTACTTATAGGAATTGACAATTCTTTGTCAAATTTATCCATAAACTATCCATCTTGATATGAATGACAACTTCGTTGAATTGTTTTATGAATGAAAACACCAAGTGTCACAAACAAAAATCATTTCGTTTGCTAAACTATTATCGTATTCATTAATGATAAATAAATATAAATTATAATTTAAATAAAAATAAATTAAAAAAATAAGAAAAATTAGGCGCAAGTTTTGTTTACGTATTTTAAAACAATAAATAAAATTATAAAACTTGATTCCAACAACACGTAAAATAGGATTACAACTAGTAATTAAAATAAGATTTAGGAAATCAGCTGGAGCGTGGATTGATTGTGATTGTGCAAGTAAAACCTTATTGTCATCGAATAAGAACAAGTCAGTAACCAACGATTAAGGCGACCCCAAGTATCACGTAGTTGTACTACCTGCTACCCAGAAATGGCTTCACACCCTTCGCCTTAAGTAAAGGTTTATGCTGCATCCTTATATTTCTATGTCCATATCATAGATGCATATCACGATTCAATTTTCAGATGATTTACCCTAGGCTTCGGTATATGAGCGTCAAGACCTGTTTATATGATTGTGGTATACGCATCGTACACTGTGGCCCAGACTTGTTTGTACATCTAGTAACTAATTCTAGTAATAACATTTAAATGATAAGAAATATAGTAATTTAATATGAATTTAAATACTTGTAGAATTTTGGAATAAGAATCCAATGATTGTGAATGGTTAATTACATGCAATAGATCATATAAAAAATTAAAATATTATTAATAAAGATGTATAAAAAATATTATATTGTGTTTTATTTCTTTCTATAACTATATTATAATTGATATTTATGTTATTTATGTCATAAATATTATTAATTAATAAAACACATATATTTAGAAATCTAAAAGCAAAATATTTACATATACTTTACGTACATTTATTGGAAACATAAAAGATGAAGCACTTAAATGATGATCGGTCGGCCATCTGCTGATGTTGCAGCCGAAGCCACGTCATATTTTGTATGCTTTGTGACTTAGGTGTGTGAAGTATTTCTCGATTCTCTTATAAAAATTACTTTTCAGCAACCGAAAAGATGAACATATTTCGACTCTTAGGTGACTTATCACATCTCGTTGCAATTATCATCCTCCTTCTCAAAATATGGAAAACACGAAGCTGTGCCGGTATACATCACCGATATGATTTATATACTTATTATACCTAAACTATTATATTTTCATTTAAAATATCCATTTTTAATAATATTTGATGTGTGTTTTACAGGTATAAGTGGCAAGTCGCAAATTTTATTTGCGATTGTATATACAACACGTTATCTAGATTTGATAACAACATACGTGTCAGCATACAATACATTTATGAAGATCATTTTTATTGCAACTTCTTATGTTACAGTTTTTTTAATGTATGTGAAATTTAAAGCTACATATGATCATAATCATGATACATTTAGGTATGTCTTCATTTTATAATAGTAGAGGTCGGGAATAAAGATAAGTGGACAATAACTGCTATCTGTCTCCTTGTCTTTGTCCCCGATTGTGTAGATATATATTAAATGACTATACCATAATTATAATAATACATTTATTATGTAATATACATATATGTGTATGTTTTTATAATTTTTAAGTAACATCTGTATGTTGTAATTGTATGTAATAATATCTGTTATTTGTTTTCAGAATTGAATTTTTAATCCTACCTACATCGGTGTTGGCATTATTAATCAACAATGAATTCACAATTGTGGAAGTTTTATGGACATTTAGCATTTATTTGGAGTCTGTAGCAATATTGCCACAATTATTTTTGGTATCAAAAACAGGAGAAGCAGAAAGTATTACCAGTCACTATCTTTTCGCTTTGGGGTCTTATAGAGGCCTGTATTTGTTAAACTGGGTGTATCGTTATTATGCGGAAGATCATTATGATCTAATTGCTATAGTTGCTGGTTTAGTACAAACAATTCTTTATTGCGACTTTTTCTACCTCTATATTACCAAAGTATTGAAAGGCAAGAAGTTGCAACTACCTGCTTAGCTGCATAGAAGTATTATCATTTGGAAAATTGTATATTGCTCAAACGAGCGATATTATTATTAATTGAATTTATATAAATTTTGGCAATATTTAAAAATCGAGGAATGTTCATGTACAAAGTATACATTTTATTAATTGTAAAGCATTCCATTTTTCTTTACATTCAACATCAGAAACATCCATGTATAATTTCTCATTTATGTCCCACATGGCAACATTCTTTTAGACTGTTATCCTCATTGATTCTCAGCATATTACGTCTTTATATAATACATAATAAGTATGTATTACTATGATAACTATATCATTCATTTAATTAAAATATACATAAAATATAAAATAATTGGAAATGAAGGTAATAATGTTGTGATTTCAAAATTTGTTATATTTTTTAGAAACTAGAAATTAATTATACAGATATTTTATATTTGTAGCTTTTGATATATTAATTTTATTTAAATGAAATTATATCATATTAATTGATTAACAACGCAGAGTTATATATTTTACTAAATCGGCTATGTGTACTGCTTCACTAAGAGTTGTGGATCTATCTCTTATATATATAATGCCATTTTCAAGACTAGTCGTATCAACAGAAACTATAAAAGGAACTAAGCATGTATCTATAATTTTTTCTGAAGTGGTTAATATTGTATTTAGGCCCTTTGTTCTTAGCATATTATTTAAGTATTGTACAAAACGATTTAAATCATCATCATTTTGGGTATTTTCTTCATTATTTGAACTTTTTATATGAAATGCAACTTTATGTGGTGCTAACTTGGAATGAAGATGCGTTTTGGAAGATTTATTCATATCATATGCGTCACAAAGTAGTGCTAAACAACCCCAATCTAAAGATACCTTATGCTCAACCATTTGTATGTTGGTAAAATCTTTTTTACTATCAACCTGGAAATAAAATAATCCATGAAAATAACTGTTATTTATAAATTTCTATGAATTCAAGTATATGAAAGAAGAAATGCAGGGCACCTGAGTAAATAGTTTTTGAACATCTGTATGGTAAGTTATTTTTTCCACTATAATATTGCCAAATGGAAATTGAGCTTCAATATCTACTACATTACAACCTTTTATCTTTTTTGCTTCTGTAAGCTTAAATCTAGAAGGATATTGTGCTAATCTCCGCCACCAAATTTTACGTTCTTTCTGAATTTTATGGAATAAATCTTTTGTTTCTGTATCATTGTTAAAAATATTTGTTTCAGCAATTCTGTGAGAATTTGATTTTTGTATAGGCAATAGATTTGAATCCCAATAATTTTTTGAGTTCTTTATTGAAGCTAATCCAAATGGTATATCACTCATTTCAGTTTTTATAACAAAATTTAGAGTCTGATTAAATTCATCTGATAAGAATATATTATAGCGTGACATTGTAATGCAATTTAGAAACCATTGTTCTTCAAGATTTCTTAGTAGTATTTTACCTTGAGGGCCATATTTAAGCCCACATTCTGTAAGACTAATAAAATGTGAACTTAATTCCTTTAGAATGTTTCCTATATTCATGATTCTTGTACGATAGTCTGCAGTGGAGCTACAAAATATTCTTCCTCTGTAATAGCAGCATTCATTAAGATTTCTTTTTTAGATACGTTATGCTCTACATTATCATTTCGCAAAAGCATGGATTCTGTCTCAAATGGACTATACATAGGTTCAATTTCTTTATTAATCTTTGTATTGCGTAAGTTTTCTGTAAAAATAATTGCAGCTTTTAGAACAGAAAAGACATAATCGTTATCAATATTAAGTAACGATAATTGTTCTATTTTTTGTATTGTCTCTTGTTTTATAACTGGCATTGTTGAACTCGAATCTATGGGCTTCATAGAATGATGATAAACGGCTGAATTTGAAAACATTGGTAAAAATATATAATTCAGTCGTTGAGTACATCGAACAAGTGCCATTTGTAGAATGTTATTTATAATAATTAGTATTCTTACTTATCCAGCAATTAAATTTTCATCTAACGATTATTTTGTGATTTAATATTCTGTCACTGTAATCAATACAATTTCACAATTGTTTTATATGTATTACAATTTACATATATATATATATATATATATAAATGATAACTAACTTGTAATGATGTATTACCATACAATTCGATGCAACATTTTATGGTTACACGTTATACACACTATTATACTTTATATATACTATGTAAGACTCCACATCCAGCGTGCTATGGAGGGAAAAAATGGCCGCGGAGGGAATTTTGATGACGTAGTGTAGCACGGTAACGATAGGAATAACGGTGCATTTGTTTGGGGATGCGGGGACGCTATAATTTGGAATCGTTTATTCGTAGACGTTTGTATGTGTTTATACACAGCTTATATATTATGATTGTAGAAGTATAGCGGATTTGTACTTTATAATTTGTATTGGTTTATTAAAGTTTTATATATTATGATAGTTTTCGACGCGTAGAACTAAAAAATACAAGTCTTTAGAAATTCGGCGGTTCAAGAATTATGGGTATGTAAAATTGAGCATTTTTAGCCTATTTTATAAGTTAGTATGGTGTCATATTGCTTCTATTCATCATTTTATTAGGCTGACCACGATTGCATTAACAGATCTCGATACTCATATATATATGTACATACATATATAAGCTGTTACGTTACTAGATTGAGGGAATTTAGAGAAAAATCACTAAGGTAGAAGTAGGAGGGTTTTATTCTGTGATGAATGAGACAGAAACAATCTACTGATTTCTGATTGTTTTATAGAATCAGAATTTTGTTTTCTTTCATATTGCCTTTTTCACGACTCAATCTTTGCATTATTTTCCTTTTCAGGTGTCGAGACTTTTTTTTTATATGAGAACTTGTTTATATGACCGTATCCAAACCTAATGCAATATTCACGATTTGAAATCCTATCGCAAAATAATCGCCAATCACGTGCATTTGTGTCATGGATATAAGATTATCGAGACAGAGCAATAATTAAGCGAGGCGAAGCCGTTTCCACGGTACGGGGAACGTGGTTCTTTGGGGTTGCATTGATGAATTGGTGTAGTTTGTAATGGCGCAAGCGCAATCTTATTATCATCAAGTAAGAGCGAGTCAGGTCAGCAGTAGGGACAAAAAGAGTGTGATTAGTTGTTACTAGGAAGACCAGGATGCGTTGTGAGAAATGCCGCAGTGCACAGTAAACAATTGTAAAAATAGTATGCGAAGTCGTCCTGTTTTAGGACAAAAGAAAAAAAGTCACATATCATTGGTAAGAACAATATTCTCTTTGCATATATAATATGCAATTTAATAATAAATTGTATTGTCAAATGATACAAAATTATACATTTGACTAATTTTTTAATAGATTTTCAAAGAATGAACAATTAAAACCGCTTTGGTTAAATATACTAGGACTGGAGGCGGAATCAGTTAAACTGAAGTAAGAATTTGTTCAGCATATTTTGCAGAAGATGCCTCCTATATTTTACATGGTACAAAGCGACTTTGACCAAGTGCACTACCATCTAAAGGTATGAAATTATATTATTATCAGAAATGAGAATTAATACCTTGCTTGTAATGTCAAGAACTTATGAATATGTTTGAAAAGAATTTTGCACAACTGTTTACCATATTGCAAAACAATTTGCAAGTGGTATCAAAGTATTCAAAGAAAGCCTATTCCTATTTCGCTATTCCTATATTCATGATTGGTCATAGTTGGCTATTCTATTCATTAGACAACTCATGGATAGAGGCCGACACAACGTCAAAGTAACATGTAAAATACGTTAGAAACACTCAACCGTACATATGCATAACTCTTGAACTGCTAGATTCCTAATGTTAAGACTCGCATTTTTGGATTCTACGTGTCGAAAACTATTGTAATGTATTTAAAAAAGTCAATAACCTTATGTCCCCTAAACCAAAGCCTAAATATCTAATATTCTGCTATAGTATAATTTAAAAAATAATCATTTATTGAAGAATACAGGTATTTTAATAAGGATATATTGAATGTCTGCATTAGTTTCTTCTTTTAATATTAATTCTTTGGAAATTTTTGGAAATATATTGTTATAATATTAAAAAAAATTAATTAAGTAATGTTGGAAATTAACTAATAACGAATATTTTACATGTAGGCAGCACTAACAGTATGCCTGCTGTACTTGGTTGTAGTATAGTTACTAAGAAAATTAAAAAGTCTAGTGAGAGCGAATCCAGTAAGCAAGACATCATATGTTTAATACTCCTATATGAGTTTAGATTAAAACGGGAATAATTCTTTTAATATACAAGTACTTCTTAAATTATAGAATTACAAATTGAATATAATTTTCCCTTTTAATATTTATTTATTTTTTTATTGTTTTTAATGTTTGCAAAATGCATTATTATAATATTTAAAATGAACTAATAATGAGTATTTTATGAATAGGCAGTAATAATAGTATGCTTTCCCCTCCTGCAAGGAAGTTTAGAAAAAATATATTCCCTGATGGTTGGCTGAAAAAATTCAAATTTTGCACCATGGCTCTAAAGATGTGGTGAACCATATAAAGCTAAGTGCATTGTGTACGACAAAATTATAACAGCTGAAGAAAGCGAACTGTTGAAACATAAAAACAGTCTGGTGCACATGATGTATGTGGATAGAAGAAAAGAAACTGAAGGTGGTGTAGTACTGTCATTATTGACATTAGATTATGTCATCTCTTTATACATATGTCAAATAGAATAATATTATATTTGCTTATCTTTAATTATAGCGAGTATAGGGGACGACTAATCACATCAGTATCGACACCCTTTAACAACAACAGGTAATATCATTGATTAATAGTCAAATAGGTTAATAATCAAATATGATACAAAAAAGTATATAAATTCTAGAAACGATATATAAATACATAAACAATAAAGATTAACTATTTGCATTGCTTTGTTTTTGATATATCTTTTTTAACCCTTTCGCGATGGCGGAACTAGTCACAAGTATGCCATTAACGATCAGGTCATCGTGCTATTAGTGCACACCGTACACATTAAGAATGTTTCACGTTTTCGGACCTCCCTGTGAGTCCGTAAAATCTTGGAGTATTTTGTTGCAACAGCAGAGGACTTAAGCATGTTTTGGATATAAGAAATGTTATTGAATCCTTGTTCTCTGTATTTTAAAATAAATCCAGTAATAAATCTTCACTTTGAGTTGTTTATTGGAAATTATCTAATAATGATACAGTCTGTCACACAAGAGCGTGTCTGCGATATTTCTGTAAATACTTATATATTTGTAAAAAAATTTATATGAATTGAATCTACATCTAAAACACTAATACGCTATTACAGTAGGGTGTCCAATCTCCTCCATTAGCGATTATAGCTTGACATCGTTTCGGCATACTCTCGACTAATTTTTGAGCGTAGGATTCTGGTAACGACCTCCATATCTTTCGAATGTGATGTACAAGTGTTCTTATTTTTGTGATACGTCTTCCTCTCAGCTTGCCTAATAGGACACCATGCCCAAAACGAAGATTCATCAGTGAATATTATATTACTCCAATCACGATCTCTGTTTTCATTCGCCCATGCCAGACAATTTTCGACGTTTCGCGTACGCGGCACTCATATTAAAAAGCTCTGTTCCTTTCACTGTTTCAAATGAAACTGAAAGGTATTCAGCAACGCGTATTAGAGAAGTTTTCGTTTGTTTACATTCTTTTTATCTCATTCTGATTAGGTGTCAGGTTTCGCAGATATCGCAGACACGCTCTTGTGTGACAGACTGTAGATATAATTCAGTAATATGTTTGCGTATCATAAGTTTTAAAGTAGGGATGCACAGACAATCCAACGTCACATTCATCGCACTGATTCACGTGATTCATGTTTTTTACCATTCTTGCTGCAAACAACACATCTTCGTAGTTTATTTTTTCCTGTAGATATGTACAGAGTAGGAAACTGTTTTCAGATGAGTCTTAGTTCACTATTATTACCGCAGTTTGTAGAATGTCTCGTCCTCATCTTGTGATATTTTGTCAGTACTTGCTGGATTAACTTCAGATGGAATTGCACCATGGATATAGGTGTATCGGTTTTCAATTTATATAAACAATAGGCATTTCATATGCATATATCTATCGTATGAAAAAAATATTTCTTGAACCATTTCGTATTCTTCCGCGTTGACCAAATTGTGCTCATTATTATATCAATTTTGTCAATTATTCCCATGAATTTGTTGTAATCGCATACGCAAGATGGTGTTTGTACCATTTTTCCTTTCTGTAACATTTGGGCACGTTCATGAACTCCTCTGTGTGCAAAGTAGGTAACATGTAAACGTCCTTTTTATTCTTCCATTTCATCATTACCGTTTTCTTTTTTAGTGCTTGATGTTGTAACTATGTTATAAAAATCTTAATGTTATAATTATGTTACAGGAACCTGGGTAGAAACTATGCAAACTGCAATGACACTGTTAATAAACATCAACCCTGGACCTCCACGTGCACCTCAAACACCTTTGCTTCCTAAAACTATAGTATCAATGGCGAAAGATTTACAAAATTTATAGGGTTTGATATAAGATATTAATGTATTAAATGTATTAAAATGTTAATGTATTAAACGGAGAAGAGGAAATAGAGTGTTTCATATCATCTTTTGGTGGAAGATAAAGTTTATGCAAAATTATAACATTTAGAAAAAGAAAAATGATAAATTCATAAAATGCATTTTACGTAATGATTGGTTGACGAATTTCGTTACTGTCTTATTAGAAAGAAAAATGAGGCTTCGTTGCGTTATAGTCTTGTAAGATTATGCTTGCTATGTATATAATAATAATGCAAAAATGCGTGCTGTGAAAGAAAGATGTGTAGTGCGAAACTGTAACAACGCTGTAACATTGAGGGAAAAAACGCGACAAAGAAGAAAACTGTATATATAAAATTTTTTTTAAAGTTTTAATACAAATTTACTTTATTTTTGTACTCTTCCCTTAGTGACATCAACGACTTCTCTACTGTCGATCATTATTGATCTCTTATTTCAAATAAAAACAATAGAAAAACTATATTATTATCTTATATACCACTTGTTTATTAATGTTACTAAATTGCAATTCTTTCTTCCTGTCTTCCTTTATGTAAGATAATAATTTTGACGTTAATTATGTCATGACATATTCTAAGGATTCGATTTAAGTTTTATTTTAGAAAAATGATATTACAGCATTCCATTTCAAATAAAGTGTGCATGGCTTGACACGTTATGAAAAAAGAAGCGCGCTCAACAAGAGTTTATCGTTTTTTTTTTTTTTTTTATTTTCCTTGGCATAATTTACGGTTTTCTCATGAGAACATCCGGTAAATTGACAGAATGAATTAGAATAATAGCTTGTAGGCGTATTCGTCAGTAGTCCATCCCTAAGGCTGTCCCCGGACAATCACTAATATTGTCAATATTTCAGGGTTCTCAACATCACTGTTTAACACTCACGGTATTGTATTGACAATTCACATTGATTTCTTTAATTCAGAACCTTGTAATATTGACGATACATATATTTATAGTCTGAGGATCTAGAGTTACGTACAGTGGAGTCTCGGTTTATCGTGTCCTTCCGGTTTAACCGATATCCTGTATTGCCCGAGGTGCTTTGAACTTTACCATAACTTCATTTTTTTCGGATTCTTAACATGAAGAGTACGAAAGTGTAAATGGTCAGGTATTGCAAAAGCAATTGATCAAACCTTCACTGATTAAACGGTGGATTACACCTAAATACATGTACAATATTATATTATGAAAATATTTCCTATGATTTTATTATACGATTTACGAACAATAATAAACGTTTCCGTATTATTCGAGTAGGCCCGGTCATTTGTTCGTAGATTATTGAGTGTCCTAGTTAATCAGATCATTCGGATGGATATAAATTGTCTGCTACTAGATTTGTTAGTAGAAGTGCATGTGTTTATCGGATATGTAATAATTCGTGACCTACAGGACCACTGATCCGATGCCTCTTTATTGATCCTTCTAAATTTTAATTAGACGTGGACTTTATCTTATCTTATTATTGTACTATTGTAAGATTTGCAAAGTTTTATTAATCGTAGAGCACAGGGGCGCATATTATTCTATCAGCGTTTCAATTACCACTGTTTATTTGATAAAGGAGATAACATGTGAAATATTTGTATGATGGCATCTAGTGGTATAGATCGGGCGCTAATCATACTCGTACATAATTTATATAAACACTTACACTACATTGTTTATAATTGCAATTCATGGTAAACAATTAGTTTTGATTTGATTTTCTTTCTGTAATATATCTTTTTCTTTTTCTATAAAACACAATCATTTTATGAAAAACTCCTTTTATTTCAAGAATTATTAGATTGAGTAATTGTAAGCAAGTAAATAGGTAGAACCGTCCAGTCTTAATATAATAAAAACATTTATTAAAGAAATGATTTAACATCTAATCTAGATTTTAGTCGTTTTGTGAGAAGGCTACAAATTTTATAATTATCATGTACATCTATACTTTTATGTCTGTATCTGTGTGCGTTTTATCATTTTCATATATCTCTAATTTTCAGCTTGAATTGCACATTTTTACTCTGCACATACTCTGCAGACGTAGCACCAAATGATATTATCGTTTGTTTAGATCGTTACAACACCATTTTACTGATCAACATTTAAACACAACATTTATTGTATTAAAGCTATTTTTCTACTGCTATACTGCCATATACTATACAAGATGAAAGACATCCATTGACAATAATAGGGAATATTTAAAGTACCGAGTTTATTCCAATTTTGTGTATTACCAAGCTCGTGTATCATATTATGTAAATTGCTAATAAATGTAGAATTGAAACTGATCCTAGAGATTATAGTCTTGACGCTTTCATGTTTCAGGAATCCGACATGTATCTGTCGTACTCTCCAAACTTGTAAGAATATCGATTAATTGGAATTGAAACAGAAGCCTGCGTTGATAATAAGACATAAGGAGTATCGATCAGATTTTGTAAAACGATGTATACAGTGGAAAGAGAACTGGAATTATATTTACAGATAAAAAGAGATCTAGATGGAACAGACGGTTTCGATTATTATTACTATCATCACGTACAAGTATAAAAAGGGGAATTGACAAAAGTTCGGGTAAAGTCGTAAGACTACTTATAAATGTTAAAGTAAACTAAATTTACATATTACAATTACGTTAATTTCTAGAACTCGTAATTTATATCAGTTACAGAATAACATTATTGCTTCTGCTGATATTGTTCGATTTTTTAAGCGACGAGAATTAAATAAAGAAAAAGAAATCGAACGTCTTAATCCAAAATCTTATAAGTTTACGTCCGATATATGAATCTTTAGTTTATATTTAATACACGTATGTAGAATTTTACAATATACCTATATCTAAATATACGTCTCGTTACAATTACCTTTGTGAAAGACGTTCGTGCTTAATTGTTTAACGACAAAAGTGTTTACTAGAATTAATTCAGTACTTCTGATTTGCAGCACATTTCGAGCTGGTAATGAGTGGTATCAACAATCTCCAGGAACTGTTCTTTCATTTCCCGAACTTTCACGTAAACATCCTCTTTCATCAAGTCGTAACACATAGCGATCAGTCCCATACCGAGCAACAAGTAAACAAAATTTATTATCAACTTGGTTTGGCTATCAGCGGTTAGATCGCCGTGTGTCCAGCCAGGCACGAGATCGCCCATTCCAATTTTGCACAACGACGTTACGCAAAAATAAGCGCTATCCAAATAATTCCAGCCTTCCCATTCGGCGAACATTATCGAACCACTTAACACGTATCCGAAGATTACCCAGAGGCACGCTGTCGACGGCACCGTGATCCTCTGGCCAGGCTTTCGTTTGCCGGTGCACTCGTGCAGCCACGTGTACAGCGAGCGGAACGTTTGCGCTAATACCTTGCCCATGTTAAGAAAATACAGAACGTAAAGAGGAATTCCTAACACGGCGTAAATAACTGTAACCGCCTTTCCCCAGGGAGTTTGAGGCACCAGAGTCCCATAACCGATCATCGTGAACACAGAAAGGCAGAACATCATGGCTGCTGGGAAGGACCACAGATCAGTTGCCGTTAAGCCACTACAGTTCTCTTTCTTGTAGTCGCCGGTGAAGTTGTCTTGGTAACGACGCAGAATTCGGTTAGACACCGTGTGAAATGTCGTTTTATCAAAGATATTTATAGTCCGATTGCTGGCAGTACTGAGCCACAGCTCTTCGGCGAATTGTTTTCTGATTAGTTCTCGAATGCAGACTGTCGATGGGATTTGGCTCTGAGATTCTATCATCATAAAACCGAAAGCACCTATTATGGCGTAACCAACCACTAGTCCACCGACGCCAACCTGAGTGCACATGAAGGCGACAAATTTTCGACAATAATCCTTTATTCGTTCCCTGAGATCCGGATCGGTCATCGACGAACTGGAATCTCGACTTTTCAAGGAAGATCTTATCGGCACGCGCGTCATTTTATTTGCACACCGAATTAAGATAGAGAAACGATGCTCGAAACTGGGGGGATTAGATACACGTTAGCCACGACTAAACGATTTTCGTGCTGCTTTTCTATTTCTGTCCGACCACGCCGCTTCATCTTTCTTTCTACCTTCTACTTCTGTGACCGTCTCACTCTCTTCCCAGTGGGCTTTATCCCCTTTATTTACAACGCTATGTACATGCGCGCTCGGAGATATTTTCAACTTTCTTCGACAAAACAGTAGGTATTCGGTATTCAGGTATTAAATCGGGCTAGTGTTAACAGTTACATGAAAAGTAGATGAAATAACTGGTGATAGATTAACTGAACTAGATGGATAGAATCCATTACTATAAGTTACTTAAGAATCTAATCCCCACAATATTCATAAATCAGTAGACTGCGGATTTTTATGTACTCATGATAGAAAAATACTATAGAAAAATTCTTTCGTGTTATTGAAATAGTTGAAACATATTTCCTTCTTCAACTATTTGGCCAGGAAATTCTATCGCATGTGAAATATACGTGTACAGGGTGTATCATAATATGTGAAACGCACTTCAGAAATGGAGAGAAGCGGAGAATGAAGAAAGGCAGAGAAACGAAAATGAAAAAGGTTTGATCTTGTTTCAAAGTTCGTTTTAACGTTTCGATAATCCGCAATTGCTTACTTTCATATGTGCATGAAGTACTTTAACACTGGCAATGGATTGGATGCACGATTGTTTTCAAGTAACCCCAGAAATAAAAATCTAATGGATTTAAATGAGAGGGACGAGCAGCCCAGGCAGTAGATCTGCGCAACCTATTCATTTATGAGGAGAAATCGCGAAGGTAAGCGGTTGGACCATCGGAACACAAAAATGACTATTACTTTGAAACAAATAGGATACATGTTCATATGAAATTTTTTCATAATTTCGAAACCTCTTGGCCTGAACTATAAATGTAATCTAATAGATTGATATTGAACGTGTTAATGGATAAGATTAATGGATAACATTTATAGCTGTATATTTGGTAGAATTAATTAATTTATATTTAATTTATAATTAATCCCGTTTTAGCGATAGAAATCGTGTTCAGTTTTTACAGATTCTAACTTAGTTTGGCGCCTTGTCATTACCATTTATTTTGATCTGTAGAGTGATACTTTGTAGAGAGAAAGCATTTAAAGAGCGAAATACTTGTACTTTAGTCCCATACGAGGAGGCTGTTCCATTCTCATTCCTAATTTCACTATAAGCTATATTATATTCTTGGAATGCGCTCTTAGTTACTATATTACACTGTTATTTTATCGTGTCATATTATATTATTCAACTCTTTCTTAATAATTAGTACGTATCTATCCTAATGCATATATTACAGTGATATATACGGAAGTACATATATATTTTGCAAAAGAATTAATAATTTATTAGAATATTAATTTATGGCTGTACATATACGTATAATGTCAATTATAATAAATGTATTAAAGCATCGCTATCGTAGAATGTAACAAAATCATTGAAATATATGCATACGACCTTTTTATTTATATCTGCGCCAACGCATGTACGTATAGTACAAGCATAGTCTACTAATTCAGTAGTTGTTTGTGCAATCTCCGTGGTCGAAAATCTCGACGTAGCTAGGAAATTTTTGAAGAAGGTCAGTAGAGCGAAAATTGTTGTCTAAGTTGTATCAACAAGAACGACAATTCTGTTGTGTATATATATATATACGTTTAAAATGAATATCAAATATTTTATATTTTTATTGGCATTTCTCCATCGTTCAGGTAAATTGATACTAGTTTTAACGAAGTACGATTATAACAACAAGGTAACTGCAGTTATATTGTTATTTGAGGATTATTCGTGAAGGGACTCAGTTTTAACAAAAAGTATATTTATTATCAGTGAAATGAAAATCATTCTCTACAAAGGATACGAAATATGTATAAAACATTCAGTAATTTTGTCAAAGTTTCTGTTTGCATTTACTCTGAAACAGATGTGAACACATAGGAACAAGTCGCTTAATTAAATGCGATTCGTTAATATACTCGCAAATTATTGCTATATTTATTAAATCGTTATTATTATAATTAAATTAAATTGTTATAATTAAATGTAGTTATTATTACATTTAGAGTATTATTGAATAAGCAGTGGTTTTACATTTATATCGGATCGTATCGAAGTGCAAATCTACGATTGAAGAAAGTATTACATATTGCTGATATCTTGAATCCCCGGTAGATTCAATTCCTCGATAGATAACCTTGCACTAACATTAGAATCAGATAGTGATACACGTACGCTCACTGTGAACCAATATAATAATATTATAGTAATTTTTATTCATTTAGTTTTGTTCTATTTATATTTAAGTAACGTACAGAGATTTATAAGCAAAAGTGGATCAAAGAATTAGACATAAATTCCAAATAATTAAAATTTAACGAATCGTACAATTCACAGTTTCACAAATTAGTGAATTTTGAAGGTGGTGTACGTCAATTTACGACCCTGGAAAATGATATTGATGCATTTAGTTCACAAGAAAGTCATTTGTATAATGAACTTACATCTACTTAAACAGACAGAGGCGCCAACAAATTAAGTAGACCTTATCAGGATTCTTCAATCGATGGAAAGCCAAACACTTGGATATTTCAACGGAAACTGGGCTTACACCACTTTGAAAATAAGCGGCTCCAAGCTACTCGTGTTCCACCGTACCAAAGCATTCTCCCATTCACAGGAATTTAAACAAAGTTCTTTCGTGATTGCTTCCAGTTGAAAAGTAAAATATGATCGCAAATAAGAAACAGCAAAGTACAAGAAGCATCGTTACAGTTCATGCGTTCTATTTCTCGAAACCCACGAGTGTTAATGATATTTTAATCCTTACATTTAATTGTCTCCAACTTGAATAATTTTAAACAAGTGCCATTTATTATGTGTATAATTTATGGAAGGACAAATGTGACAGGCAGCTTGTAGTAAAATTTTTAATTGGTTGCCAGTTATTTTTTATACAAATAGGGGTTAATTAGCATGCGCATCCAGGGCAATCACAATGCTTAGTACAATGCAGAAAGTAAATGTCATATAGGTAGAGTAGGGCCTCGTGTAATCTCGGGGCTATCTAGCTAGATTAACGTCGTGTACACCAGTTGTAGGCTCATCGCTGTCACGTTCGTGTCATCGAGTAATCGCAACTTCTGACAGTTCTAAATATCATTTTTGCGATGAAGAACTTGTACATAATTTTTACAACTATCATAGGTAAGAGAAGAACTGCTTCTAACTAAAACAAAGCTTCATTTCACATTAGAGGAATGTACCTTTTTTCTGCAGCGTATTTGGTTTTGACATTATATTTTTACAATATAAAAATTTAATATAAAACGTTATAATATAAAATCTGATTTAATCGTGATTTAAATTACAAATTTATCGTATATAGGAACAAAACAAGAAATGTCAAAAATAGTTAAGGTGCACGAGCTTTTTATAAAAGGGAGAAAATCTATTTTATTCGTCAAGTCGAGTCTGGGCCAAATCGAATCGAATAAAGGAATAGTTTACATAATAACGTGAAGATAATATTTGTCAAGTATTGTATAATAGTTAAGTAGTCGATGAAGAACAATAATCAAATGAAACTTTTATGCCTGGCAATTAAGTAAAAATGTCATCGTGTAAGCTTAAAGTGTGATATTGTGTAGGCGCTATTATGTGTTTGCGATTTATAAAAGAGACTCGACAGCAATCAGCAAAAATTGATAAAAACAGTGCAACGGAACTTTAATAACCGGAAGCTTACGTTATACTCATTAGAATTCATTTGAATTCCTCATCAGCCGTATGTAAAAGCGCCAATTTAAAAGCAGCGACATTCCTTTGAGGGTCGATTGAGTGTCAATTTAGGACGTACGAAACCATCGTTCAAGTTTTCTCAGAATTTTCGATGCCGTTTTCCACCCTGATATCTCATTAATGGGAAACCATATTTATTTCTCTAATGTTCTGTTTAGTCAACGGTCAATGAGGTTAATTTTATTTCCTGCCGCACGCATTACTTATCGAATTTATTGGGTGATGAACTCCCAACGCGGATAGATGAACATATTTCACAGGAGACATATCAGGAGGATTGTATATATACCTGAAAAACAGAAGTATGTGCTTTTATTCTTGAGAATTTCTATTAAAACTTGTGTATTATTTATGGATTATTTATTTATTAACAAAATGGTAATGTATAGTAATGACTATAATAATGATCCATACACATTAACTTGTATGTAGATTGCAGATTTTTCTGCGTTTATAGGAAAAATACCAAAATGCATGGAATGCACGTAATATACAGAAACATGTGAAATATACAAAGTACAATATCTGTTATAATATTTAGTGGGCAAAACAGATATTTATAATATGTAAAAAAATATTATACATAAAAATATAAATTTGCAAAAACATCCTCAGCCTGCTTTATACATTTCGGTTGAATTTATTAACTACTCTTATTCAGTGTTTTGCATAGCGATTCGTACGTGTGCGGTTTTACCTTCAGTCTGTTGTAACTTGTTGCAAGAGATATATCCTTATAGAACATAAATTACAGCTAGTTACAAAACATTTGCTATAACTTATTACTACTTCCTTTGTTGTAATTTATAATCTATATTATAATCGGTTTACTGGTTTGCAGTATTATTTGAAACTTTGGTATTTCCGTCCGTAATCATTTAAAGATACGAATGCAACTTACTGTCCGATTACTTCAAGTACGTAAACAGTCAGCTGTTCGTTATATTAATAAATCTAATAGATAGTTTCATGAGTCAGTATACACATACATACAACATTGTTTATCAAAAGAGAAATTTTAGTCATCGTGTCAATGAAATGTTAGTGTTACGTTAGTGTAACGTGTCTCGTGTGATAGTTGTAATGCGCTGACTTACCCTTCTTCGTACAGTTCGATGTACAGTAGGATGTAGCACGTTAATAATTCGCCTCATGTTCTCAATCATTGGTTTCCGGACTTTCATTTATGTATCGATGAAATCCTATAATTGTAATCGTATACGGTTCGCACTGTATAAAACATCGCAAAAACAAGCGTTCCATTCAAGATTATTTTCCTATTTTATTGTACAACACACAGGAAGATGTTATGTTTCAGCGATTTAATCAATTTTGATAGAAATATAATAGTGTTTGCGGAATTACAGTATTAGTCTATCGAATCTATAATCGATATAAATATCGAATATCGAATATCGAATATCGAATATTGAATATCGAAATCTATAACCTAAACTGAAATTAGCAACCAAATTTTTGCATGATTGTCTATGTATGTGTTAGCATTTTTTATTCGAAATGTATACAAATTAACACACACAAATGTTATATATTATATGTTAAATGTTATAATATTTTATTTGATTAACTGTCGATTCGTCTACTTGAGTCATAACGAAGATGTTTTTTTTACAGTTTCATGTAGAGGAGATCGCACTGGACTCAAATCTTTAACCGAAAAAGTTTCTCTTGTTTCAGGTTTATACGAAGTAACTGCGTCTGATGATTGGTCATATTCGGGTGATCATGGTAATTATTTTTTTAAACAAAACAAACATAAACAAATTAATCGTACTTTATTCGTTGATATCATTAGAATTTATACGGGGTGTTTCGTTTCAATCGACCTACGCAGATATGTCCTATACTGTATGTTATTCGGAAAAGTGTTTGGAATAAAACTTACTTTATTTAAAGGGCAACATCTTATGACGGCACTCGAGATCTCAAGACGACTTTTGTTTTTTTTCAATAGAACTATACATTTTTGTATATATCGTTCGATGCATTGTTTAATTTTCTGCAAAAGAATATGAAGGTTCTTGGGTAGAAAATTGATGAATTTAAAAGATATTTAATCGTGTAAAACTTATCGTATTAAAGATAAGAAAAGATAACACTGTACTTTTATCTTTATAGGATAAAATTAAGACTGAAATGTCTTTTAAACTGATATCTCAATACTTTTTTCTTTTTATAAAAAATTGACAGCTGCTTCGAACGGTGTTACCATTCAACTCGAATTACAATTCAATTTTCACCATGTGAAAACACGTATAGTTTCGTTTAAAAAAGAAAGGTTACCTTGAGATCCTGAAAACACCTCCAGCTAAACAAATCTGGCGATACTCGTAAGACGTTCCCTTTGAAACAAAACAAGTTTTATTTGAAACCCTTTTTCGTATAATGTATAGTTTATGAAATATTCGTGTTCGAGTGTTGTGATCGATTAAAGTGATACATCCTATATATGTATACAGAATTACTGGACCATTCTGTTCAATAGATAAAATTATTTGCAGATAAGAAAGCATCAGTAAATCAGAAAATATAACATTTATATTTTATGTGTCATTGTATCCATCTCGTCAATTGTCCTCTTCTTGCAATCTGTACACTGTATCAGGTCTGTAAGTATGAAACCGGAATTTGCCTATAGATGGCCCTAACTGATAATGTCTCCATACGTTTGAAAGCCATGGGAAAGATCCAGAAGGTGGGAAAATTGGTTCCACATGAACCGAATGAAAGACAGCAGGAAAACCGAAAAACCACTTGCGAAATGTTGCTTGCCAGATACAAAAGAAAGTCATTTCTCCACCGAATTATGACTGGCGATGAAAAGTGGATATATTTTGAGAATCCTAAACGTAAAAGATCATGGGTAGCTCCAGGCGAACCACCGACGTCGACTACAAGACCAAATCGCTATGGACGGAAGACAATGCTCTGTGTTTGGTTGGATCAGAAGGGTGTGATCTATTATGAACTGTTAAAACCTGGCGAAACTGTTAATACCGAGAGCTACCGACAACAAATGATCGATTTGAATCAAGCTTTGCGTGAAAAACGACCAGAATATCAAAAAAGGCGACACAAAGTAATTTTGCTTCATGATAATGCACCGTCACATACAGCAAAACCGGTCAAGGAAACGATCGAAGCGTTCAGTTGGGAAATACTTTCGCACGCGGCTTACTCACCAGACTTGGCTCCGCCCGATTACTATTTATTTGCATCGATGGGACACGCACTTTCTGACCAGCACTTCGCTTCTTACGAAAATGTACGAAAATGGCTCGATAACTGGTTTGCCTCAAAAGAGCGACAGTTTTTTTTGGCGTGGCATCCACCAATTGCCAGACAGGTGGGAAAAATGTATAGCTAGCGATGGGCAATACTTCGAATAAAATATTTTTAATCATTTTCATACAATAAACGTGTATTTTCTATTCCGGTTTCATATTTACATACCTGGTACATATAAAAATAATGTAAACAGGATAAACAATGGATTAATTGAATCGAAGCTTTTCGGTTTTAAAGCAACTCGATGATCACACTAAATAAATATTGCATCTAGATACATACGTATATACAAATAACATCCTATCAGATTGAAGTAATGTTTATTCTGTGATTGTCTATTTTAGTAAATATAACTGATATGTTATTGTATCTGACAAAGGCTTCATGGTATTATGTTTTCCTCTATTTAGGCCCGGAACATTGGCCAGGGTTGTGCACGACTGGAAAGAGGCAATCGCCGATAAATATTGCTACCGAAGATATCGTTAAAACTGATCTTGGTTCACTTAAATTCATAAGATACAATACTGGATTCAATGGCAAAATCACGAACAACGGACATTCCGGTATGTAAAAAAAAGAAGTAAGCAAACCTTTTTTTACGTTACATTTAAATGTTGAATAATTAATAAAGAGAAATGTCGAGGCTTGACTGTATAAGGCAAAATAGGATGGGAGACGATGAAATTGTGTCTAAGAGTTCCTTCCTGAGTTACAAGCAATAAAATAAAAGAATCGGCCAAAGTGCTACTAGGGAGAGCAGCGAAAGCGAACGAAGTAATGAGACGGTATCCCTCCTGTCAGAGTTTCCCCTTTTATAGACAAGTCAGAGTGTCAGTTATTGTTGT
This sequence comes from Bombus campestris, assembly GCA_905333015.3. Lineage (NCBI taxonomy): Eukaryota > Metazoa > Arthropoda > Insecta > Hymenoptera > Apidae > Bombus > Bombus campestris. Next base: position 69,980 of record HG995137.1, on the reverse strand, counting down.
GAGTTACTGCTTGAACTTTTACAATGACAATTGTACACATTATGTCTCATATTTCCTTCTAGAACGGGTTGTGTCGTTGCAGTCAATACGAAGGTTATGTAAGCAAGTGGCAAGGAGGGTTAAAATGAGTTTCTCTGTCTATTACGTCTAACGGATGATTAGGTTTGAGTCTTCTGCCGGATATGTGCGAAATGGTCTGAATCGTGTCAGGACTTAGGCGATTTAGAAATCGTATGAAGCGTTCTGAACTGGCAGATCCAGTATAGTATCTTATACCTGTTTGAATTTCGTATGACTGTACCAGTTATAAGCTATTCGTTAGCTATAGAAGTACGAGGATTTCAGCCGAGACTATTTGATCAATGTTGGTTTCCAAGACAGAGCCCCAAATGGGGCATGCATAAGTTTAAGTGGGCTTAATGGTGGCTTTACATATAAGAATCTTAAGCGCTTGGTTTAACACGTTCGTCGCCCAGCGTGATTCGGCTAAGTTTCCTGCGGGGCCCAAATCCCACCGCCGGTACGCAGAACGTAAATAGAGCGACAAGCAGGAATTCATCGTTTATCGCCTTCGATTCATTGTTTATCCCCTTCGATTCATTGTTTACCCCCTTCGATTCATTGTTTATCCCCTTCGATTCATTGTAAAGAAAAGATTATTTATTTCTGAAATGGAGATAGCGATAAGCTATCCAGCTAGAGTATTCCGAGGGATCTCATGACAGATATCTCGGATCTTTCATTTAGTCGAGAAGCATACTTGTGAGACGTACATCGGTGATTTTTTCCTTCTCAAAATGTTCAGTAAACAGCGTGAAAATATATTTGAAAGTGAGGAGAGTAGCGATGACGGAGTCTATAACTATTTTTCGATATGTCCAAAATCACCCCAAATGTGTTTGGAATGTTTTAACGAATACCATACGATATAGGATAATGTAATATATTATCCAGAATATAAATTAGTAAAAAGTATGGTAAAATGTGTTTTTAATATTTTTATGTTGTATATCCTATATATAATATCGTATATTTAATTAACTCGAACAAGAAGAGCGTCACCATCCTTTGGTGACGGGGCCCCCACGGAAGTGTACCCGTCGCACAGATATGTGCGACGTAGCGACGAACGTGTTAATTTAGAGTGTCGTGCCATTAGCCACCAGAGCTGCCTGTTAACCGTATGCGATCTGTTGCAAAGAAATGTGATATAGGATTTTCAAGTTAGCCGCGTGTCGATATAAACACCGAGATATTTAATATTGTCTGAAGTGGAAATTGGAGAGTTCTGAAAGATGATAACTGTGCGATTGAAATGGCGTGCGTTAGCGGAGAATACGGTGTGTTGGAATCTTAGCGAATTCATACACATATATTCGGTTATCGATGGTTCTTCGGAAATGAGATCGAGATGGTTGTACGTTGCGGAAGCGCAGCTGCTACCAAAACGTTCGTGCAGAGGATAGCGTGAGCGAAGCATGAGCGTCATCGGCATAAGCGAAGAAATATGTGTCGGAATGTGTAGGAATATCATAGTCATTGAGAATAAAATGGAGAGGTCCAAGAATGTTGGGTCGAGGAACATCAACTGAGATCTTTTTGACCGAGGAGAAGCTGTCACGAGAATCAGTGAATATTTTGCCGTTGATCTCAATAAGCTTAGTTTATCGATTTTATTGTTATAGCGGAGCTTATCCGTCCTTCGTTTACACGAACCAGGATTTGTTTCGAGTCAGTTGTACGAGTTCGTAAGCGCGTTTCTATTATCCGTACTACGCAGAAGCGTACTTTCAGTTATACGTGCGCGTGTTCTGAAGTCGTACAGGTCCGTGTGTTTTTTAAAACTGGCATATAAATTAACTATATATTATACACATTAACTATACACCGAACGTGGCATATATAGCTTAACTTTCTAATTGTTTTATATCGTAATGTAAATAAGTAAGATTTATTTAATTGTAATGTTTATGATAGTAAATAATCATTTGTTATTTATAAATCCTAATTTTCAACTTGAAAAGCTGCAACACGTTATGTTGCCAACTTGAACATGTAATTTTAATTAATAAATATGTGCTATCTTCTCTCATTGGTACTTAAGACATAAATCCCAATGTGCCATAATTAGTTTAAAAGTTGTACGCAACTTCTTAATCACGAAAATGCAATTTATATGTTTCATACTGTTCATTCGATTTCATTTTATTATATGCAATGGCAGATAGACACGCATGTTGTGGATACATAATGAAATGCCACATCTAAATTCTTCTCAAATTAGTACAATCAATAAAAATTATCTAGTCTTTCGTTAATATTATTCATTTGTAACAAAAATTATTAGTATGCCAACACTTGTAAAACTTCTACAAAATTTTCTATTTGTTTGCAATTTCACCAAAATTAATACATACCGAATAACAGTATTGAAATTGATTAAGAAAAACTTTCTCAATCAACGAAATATTAGATTCTCAGTATCTGTTATTGGAAATTATATGATCATGTTGTATATACAAGCATTATGTACCGATTGATAGTAATTGCATTTCAAAGTACTTTATTTTCCATTTAACTTTTGTTATAGTACAAATTCGATTGTACGGTGCACCAATTCATCTCGAAGGAGCAAATCTTCCATCCATATATATTTTGGAGCAATTACACTTCCACTGGCCCGCCGAACACACCATAAATGGCATCCGTGACGCATTAGAATTACATTTTGTTCATTATGACGAACAATATGGCAACGCGAATATGGCATCACAACATAAAAATGGCATTGCCGTAGTTGCTACCTTATTCGAGGTACGTTGATTTGAGCAATTTTAATACTTTTCTACATTGCCACTAATACGTATATTTGCAAAAATGTTTGTCGCAAAATTAGTCTTGATCGAGAGATCAGGGGCGTTTTTGTTCCATTCCTTGTTCTCTATCCGTTACGAATATAAGATGTCTGAAAGGAATCATCGTGGGTCTCGATTCAACCAACTCCAAAAGCGTAGAATCCCCGCTATAATGCTCGAGACGCTTACTTTTGATCAACCTTGATACATACAAAAAGACAAGTCCGACTATGCAATCTGTTTTTGGTTTCTGTTGCCGAATAACGGCCAAAAGTCATACATTAACTTCTAAGGAGTATGTAACTGTAGAAACATTTTCACGATCTGTTAATATTGTCGTCCAGTGTATTGTAGAGTATTTTCAAATTCATCGAGCTTAATTAAAGCACTCTCAAGAAAAGGAGGGTTTAGAATAGAACAAAGGTAAGACACATTAAAAGAATTAGTTATTATCGAATGATCTAATGTCTTCTGTGATGTAATATACTCGTTTATAGGGGATATATAAATAGGTTTAACGAGTTATACGAATATATCTTTTAAAAAATATCTTTTTAAAAACTGTTTCACGGTATACCAATAAATATCTGTATCTAAACTCAAACGTTATATCGTATACTTAATCTGATAGGTACTATTGAATTTTATTTGTATATTTCGGAGCTAACTTAAAATAGTGCTCGTTATCTTCAATGCATAACTGACACCCTCTGGTTAATGTTTCGTAGAGTATTAATGATGCATATGCGGCAGTAATGTGTTACGTTCTATCTCAAAACGAGCAATTTTCGCATGTGCAGTTAACATTTACCAGATGGGTCGTCCGGTTCATTGATGCAACCCATTGATCATCTCAACTAAATTCATAGCCTACCGACTGCAAGCGGAGATTAACATTGTACAAGTGCAATTTGTGCTACGTTGATTTAGACGTAGTTCTCTTGAATGTTTCTCACGACTACAAAATTATCAGCGACAGGTTTACAAAAATTTCACGCGTTGACCATTTTGACAATCTTAAATTTCTTATCGTTGATCGAATGCTGACATCTTCTATCATCCATACATCGATTACTCCTTTTATTCTTAGATAGTAACATCCTCTTATCTTTAATCGCTATACAGTTACATTTAGCGTTATAGGTGTAAATCGATCTGAAGGGCTCTAAATCGGTATTACGTTCAGTATTAAAATGTAGGCTCCGTTAAATATTGTAATCGTGATAATCATAAATTGCATAATTATTTCGTCGAAAATCTTTTTTAACCTTCTCGTATGTTCAATTTTTTTTTTTTTTTTTAATTAGACATCAATATATAGGACGATTACTTTTTTTGTGTCAAAACAATAGCAATTGGTTTCATGTCTTTAGTAACGAACAATACAGCATAGACACGATAAGACCGATATAAAATGATATTACGAAGAAATATTCAGGAATAACATACCTTACGACGATATAAAATAAACATTTAATGGTAACGCCATTCAAGAAATTGTAGTACGTAGTTTAAGTCATTATGCCATTTTCTCGTAATAAATAAATTCATTCAAGTAAGGGATTTGTTTTTCGAGAATCGAACATTGATCGTTCATTTACATAATGAAATTGAAAAATTGATAAAAAGTGAAATTGATCGGCTAGACTTTTGAGAAGATCATGCATCATCACAGCTTACGCTCATCTTGGTCCGCGGCAGGAAAACAAGGAAAGTTTCACACGAGATATTTTATCGTAAATGATACATACATCAGTGATGCCATTTTTCAATTGTGCAACTCCCAGCTTGCTTTGCCGCTGTCTAGAATTGACCACGGGAGATGATTACACGTTCGGTTCCGTTTGAGTCTCGCTTCCTCTCCCGACTCCGCTACTGGGTAGGGTAGCTACAGACGGGTCGATTGGTGAGAAATTTCAGCAAGTCGCCTCGTGTAAATGCAAATTTAGTCGACTGGCTTAATCGACTGACGAACGAGGGTGGAGTGGCAGGTGAAGCTTTTGTGTAAGAACACAGAAATTTTGCAGCATGGGTTAAGCCAAGTCCACACCGATAGACAATCGTTCGCAGACACGCGTTACAGTCGATCGACATTTGTCTTTGGTGGAAAATTCGCGGACAACGGAAGACAAAATTCCAGTCCATAGTTTGTGGATAAAAACCACGTCCACATTAACGGACAATCGTTGACAGAGGTGCGAAACATCCTATAAAATGCACGTCCGCGGGCAGGTGTTTTGTTCTCCATTGGAAAATAAGAGGCAACGTCTGCGGGCAAAGTGCGACGATGAGATTTATGACATGGTATTTGCTATTTAGACGAAAGTCGAAGACGGAGGATTTGAAAATACACGCTGTTTATCGAAATCACCGCAACGCTATACATTTAATGTGTCAAGTTAGGCGAAACATCCTGTATAATAGGCGAACCTGTATAAAATATCCATTTATGTATCAATGGATGGAATTTTCTATTAGATTCCACGTCATGAAATTGCGTGAAAATTCTATTTATCATTTGAGATGCCTATGCTCTTTCTGATATTAAATTAAAATTCGAGTTAATAGACGTAATGTGGATACCTGTCTGGATGTATTCAAACTCTTTTTAACATATCTTGGTCATCGTCATTGATCGCCTTGACTGCCTCGACGCTGATCGTTGTGTCTGTTCTCCATCACGATTCATAATACATCACATTGCTGACATTAGTGTTCGTGATCAGTTCTGATACCTTGAAAGAGTCCTATCTTCTCACACTGCGAATGTAAACCTGGATAATGTGCATTATAATCTGCCCAACCCATTTTCCGAGTAATTTGTAATTGATATCTATTTTTAATTTCTGTTAATACAGTATGTATAGTAGTAAGTTTCCGGGTGTAAAAACAGAACATTCCATTCGATGATTTAGTTGATAATCTTACGCAACATGCCTGACAAATATATTGCAGTTACCACACAACTTCGTTTACACGAGCTGTATTTATTTGAAGAAAATTTTAATTAATACTCGAGCAGTCGAGATCTTTATAAAACAATCATTATTGTATATGTATGTATTAATTGTATTGATGCGACGTGTAGATATTTACATAACGTGTATGTATGTGAAATATCATTTCAGTTAAATAGCGATGACAATTTGGATATAATACCAATTTTGGAAGCAGTGGAATTAGTATCTAATACAGTCGGGAAAACTACGGCTTTGATGGGAACCAAGATTATTCCTTATCGCTTTTTACCAAAAAATCATACGACGTATTACCATTATGACGGATCGTTAACTACTCCTGGATGCCAGGAAATTGTCATGTGGTATATCCTAGCGGAAAAACTTACGTTATCAGAGCAGCAGGTAAATCTATTTCTCGATTTCACGATCTATTTATATATATCTAACGATGAACGTTTAACACGTTGACTGGCACGGTGATGATCGGTGTGCCACGTTGTTAAATTTTTTAGAACGATTAAAACAAGATAGATTTCACGATCTGACAAAGTTTAAGAAATGCGAACGACACACAGGTAACATTGTCAGAAAAAATTGCACAAATACGATATAATATTTTAGAAGAATTAAACACTATGATGTAGTATATTTTAATTTATCGCGACATCCAGGACAAAATATGCGAGCGATTCGCATATAGGTATATATTAAAATGCAACATCCTGTAGAGTCCTCACTTTATTTTCTTCGTTTGCAGTTAAACATCTTTAGAAATGTTGGAACAAACAACGGTACACTGATCTTCAATCACAGACCAACGCAGAGTGTCGGAGAAAGGACAGTTTATCATCATTTGGATGGATATTCTGCTGCGACAACCCATTTGAGCAATTTACTGAACGTGTGCTTTAGTCTCTTGTTAACCAAGTTGTTATATTTCAAATAATTTCAGTTAACTTCACCTGCGAATTTAGAATTATCTAGTCGCACAAAATGCGATCGATATACCGTTGACTGACATTCAGTGATTCGAGAAATCTCACTCATACCGTGCATAATAATGGGATAATATTTTTCATGGTTATGAAATGACAACGAAACCAGAAAGTCTAAAGGCGTTCACGGAGAACGCAAAACTAAAGGAGGCCGGCCTAAAAACCAGTACACCGCAAAGAGGATCGCCGAGAATGATACTGTTCGACGTCCCCAGGGATATCCCTGAAAAAGAGATCCTGAACTGTATCAAAAGGCAGAACCAGGACAGACTCATCGAAGACGACGTAGCGGCCATCAAGTTCTGATTTAGAACGGGCCGCAAGGATGCAGAGGAGACAAACTGAGTACTAGAGGTCCCCCCCCCCCAGGTAAGAGATAAACTACTCAAAGGCAAAATCTTTATCTCCTGGAACGCATGCAAGGTTCGCGACTTCATCGCCATAAGTCGGTGCTACAAATGCCAGAGCTACGGGCACGTGGCAAAATATTGCCGCGTTAACTATGAAATCTGTGCGCATTGTGCAGAAAGCGGGCATAGTACCAAAAACTGCACAAACAAGGAGAAGCACGCCAGGTGCGTTAACTGCAAAAAGGCAGGAAAGATAGGCGATCACGCAGCCTCGGACGTAAACTGTCCCGTACACAAGAAAGCATTAGAGGCCTTAATATCTAGAACCGAATATGAATAGAGAGCGCAACAGAAACGGAACAGGACATGGGAGAGAAAGGGGGATACGGATCTTGCAGCATAACATGCAGCGATCCAAAACCGTCCCCTACGAGATTAGGATGCAGACAAAAGCTGATGGCGACGAAATCTTGCTGATGCAAGAGCCATGCAGCATTAACGGAAAGATACCTGGACTCGGAACGGGAATCGCGATCGCCTGTCGAGGTTCGAAAAACGACCCGCCAATGGCAGCAATAGGAGTCAAATCGAAATACCTTACACCACTGAAAGTCACCGGACTCTGCACAACACATTGCGTATGTGTGCAGATCAGCGACGGGAAACTCGAGTGTTACGTCGCCTGACTTTCTACCTGGGTCGGGCTGCATACGGCGGGCAGGATGGCAGCCACATGTCCGCACTTCCTTGTCGCGGGCCCTCAATAGCCTCAAGGACCCGTCATAAATCTCAGAAAAATCTAAGATCCTACGAACCGGATGTAGCATCTGCCTAACAAATGTTCACGTATCTAGTACGGGAAAGTTATTTCGCACGTGCGATGCCTCCCACTAACAACTTTCCTCCGAGGGCAGCTAAGACCCTTCCTAGTCTACCGGTCATCTTATTAACCAATAAGAAACAATGTTCACTACCCTCACTTTCCTAGCCAAAATTGCTATGAACAAATCACCTGATCCCATGCGCTAGACACACCCATCACTAGCTCTCCTCAGACACAGCATCGTCACTTTCAAGTAGTCGTCGTCCGTCGTCAGGACAATACACTCCGTAACGGGTTCTACCCTTACGTATCAGTCTTCATTCGTCGGCAGAACACTAAAGTCTGTAAAGGGTTCTACCCTCAAGTAAAAGTCGTCACTCAACACCAAATCGGTCAACACGTTTGTAAAAGGTTCTATCCTTAAACTCTTACTTCATTTGCATCGACGCATCAGAGTACCTCTGTATATTCAGTAAACTATCTTAATAAACTCTAAGTTATATTTGTTAAATCAGTGAAAAATTCAATCAAACGACCCCAATTATCATAATAGAAATAAGGGGATCGATCAGTTCGTGGCGTCGATTATTTAATCGTAACGGGAATTCACGACACCCGTTGACGTGCTACCTCGCGATCGCGTTTCTCCGCGGACGGTCGTAACAGCAACTAATTAATAACAATTAAACTATTAATTTATAGCAATGGAAACATTAATTAACAACATTTAAAACATTAATTTATAACAATCGAGCCGTTCTCCAAGGAATCAATAAGTCTCTCGCTAATGGCCTAATAGATGCTTTGATAGTTCTAACGAAGAAATACCTAACCGCGATTACAGCCAATTAGTTCGTATTATTCGCTACATAATTAATAACTGTATTACGTACAGCGATGCAGGCAATATTGAAGAAAAAAAAGCCATTTTATGTTACAACCATAACGAGTAAGTTTACTCGTTTAACTTGAGAGGAATTAAAAAGGTACCTGACCTTTAAGTAAGCATTAAGTAAGAATTTTAAATATCGCAGACAGTGATGTAGGTGTTATTCAAGAAAAAAGAGCATTTTATTTTGTAATTAGAACGAATAAAGGAACGAATATCGATAATATAATATAATGCTTAATATGAATTTTATCTGTCCGATTATTTAATACCTTAACTTATCTCACAGTAACGTCATCGACAGCCGTTAGGCTTTTCTCCCTTTTTGTACAAACTAATTGATAGCCGAAAACTGGTATCAAAAATGTGTTAATTTAGTCTTAGTTTGTGGAGACTATTAAAATGATAAAAATTGATATCGTATTAAATCGTTGAAGGCTCCAATTTACGATAAAAAGTTAAGAAATTGTTCAATATGAGTTTGTTATAATGGAAAAACCGTCTTTTGCAATGTCAAAAGTTCGTTAACGTTTGATTGACATTCACCTTGACACCTTGTCAAGTTATATAAGGAACACGCAAGTCGCGCGCGAGCTTTTTCGTGCCTGAGCTCCCGGAGAGTGAACATCGAAGAGGAACTTAAACATAAGGTAAATAAAAAAAAAATATCTACAATAACATTGAACTAGTAATTTATAACGTCTAAACCATTAATTTATAACGTCTAAACCATTAATTTATAACATTTAAGCTATTAATTTACAAAATTTAAGCTATTCATTTACAACATTTAAGCTATTAATTTACAACATTTAAGCTATTCATTTACAACATTTAAGCTATTCATTTACAACATTTAAACTGTCAATTTATAACATTTAAGCTATTAATTTATAACAATTAAGCTATTAATTTACAACATTTAAGCTATTAATTTACAACATTTAAGCTATTAATTTACAACATTTAAGCTATTCATTTACAACATTTAAACTGTCAATTTATAACATTTAAGCTATTAATTTATAACATTTAAGCTATTAATTTACAACATTTAAGCTATTAATTTATAACATTTAAGCTATTAATTTACAACATTTAAGCTATTAATTTACAACATTTAAACTATTAATTCACAACATTTAAGTTATTAATTTACAACATTTAAACTGTTATATTATACATTTAAGCCATTAATTTATAACATTTCAACTATTAATTCACAACATTTAAGCTATTCATTTACAACATTTAAACTGTCAATTTATAGCATTTAAACTGTTATTTTATACATTTAAGCCATTAATTTATAACATTTGAACTATTAATTCACAACATTTAAGCTATTAAATTATAGCATTTAAACTGTTATTTTATACATTTAAGCCATTAATTTATAACATTTGAACTATTAATTCACAACATTTAAGCTATTAATTTATAACATTTAAGCTATCAATTTACAACATTTAAGCTATTAAATTATAGCATTTAAACTGTTATTTTATACATTTAAGCCATTAATTTCTAACATTTAAACTATTAATTCACAACATTTAAGCTATTAATTTATAACATTTAAGCTATTAATTTACAACATTTTAGCTATTAATTTACAACATTTAAACTATTAATTCACAACATTTAAGTTATTAATTTACAACATTTAAACTGCTATATTATACATTTAAGCCATTAATTTATAACATTTATGCCATTAATCTAAAACAATTACTGCATTAATTCTTAACAATTATACCAATAATTTATAACCATGTCCTTTCATTAATTCAAAGTAATTATGCGTTTTAGCCTTAATTAATCATAAGATAGATAATGTTTGTACTGATCGATGTAATCGTTGTGTGTGAGATACATGTTGCGTTGTGTGGGAAATAGATATTGCGTCGTGTAAGCTTTGTTTTATGTACGTTTGTAAAGATTCGTGTAACTGCTGCGTAGGAGATAGGCGTTTCGCGGTTAGGCTACGAAATAACTATCTCTTTACGCAGGCCCATGATCAAGTAGAGTCAGAACTCGACATTCTTGCCAATAGGTCGAATGTCGAGACCGATGCATATAATGTTAAATAACTCATGGGCGGGTCTCGTGCGTAGTCACCTCCTCGTGGTGAGACCTGGTAATTGGCATCGTTTTCCAAAAATTAATCAGTTGATTAATCTTTGGAAAACGATACCAAGCAAAGAACTACGCACCAGTCCAGTTTGGGTCACCAAAAGCCGCGAATAGAATTTTGGATGATCTAGACTGGACTGCAACGTGGGACATCGTGGGACACCGTTGGACACCGTTGGACACCGTTGGACACCGTTGGACACCGTTGGACACCGTTGGACACCGTTGGACACCGTTGGACACCGTTGGACACCGTTGGACACCGTGGGACACCGTGGGATATGTCTTCACTCTGTCAACCATTCTGAGCCCATTCTGTACAATGATACTTATCTGACTTGGAACGAAATATAAAATCTATTCTTCTTTTCCATTGAATCTTGTGGTTATTTCGTGCACGGGAGTGCGTCGCGTGAGTCCATTGATTCATTTGAAAGATCGCGAACGAATAAGTTCGCGTCGCGATTTTCTTCCATCGCCTGTTAGTTCGGGCTTCTTCTTGTTTTCTCATTTTTAAGGGAAGATAACTTTTCGATATGTTCAAAAGTTTAGAGTCGCGAAAATAGAATGTTAACAGTTTAGTACAACGACTCGTATGTTCATTTTGCATGACACGAAATTGCATATGCAGTGTCAATAGCTTCGCTTTCTTTTTCTTTCTCTCGTTACTAACCCTAATCTATTGGTGGCGTGCTTTCGGGGTGGCGTCGTTTCTTAATTAGGTTTTTGCTGTTATGTAAATCTCGTTATTAATATGATTTAATTAATACACGTTTATTTAACGATTCATTGAAAGTTAAGATAATGAAATTAAGTGGTTTTCTGAAACTTTCTGTTTTAATTTCTATTCAGTCGTCTATTTACTAAATGATACTGTTACTATATTAACTTTTAATATTAGCTTCTTTCGTAAGTTTTTGTAATAAAATTTGAGTTTTACTGTGATTTCATTTAATTATTTTATACATTTGTTTTAAATTTTAGTTATTTTTTGTGCAAGTTATTTATGGATAGTAGGGATAATATGAAATTAACAGGAAAATTAACATATGTATGCAAAGACTATTAACGATCAATCCGATAAATTTTTATGGTCAATATAATGATCAATCCGATGAATTTATTTTAATTAATATAGCTTTGTACAATATGAATAATTCTGTTGTCTTTTTATTCGAGCATGGGTAACGTTTGATATGCATTTTATATTTATTTTAAAATATATTTGACACATATTTCATAATAGATAATTTCTTAATTATTTGAAATACTAGGATGAGCGTAAGGCCGATTAAATAAATTATTGTTCTATTTCTGATCTATGAAATTATTCTCTTATTTCAAACGAACTTTTAGCGAATTATCTTATTGTTTCAAATTGAGTTATACCGTCATAAACTTGCAACTTGGTAACAATTAGATTGAAATACCTCGAAACAAGGTTTCGCGCGCGTTTGTGCAGTACTCTTTAAGTATATTTAGTGGCGAACTTTTGAATTCTTGCAAATATTTTCCAATATTTATAACACGCGACTATAGTGTATTAGTGGAATGTATATTTCGTATTCTAATAACGAATATTCACAGTATATATTCCAATTGCGAACAGTATAATTCTTGTAAACGATTACATCGTGTTCACGGTATTCGTAAGCATTTGTTCGCTATCGAGAAATATCTCACAATTTTCAACTTATATTTCTCATATTTGTTCCAATTTCTTAATAATAATTTATAAGTCTATAAAAAATAGCAGTATTTTCTAAATAAACGTTCGATAGGAAAAAGAAGAAAATTGTCGAAACGACGTTTCGCTTCTTTTTCCACTCCCTCCCACACCCGCCCTTAAACAGCTTTATTTTCAGGGAATATTTGTGACCGCGCGCAATGCGGTTGTAGAGTCAGTGTTTGCTACGCAATAATTTCTTTTCAATATTTTAAAATCACGATAGTTTTCATTAAATTCGATCGAATAATCACACGCGAAAGTAATAAAGTTTTATGAATTAAATTTATACGCGATATTAGAGTTCTTGTTCGCCGATTATAATTTAAACGGTCGCGATAACGTAGTCTTTTATTTTTCTTTTTTTATATTTATTTTTATGAATATTCGTTTTCGGTATTAGAGTCAGTGCCTCCCTCAAGAGGATAAAGCCTCTCCAGGAGCTCAAGAATGTAAGTAGTTTTATATATTGTATTTCAATTTGTTCTATTAATTATATTTTGTTTGAAATATTGTTAATTCTAAAATAAAAACGATGGATATTTTAGAAAGCTGTAAATTTCCTTTTTAATTGAAACGAAGTCTTAGAGTCTTAACATTAAAGTACAATAAAACTGTCTGATACGTATAAAAAATGACTGAATGTTTTATTCTCAAACTCTTATATTAGATTTCCAATTTACATACTTATTAGAGTTTAGTCTTTATTATTCCTAAATTTTCAAGTTTGTTATTACGTATTAACGATATTAATGATATCTTATGTTTTGTTATAGACATATCGCAGCTTCAACTTCTTTGTCTTGTTTGGGAATGCCCCGATGGTGGCTCAAAAGCCAAGAATGTAAGTATTTTTACATATCATGCTTCAATTATGTCTGTTCTGTACATTTTTTTTTTCATCACTATCAATTAAGAAATGCAATTCGATTGAAAATTTGGGAGGTTAGCATTTTCTGAGGTTATTCTTTCATTAAAATAAAGTAAGTGTTAAAGTCTCAATACCGAATTATGAAGCAAATGACTAACATATTTCACAAATCATTAGATTCCTAATTTTTAGATTTTAAACTTTCATATTATAGTTTTAGTTTTTATACTTATCAAAGTTTATTAGATTTTCAATCTTTATTACTACTAAAGTTACTAAAGTTACTAAAGTTAATAAACCTTCGTTTTTCATTATCTCCAACTTGTTAAATAATCAGCCATCACTCATCGTGTTTTGTTCTGTAACAGATTTTTCGCAACCTCCATTTCCACCACTGGACCTTACACGGTTCCCGCCTGATGTCAGTCTCCCTGATGATATTCCCCGAGTAGCGCAGCGTCCATGCTAACGTCCGCTGTTTCTCCGCTTCAAACGGTGAGTCGCATGCATTTCTGTTCCTCCGGTCACTCAATCATGTCGTAGGACGAAAGGTCCGAATCGGCACGGGTGACTGGTTGTATACGTAGAATTTTTTTGCGAGCATAGTGACCGCGGGTATTTTTTATACCCGTGAGTAGTAACATTTTTTTTGAAATTTATTAATTTAGGATAGGTCTTCTTGCACAACGCGATTATAATAATTAGTTTTTTAATAATTAGGTTAGGGATATACACTTGAGAATATATTCGTACTATTTATGCATATGCATGTTAATATTCCGTATGAATATTTGCAAATGGCAAATATCTACACGAATATACCTGTATGACATACATATACTTAATCTTAAACAATGAATCGATGGTGACGATATTAAGTCACGTTCGTTTATTTCATTTCGATTAGAATTTAAAATACGAGTTAAAATTCATTTTTTCCCGTACGAGAATGTGTGAAATTATACGTGCAAGAAGACACTTCGCGACAGGCAGATTTTTAAATCAAAGCAATAATTTTGAACACTGCTTCTGCACTTTTGAGTATGTGCTTTGATAAAGAGATCGCCTGAGATTGTTTCTTTTTTAATAATATATTTAGAGTCAATAATTCCATTTGATCGAGTCTCAGTTTTTTTCAATTAACGCTACCTTTTTTGCAACATTAAAATTTTGTTCTGATTTATTAAATTAATAAAGTAGAGTCACTTAGTTACTGTTAAATTAATAAAGTAGATTTAATCAGATACGAAGTAGTAGAATATGAAATCAAAGAACGTTAGTCCGTTAAATAAAAATTACACAAACTAATCATATTTTTAGATCAGGATTTTCAGGTTTAACCCTTTCCGTGTCCATTGTCAGGATCTCATTCACGTGCCCAGGTGCTACTTGAATGGGAGAAAGACATTGGGCACGATGATCTAGAATTAAGCAATGTAATAATTTCTCAGCGACTGACGATGTATTAGTGTATCGTGCACGACGTATTTTCCACATTATGTATGTGTGTTGTTAGGTCGTGGAATTGCGTCGTTTTTCTCATTCCTTAAAACTTCAAATATTAAAAATGTCGGGACATATATCGATTCAATTTACGTCTCGACACAATCAAAAGTTGCGATAATATCATCCACGCGATTAAGTGTAACTACGCTTTTAATATTGCCGTCAATTACAATTATAATTCCAAGTTTACTTGCATTTATTTTGACGATATCCTTTCCTCAGACGTGTTTTATCACGTTTTACGCAATGGTCACTAGCCTTCGTCAGTCGATTTCAGGAAAAAGGTACGTACCTTAGAGTGTGCATGTTGTGTCAAGCTCGGGTGTCGGAGGCGTCCCGGGACGTCCTCTCTAGTGTAGGATCTTTGCACCCGGGCGTTTGTGTGAGAACCGTGGAGCGAGTGTGTTGGTGTGCTCGTTTTGCCATTTTTTAAATATAGCGCTAGGTAGGATAGGTAGTATACTTTCTGGTATGCCTGTTAATTATAAGTAGGTAGGGCCGGGCAGGTTGGCACAGTCTCTGGTCGGGTAGGCGCTTTTTCGCGTGACCAACCTGTTTCTGGAAATCTGATTTGAAAAATCGACGGTGAAACTGGCACGAGTAGAGCATGCTCTCGTCTCTGGTTTTGCCTGCCGATTTTTCGAATTTCGCGGTCGCGGTCGCGAGTGGGCGAACGAACGTTTATCGCTCGAGCACGCACATGCGAGTGGGCAACGATCACCGCTGTGATCGTTGGTCAGTCCATGCGCACTTCATTCAGCTTCCGCGGTTTATATTTTTATTTTACCTTTATAAGTTCTTTTTTTGTTTGCGATTTAGAAGACTCGAGCTTAGATTTAAGTTTCAGCGGGCATTGCGCTCGAAGAAAGAAGAAGCTATAAGCCGAAGAGGCCCGGCAAACTGCCACTCAAGAGGGCAACTACTAATGGCTCCCCATCCTCTGGGTCATCCAGAGCATGGGAAGTCATTATTGTTACTACTTTGTCACTATGCTCGCTTTTAGTATTTGTAGTAGTAGTAGTAGTCTTAGCTTTTCTGACCGATGTATATATCGGTCCATCGTCCCATTGGGCAAATCGCGATTTTTTTTATTAGTGTTGCGACAAATTAATTACGGGTTGTATTAGAGTTGCGAAATAACACCGCGACTTTTTATTAGTGTGGCGAGAAAATGATTACGGTTTGAATTAGAGTTGCGATAAAAGGATAGTCGCGTTTGCTTTAGAGTTGCGAATTGTCTTTTGCAAATTTTATTATGAATTTATAGAATTTCTTACAGAACTATACGTATCAGAATTTATCCTGTTTTCTATTGTTTAAAATTAGATTATAAAGATGTTAGTTTCCAATGAATTTTATAGTATTGCAATGTAATATTGCAAGTAGCAATACCAGAATATTTGAAGTATCTTTTTCATATAGTAAATAGTAATTTTTATTACATTCACTATAAGAGTTAGCGTTGCGATATTGTTGCATCGCGAGTTCTACTAATTTTTCCTGTTAGCGTTGCGATATCGAATGATCGCGTTTTCTTAAGTAGAGTTGCGTTTATAAAATGCCCAGACCCTCCGACTGCATTTGTCGGACACTGTTCCTGGATCACACGATACAGCTGCAAGAGCTGTGCAAGTGTGATCGTTCATGAGCAACCTCCTAAATGGTTGCCTCTCGATATTAGTGTTGCGTATTGCTTAAATACGAGTGCGTAGATTTATACTTATTAGCGTTGCGTCTCAAATTTCGGGAATTTTCACTTTTCCTTTTTTGATAGATTAATTGATATTGCACATATAACAAAGCACTCTTCGCGTTTGATGTTGAGAATTTTCTGCTTCATAAATATTAATAGTAAATTAGCGTTGCGAAACGAGAATATTCAGTTCCACTCTCGGCGCGTTGATCGGGTTTATATAGAGTGGAAGACGATCGAATTTTAGTAGCCCTTCTGGCTACTGCTTTGTTTCTTTTTCAGCGCCCCTCATTAATGCACCCCTTATTACTACGTTTATTACTGAAAATACTGCTATAAGACATATTCCTTTGTCAACGTTAACGTTACCATGACTGCTAAAATACAGAACTTTATTACGAATGTATGATATGTATATATATTTACATGTATGAAATTGTGAGCGATTTCATGCGTAAGAAAGTATTATAATGAAATATCTTAATGTTGCTACGAAGGCTTGAAATATTTTTTAAAATTTAATTCATCGCGATTGGAATTAATGCTGGTGATTGTTCGTTCTTAGAACCATAACTTTTAGAATTTTTTCGACCGCGATACTTCTAATCTTTTAACAGTAATGTAGAATTTTATAAATATTCGAATTTCATTTGCACGAAACAAAAGTTCATTCGCGATAATCGTCGCGTTTGTAGTAAAAATTCTGCAAAAAATGACTTGTGCACATACCTTTCGGTTCAGTATGTTGCAAATCACTATGTCGTTGTAGAAAGTAACAGATACTGTAAAAGTTAAAAGATAAAGCAAGTGATTTTATAATAATCGGGTTTTCTCTCATCTTAGTTACTCCAAATGAACATTTCAATTTTTAATTCAGTTTAAATTCAATTACTTAAAATTCTTGTTTTCAACGTAACCCTAGTTTCGATTAAAAAGATGCAAATGATTCTCTATATTTGTTAGAATTTAGTCAATAGTAATTTGATCTATAATTGACCATTAGTAGTAGTTTATTTTTCATGTATCAAATGTTCTCGTTTTAAAGATGCCTGCTTATTCCATATATAAAATCCAAGTAAATGAGTTTGATTCAGATTAATGAATTTACAGAAAATACATTTTAGTTACATATTTGAACATTTCATAGCATATTAAATATTTGCGCTAGATACCGAAATGATTTTTCTTTCATTGTCTGATTGTTCAGGCTTCTTTCTGTTTTGCCATTATTAAGAGAAGCATATTGTGATCGCGTTGGAGGATATAACTTTTCGATATCTTCACAAGTTTAGTACAACGAATCGTATGTCTCTTTTGTAAGACTTTAAATTACATATGCAGTGTCAATAGTTTCATTTTCCTTCTCTCGTTCCAAGTAAGACAAATGTATCTTTGATACCGAATGTTGCCAGTACGGTTGCGAATTATTCTACAATGTTTGTACGCGATCGATGTAGTCGTTTTCGCAAATTAATCAGTAGATTAATTTTTGGAAAACGACTACATCGCTCAGTACCAATATTGTACAATGATTTGATACCAAGTTGAGAACTACGCCACTACAGTCCAGTTTGGATCAAAAATGCCACGAAAAGAATTTTGTATAATCTAAACTGGACTGCAAAGTGGGACGTCGTTGGACGTCGCGGGACGCCGTTGGACACCCTGGGACGCCGTTGGACACCATGGGACGCCATTGGACACCGTTGTTCCAATGTGGATCTCCAAATGCCGCCAAAAGAATTTTGGATGATCTATACTGGGCTGCAACGTGGGACGTCGTTGGACGTCGCGGGACGCCGTTGGACACCGTGGGACACCGTCGGTCCAGTGTGGATCTCCAAATGCCGCCAAAAGAATTTTGGATGATCTATACTGGGCTGCAACGTGGGACATCGTCGGTTCAGTGTGGATCTCCAAATGCCGCCAAAAGAATTTTGGATGATCTATACTGGGCTGCAACGTGGGACATCGTCGGTCCAGTGTGGATCTCCAAATGCCGCCAAAAGAATTTTGGATGATCTATACTGGGCTGCAACGTGGGACATCGTCGGTCCAGTGTGGATCTCCAAATGCCGCCAAAAGAATTTTGGATGATCTATACTGGGCTGCAACGTGGGACATCGTCGGTCCAGTGTGGATCTCCAAATGCCGCCAAAAGAATTTTGGATGATCTATACTGGGCTGCAACGTGGGACATCGTCGGTTCAGTGTGGATCTCCAAATGCCGCCAAAAGAATTTTGGATGATCTATACTGGGCTGCAACGTGGGACATCGTCGGTCCAGTGTGGATCTCCAAATGCCGCCAAAAGAATTTTGGATGATCTATACTGGGCTGCAACGTGGGACATCGTCGGTCCAGTGTGGATCTCCAAATGCCGCCAAAAGAATTTTGGATGATCTATACTGGGCTGCAACGTGGGACATCGTCGGTCCAGTGTGGATCTCCAAATGCCGCCAAAAGAATTTTGGATGATCTATACTGGGCTGCAACGTGGGACATCGTCGGTCCAGTGTGGATCTCCAAATGCCGCCAAAAGAATTTTGGAAGATCTATACTGGGCTGCAACGTGGGACATCGTCGGTCCAGTGTGGATCTCCAAATGCCGCCAAAAGAATTTTGGATGATCTATATTGGGCTGCAACGTGGGACATCGTCGGTCCAGTGTGGATCTCCAAATGCCGCCAAAAGAATTTTGGATGATCTATACTGGGCTGCAACGTGGGACATCGTCGGTTCAGTGTGGATCTCCAAATGCCGCCAAAAGAATTTTGGATGATCTATACTGGGCTGCAACGTGGGACATCGTCGGTCCAGTGTGGATCTCCAAATGCCGCCAAAAGAATTTTGGATGATCTATACTGGGCTGCAACGTGGGACATCGTCGGTCCAGTGTGGATCTCCAAATGCCGCCAAAAGAATTTTGGATGATCTATACTGGGCTGCAACGTGGGACATCGTCGGTCCAGTGTGGATCTCCAAATGCCGCCAAAAGAATTTTGGATGATCTATACTGGGCTGCAACGTGGGACATCGTCGGTCCAGTGTGGATCTCCAAATGCCGCCAAAAGAATTTTGGAAGATCTATACTGGGCTGCAACGTGGGACATCGTCGGTCCAGTGTGGATCTCCAAATGCCGCCAAAAGAATTTTGGATGATCTATATTGGGCTGCAACGTGGGACATCGTCGGTCCAGTGTGGATCTCCAAATGCCGCCAAAAGAATTTTGGATGATCTATACTGGGCTGCAACGTGGGACATCGTCGGTCCAGTGTGGATCTCCAAATGCCGCCAAGAGAATTTTGGAAGATCTATACTGGGCTGCAACGTGGGACATCGTCGGTCCAGTGTGGATCGCCAAATGCCGCCAAAAGAATTTTGGATGATCTATACTGGGCTGCAACGTGGGACATCGTCGGTCCAGTGTGGATCTCCAAATGCCGCCAAGAGAATTTTGGAAGATCTATACTGGGCTGCAACGTGGGACATCGTCGGTCCAGTGTGGATCTCCAAATGCCGCCAAAAGAATTTTGGATGATCTATACTGGGCTGCAACGTGGGACATCGTCGGTCCAGTGTGGATCTCCAAATGCCGCCAAAAGAATTTTGGATGATCTATACTGGGCTGCAACGTGGGACATCGTCGGTCCAGTGTGGATCTCCAAATGCCGCCAAAAGAATTTTGGAAGATCTATACTGGGCTGCAACGTGGGACATCGTCGGTCCAGTGTGGATCTCCAAATGCCGCCAAAAGAATTTTGGATGATCTATACTGGGCTGCAACGTGGGACATCGTCGGTCCAGTGTGGATCTCCAAATGCCGGCAAAAGAATTTTGGATGATCTATACTGGGCTGCAACGTGGGACATCGTCGGTCCAGTGTGGATCTCCAAATGCCGCCAAAAGAATTTTGGAAGATCTATACTGGGCTGCAACGTGGGACATCGTCGGTCCAGTGTGGATCTCCAAATGCCGCCAAAAGAATTTTGGATGATCTATATTGGGCTGCAACGTGGGACATCGTCGGTCCAGTGTGGATCTCCAAATGCCGCCAAAAGAATTTTGGATGATCTATACTGGGCTGCAACGTGGGACATCGTCGGTCCAGTGTGGATCTCCAAATGCCTCCAAAAGAATTTTGGATGATCTATACTGGGCTGCAACGTGGGACATCGTCGGTCCAGTGTGGATCTCCAAATGCCGGCAAAAGAATTTTGGATGATCTATACTGGGCTGCAACGTGGGACATCGTCGGTCCAGTGTGGATCTCTAAATGCCGCCAAAAGAATTTTGGATGATCTATACTGGGCTGCAACGTGGGACATCGTTGGTCCAGTGTGGATCTCCAAATGTCGCCAAAAGAATTTTGGTTGATCTATACTGGACTGCAACGTGGGACGTCGCGGGACGCCGTTGGACGCCGCGGGACACCGTTGGACATCGTTGGACATCGCGGGACACCGTTGGACATCGCGGGACACCGTTGGACATCGTTGGACACCGCGGGACACCGTTGGACATCGTTGGACACCGCGGGACACCGTTGGACATCGTTGGACATCGCGGGATGCGTGCGTTATAGCCTTAATTAATCGATAGCTATGTACCTATGTTAAGTGCATTGTTAGCGTATTCTGTACAACCACACTTAACCATCTTGGAACCCAGAAAAGAAAAATCTCCTCCCTTTCCGCTCGCTTACCACACTGGAGTTGTTATACTTGCGATTTATGGGTTCACGGTCGCTCAGTTCTTTCAAACTGTCGCGTGGCGTACTCGCTCGCGCGTATTCCGGGTGCGTACGGGTCAACGTGCACTGGACAACTCTTTGAATTCGTAAGTCGCCCCAAGGACACCTCTGTCTTGGTGACTACTCGACGACTGCTCGTCGTTTGTCTCGAATCGCGAGAGTTGTCATCGCGCTGGTGATACCTGTGAATCTGTTGACGATCGAGTCGCACGTCCACGATCCTGTCCGATTGGTACTTTGGTACTCGGACAGGGGCCTGCGTTTCACGTCCTCCGTAATTCTGTTCGGGCCCGCGGGGGTGGACCCCACTGTTCAGTTGGGGCCTTGCCTTCGTAATCCTGTTTAGCGGTCCCTCCCCGGGTTCCACTTATACAGTTGGAGTGTGTTAAATTGCAGGCCCATTCGCTGGACACGGGTATCATCGGTAAATGCCATCGACCGTGATAAGTTTCAAACGACGTGACAGGAATCGAGAGAAGGTCAATGCTTGGGCTTTCCGCCGAACCTTAGGGTTATCGGGTGCACGGGAGTACGTCACGTAGGTTTGTTAGTTCTTTCGAGAGATCGCGATTACGTTCGTTCCGGGCGAACCGCGGATTTTCTTCCATCGTCTCATTATTGGGGCTCCGTTTCCATAGTAGCCTCATTTTCTTTTCTTTCGTTCCATGTTAGGCAAATGTGTCTTTGATACGGAATGCTGCCGGTAGGGTTGCGAATTATTGTACGATATTTGTAACGATCAATGTAATTGTTGTGTGGGAGATGGATGTTGCGTTATATATGTTGATCTACGTTTGTAAAGATTCATGTAACCGCTGCGTTGGAGATATTTGTTTCGCAGTTAAGCTACGAAACAACTATCCCTTAACGCAGGCCCATGGTCAAGTAGAGTCGGAACTCGACATTCTGCCAATAGGTTGAATGTCGAGATCGATGCGTAATGTTAAATAACCCATGGGCGGGTCTCGTGCGTAGTCACCTCCTCGTGGTGAGACCTGGTAATTGGCATCGTTTTCCAAAATTTGATCATACGATTAATCTTTGGAAAACGATACCAAGCAAAGAACTACGCACCAGTCCAGATTGGGTCACCAAAAGCCACTAAGAGAATTACGTATGATCTATACTAGACTGCAACGTAGTACATCGTTGGAGACCGCAGGATGAGTGCAATTTAGCCTAAATCAGTCGTAAGATAGATACATATGTTATGTGTGTTGTAAGCTCAGTCTGTCCAACGATACTTGCCTATCAAGAAATCCTTCCTCCGAGTTCATCTTTGAAAAAAAAAAAAAAACTCCTCTGTGGCTCACCTTATTCAGAAACGATTGGTTTCGCTGTTTATCGGTTCACGATTGCTTAGTTCTTTCAAATTGTCGCGTCACGTACTCGCTCGCGCGTATTCCGAGTACGTGCGGGTCAACGTGCAGTGGAAAAGACCTTGGATTCGTAGGTCGAAATAATGGAAATATACGCAAGAAAATATGGAGTACGCGTCTAGCGTGCAAGTTGCAAGTTGCAATCGCTGCTCGCTCGCTGCGCTCGCTCGTTCGAATCTAGCCCAACCCAAAACCGATACTGCACGTTCGCATATAGTAATAGAAAGCGTATCGTGTACCGACGTTGTAGCGTAGGGACTTTGAAAAAATTTTCGCGTTCGAAAGCTCTTTAGGAATTATTTCGTTAATAAGCGTTATAAGGTGATGTTGCGGAAGGAGGTGTCGGAGAGCGTAAGAGAACGGGATTTCATTCCCGACAGGATAGGTGGACGGCAGCAGGTGGAGTTAAGTTGGGGTTAGGTTACAGTATGACCGCTATAAGAATAGCGAGGGGAAACAGAACCGTATCCCACGCGTCGGCGTCCGTGCTAGCCGCGTCTCCCCCGTTGGAACTGCTGGCCCTCGCACTCCAACAGGTGTTCAATCAACGGAGGGCTCTAGGTTCGGACTGCAACCAACCGGCCCAAGACGTTTGGAGGGAGGCCAGGCACAGGATATGGGAAGGATGGCGCTCCCAATTACAGCAGGAGGACGTCACTCGGCCGCACCGAGCCGTTCGCGCCGTCCTTCCCAACTGGGAGGCGTGGAGGGACCGCGGCTGTGTTTCGCTCACTTACAGGATGACGCAGGTGCTCACGTCCCATGGCGCGTTTGCTGAACACCTGCGAAGGACCCAGCGGGAGGTGACGTCCATCTGTCACCACTGCGAAGAGGAGGAGGATACGGCGCAGCACAAGCTGGAGATATGCCCAGCGTGGGAAGAACCGCGCCGCGTACTGCGCCTCACCATAGGCTATAGATTAGCACCTGAAGCGGTCGTCGAGGCCACGGCGAGGGGCCCACAGGAGTTGGCCGCCGTCCGCACAATCTGCAAGCAAGTCATGCTAGCGAAGTAGCGGGCGGAGAGGAACAGGGAGAAGCGAGGCGACCCCGTCAGGATAGCCCGCAGAGGAAGGGGAGGAGCATCGATACTCCGCCGCGTGATCGCGGCACCACCACCACCGCCGCCATCATAGAAGCGCACGGAGAAGTAAAAGCCGTCAAGCCGAGGAGAGTCTGGGTTCCTCCTCGAAATTGCTCGACGGCCCAGGAAATGTGCCGCTAGGGGGCGAGTGATCACGCCCTCTCTGCCATTCATAACCAGGCTGCCTCCCATACAACAAATCAGGGAGAGAAGGACGAAGGAGCGTCCTGGGAACGAACTAACGACAGGAACTGGGACGCTCCTCAGAACCGTTACGACGACCACCGTGAGGTTTTTGTCGGTAAGAGTCCGACTACCCGCCGACTACCAGAGGGCGGACGGACGTCCATGAGTATTTCCCCACGTATAAAGGAATAGGTTCAGTACGGGTCTTTTTTCCGCATGCGTTCCTTTCCCGCGTTCCGGATCCGTTCCTAGTTCCGGATCGGTTCCTAGTTCCGGATCCGTTCCTAGTTCCGGATACGTTCCTAGTTCCGGATACGTTCCTAGTTCCGGATCGGTACAGTCCCGGTCCGATTCAGTCCGGTTCAGAAAGGTTCAGACCGGTTCAGTCCGTTTCAGACCGGTTCAGACCGGTTCAGACCGGTGCAGACCGTTTCAGACCGGTTCAGACCGATCCAGACCGTTTCAGACCTGTACAGTCGCGGTCAGGTTCAGACCTGGTACGTTTCAGTCCGGTTCAGTACGGTTCAGACCGGTTCAGACCGATCCAGACCAGTTCAGACCGGTACAATCGCGGTCAGGTTCAGACCTGGTACGTTTCAGTCCGGTTCAGACCAGTTCAGACCGGTTCAGACCGGTTCAGTCCGGGACAGGTTCAGACCCGGTACGTTTCAGTACGGTTCAGACCAGTTCAGACCGGTTCAGACCGGTTCAGTCCGGGACAGGTTCAGACCCGGTACGTTTCAGTCCGGTTCAGTACGGTTCAGACCGGTTCAGACCGATCCAGACCGTTTCAGACCGGTACAGTCGCGGTCAGGTTCAGACCTGGTACGTATCAGTCCGGTTCAGTACGGTTCAGACCGGTTCAGACCGTTTCAGACCGGTTCAGACCGGTTCAGACCGATCCAGACCGGTTCAGACCGGTTCAGACCGGTTCAGACCGGTACAGTCGCGGTCAGGTTCAGACCCGGTACGTTTCAGTCCGGTTCAGACCGGTTCAGACCGGTTCAGACCGTTTCAGACCGGTTCAGACCGTTTCAGACCGGTTCAGACCGATCCAGACCGTTTCAGACCGGTACAGTCGCGGTCAGGTTCAGACCTGGTACGTTTCAGTCCGGTTCAGTACGGTTCAGACCGGTTCAAACCGTTTCAGACCCGTTCAGACCGATCCAGACCGGTTCAGACCGATCCAGACCGGTTCAGACCGGTTCAGACCGATCCAGACCGGTTCAGACCGATCCAGACCGGTTCAGACCGGTTCAGACCGGTACAGTCGCGGTCAGGTTCAGACCCGGTACGTTTCAGTCCGGTTCAGTACTGTTCAGACCGGTTCAGACCGATCCAGACCGTTTCAGACCGGTACAGTCGCGGTCAGGTTCAGACCTGGTACGTATCAGTCCGGTTCAGTACGGTTCAGACCGGTTCAGACCGTTTCAGACCGGTTCAGACCGGTTCAGACCGATCCAGACCGGTTCAGACCGGTTCAGACCGGTTCAGACCGGTTCAGACCGGTACAGTCGCGGTCAGGTTCAGACCCGGTACGTTTCAGTCCGGTTCAGTCCGGTTCAGACCGGTTCAGACCGGTTCAGACCGTTTCAGACCGGTTCAGACCGTTTCAGACCGGTTCAGACCGTTTCAGACCGGTTCAGACCGATCCAGACCGTTTCAGACCGGTACAGTCGCGGTCAGGTTCAGACCTGGTACGTTTCAGTCCGGTTCAGTACGGTTCAGACCGGTTCAAACCGTTTCAGACCCGTTCAGACCGATCCAGACCGGTTCAGACCGGTTCAGACCGGTTCAGACCGGTTCAGTCCGTTTCAGACCGGTTCAGACCGGTTCCGACCGGTGCAGACCGGTTCAGTCCGTTTCAGACCGGTTCAGACCGGTTCCGACCGGTGCAGACCGGTTCAGTCCGTTTCAGACCGGTTCAGACCGGTTCAGACCGGTTCAGACCGGTTCAGACCGGTACAGTCGCGGTCAGGTTCAGACCCGGTACGTTTCAGTCCGGTTCAGACCGGTTCAGACCGGTTCAGACCGGTTCAGACCGGTACAGTCGCGGTCAGGTTCAGACCTGGTACGTTTAAGTCCGGTTCAGACCGGTTCAGACCGGTTCAGATCGGTACAGTCGCGGTCAGGTTCAGACCTGGTACGTTTCAGTCCGGTTCAGACCGGTTCAGACCGCTTCAGTACGGTTCAGACCGGTTCAGACCGATCCAGACCGGTTCAGACAGGTTCAGACCGGTTCAGTCGCAGTCAGGTTCAGACCTGGTACGTTTCGGTCCGGTTCAGACCGGTTCAGACCGGTACAGTCGCGGTCAGGTTCAGACCCGGTACGTTTCAGTCCGGTTCAGACCGGTTCAGGCCAGTTCAGTCTCAGTCAGGTTCAGACCTGGTACGTTCCAGTCCGGTTCAGACCGGTTCAGACCGATCCAGACCGGTTCAGACAGGTTCAGACCGGTTCAGTCGCGGTCAGGTTCAGACCTGGTACGTTTCGGTCCGGTTCAGACCGGTTCAGACCGGTTCAGACCGGTTCAGTCACGGTCAGGTTGGGGTTAGGTTGGGGTTAGGTTGGGGTTAGGTTAGGTTGGGGTTAGGTTGGGGTTAGGTTGGGGTTAGGTTGGGGTTAGGTTGGGGTTAGGTTGGGGTTAGGTTGGGGTTAGGTTGGGGTTAGGTTGGGGTTAGGTTGGGGTTAGGTTGGGGTTAGGTTGGGGTTAGGTTGGGGTTAGGTTGGGGTTAGGTTGGGGTTAGGTTGGGGTTAGGTTGGGTTAGGTTGGGGTTAGGTTGGGGTTAGGTTGGGGTTAGGTTGGGGTTAGGTTGGGGTTAGGTTGGGGTTAGGTTGGGGTTAGGTTGGGGTTAGGTTGGGGTTAGGTTGGGGTTAGGTTGGGGTTAGGTTGGGGTTAGGTTGGGGTTAGGTTGGGGTTAGGTTGGGGTTAGGTTGGGGTTAGGTTGGGGTTAGGTTGGGGTTAGGTTGGGGTTAGGTTGGGGTTAGGTTGGGGTTAGGTTGGGTTCGGTTCGAGGAGCGAAGGCGGGCGGACGTGTTTTTGGCGCGCTCCGATTAATATCGTGTGTGTGTGTAATTGTGGGCTTTGTGTGTGCTGAAAAATAATTTGTGGTAATTTAAATAGTGCGCAAATTATGCGATGAAGGTGAAATAGTGGTTTATGTTGCGTATATTTGCGAAAATTATAGAAATGTAAGCGGTACGTGGCGAGTACGTAGCCGCAAATTTTTACGCGGTTTATTTGAGAGTTTTAGGAGTTTTTTGGGATGTGTAATGTAATAAGGAGTGTTAATGGATAAAACTGTGATTAATGAGTGCTGTAAATTCGGTTTTATTAAATCGTTTTCGGTAATTGAGTGCCCGGGTTAAAGGGTTAATGTGAGGTTAGGCGAGAGCGAGGTACCATTCGGTTGGATTTCTTTCGATTAATTAAAAATTTTCGTCATCATTATGGTAGTCACTCGATAGAGGAGAGTTTAGCGATCACGCCAATATATTTTTGGGTCTGAATTTAACTTGTAGGTCTTAAATTTTTAATAAGTAGTTGTGGGTTAGTCGTAGGGATAAAGTCGAGTTTTTAGTCGAATTTTCCTTAAATTTGAAGTCGAGAGGGTTTATGACCCCCTTTTGAGGGTTTTGATGTGGTTTGGTGTTAATCTGGAGTGTTAATTTAATAGTTATATGTTGTTCGAGGTTTTGTTTTGTTTTGATTTGAAATTGGTTATGTGAGGTTATAATTCAGTGCCTTATTGAGAGTAGTGGCAATTTTACGTTATTGGTGGTTAAAAAGGATAGAAATCCTCAATAAGGATCGTTTGTTTGAGTTTTGAAATATTTTGTGAGATTGGGTGCTTTCCTATTTTAGCCAATTAGCTTTTGCGTTCAATATAAAGTGCGTAGTGGCATGCTGCGAGTCTCAAAATATTATTAGTTGGTTATTATTCATGACTTATGGTAGTGACTAGAGATCTCGAAATGCAAATAGAAGGTTTAGTTTAGTTCATTGAACAATTTACTGGAGGAAAATATATTATATATGTGAGATGTTTAGTCGAATGTGAGTCGTAGTGCTCTGCGAGTCTCAATGTTTTATTGTTTTGTTTGATATCGCTGATGATATATTAGTCAACGATTAGTGTTCTTGTATGCTATTAAGGAGTACGAAATTATGAAATTTTAAATTTTTGATTCAATGCAATATATGGCGGTCTGTATTGTCCGAGGAATATACTGTGGCTGATGCGAGGTAAAGCGTAGAGTCGATGCACTCCAAATCTGGAAGTATAAATTTTGGGTTATTTTTTACATTATATATAGTTCAAACCTAGTAATTTTGACCGTTATACTTACGGCTTGTGAGGTGATGATTATTGTATGGAGGTGGTTCATTTATTTCATCTTTTGAAGCAAAATGTTGGGTTTCGTTGTAAATTAATTATGAGTGTTTTGGTAATGAGTAGTTCCGCATTCCAAAACAGGTAGTTGGGATAATAGTTAGGAGTGGATTATGCCATATCTGGAATCATAATATTGGATTAGATTTATAAATCATTAAGAAGTTTGTGGTAACGATAATATAATTAGGAGTAGTTATACATATGAGTGGCCTAGTTGGGTATTAGTTTTTCATTTT
The DNA here is from genome assembly GCA_905333015.3 of Bombus campestris. NCBI lineage: Eukaryota > Metazoa > Arthropoda > Insecta > Hymenoptera > Apidae > Bombus > Bombus campestris. The sequence goes on along the minus strand of HG995137.1, from coordinate 41,143 downwards.
TTCATTTTTTCATTTTCATTTTATACCTTATTGCCGGTTGGATATTATAAGCAACAGTTGTAAGCGATATAAAATGTAATGAGTATCATACTTATGTTTTTCGGTTATCTGGAAGTAATAGTTTAGAGTGTATTGAGTTTTCATACCTGAAATCAAAATTAGTGTGATAGTATAATCAATAGAAGTAAGCCTATTCTATTTATAAGGAGTAGGCATACTAAGGGTTTTGAATCTGTTGGTATAAATAGAATGGAGTAGTATTGAATCTACATCTGAAAGTAGAAATATGGGTTATATTATCTAGCAATAGTAGAGTTTATATAACTATAATGAGTTAGGTGCTTACCATTTTGGATAAACTGGCCGTAACTGTATGGGAGAGGGGCTATTTTCTATTTTTCTATTTTTCTATTTTCTATTTTTCTATTTTTTCTATTTTCTTTTTCCTTCTTTTTTCTTTTTTCCTTCTATTTTATTTTTTCCTTCTTGTTGCTTTTTTCTCTTTTCTTCCTTTTCTTTTTTTTTTTCTTTTTTCTTTATTTCTCTCCGAAAGCAGGAATAGTTTATTACTCTACATAGGAAGTTTAAATTTTAAATTTATTATAAGGTGTATTTTCATTTTTTCATATCTAATAGCTTTGGGTTTGTAAAATCAATAGTAGCAGTAATATATAATTTACGAGTACCTTACTTTTTTGGTTAACTGGAAGTAATAGTTTGGAGTGTTTTTAGTTTTCATACCTGAAATCAAAAACAGGGTGATAGTATAATCAATAGAAGTAAGCCTATACTATTTATAGGAGTAGGCATACTTATGGTTTTGACTCTGTTGGGAGAAATAGAATGGAGTAGTATTGAATCTACATCTGAAAATAGAAATATTGGGTTACATTTCCAGCAATAGTAGAGATTATATAATTTATAATGAGTAATGTGTTACCGTTTTGGATAAACTGGCCGTAACTGTATAGGAGGGGGGCTATTTTCTTTCCTTCTTTTTGTAGCAGGAAAATAGTTTATTACTCTACATAAGAAGTTTAAATTTAAATTTTATCATAAGGTGTATTTTCATTTTCATACCTAATAGCTTGATTTGGGTTAGCAAAATCAACAGTAGCTGTAATATATAATTTATCGAGTACCTTACATATTTGGTTAACGGGAAGTAACAGTTTGGAGTGTATTTAGTTTTCATATCTGAAACCAAAATTAGCGAGATAGTATAATCAATAGAAAATTAGAATGGTTAAGTATATAATCTACACCCGTAAGTTGAAATATTGGGTTACGTTACATAGCTATAGATGTGTTTTTAGGATTGTATAATTTATAATGAGTAATGTGCTTACCGTTTGGATAAGTTGGTCACAACTCTGCTGGGGAGGGGCTACTTATTTCTTTCTTTCTTTCTGAAAGCAGGAATAATAGTTTATTACTCTACATAAGAAGTTTAAATTTGAATTTACTATAAGGTGTACTTTCATTCTCATACCCAATTCCTTGATTTGAGTTAGCAAAATCTATATTAGTAGTAATTATATTAGTTAACGAGTACCTTACATTTGGTTAACTGGAAGTAATAGTTTGGAGTGTTTTTAGTTTACATACCTGAAATCAAAAACAGGGTGATAGTATAATCAATAGAAGTAAGCCTATACTATTTATAGGAGTAGGCATACTTATGGTTTTGACTCTGTTGGGAGAAATAGAATGGAGTAGTATTGAATCTACATCTGAAAATAGAAATATTGGGTTACACTTCCAGAAATAGTAGAGATTATATAATTTTTATATGAGTAATGTGTTACCGTTTTGGATAAACTGGCCGTAACTGTATAGGAGAGGGGCTATTTTCTCTCCTTCTTTCTGAAAGCAGGAAAATAGTTTATTACTCTACATAAGAAGTTTAAATTTAATTTATTATAAGGTGTATTTTCATTTTCATACCTAATAGCTTGATTTGGGTTTGCAAAATTAATAGTAGCAGTAATATATAATTTAACGAGTACCTTACATATGTGGTTTACTGGAAGTAATAGCTTGGAGTGTATTTAGTTTTTATACCTGAAATCAAAATTAGTGTCATAGTATAATCAATAGAAGATTGTATAATTTATAATGAGTAATGTGCTTACCGTTTGGATAAGTTGGTCACAACTCTGCTGGGGAGGGGCTACTTATTTCTTTCTTTCTTTCTGAAAGCAGGAATAATAGTTTATTACTCTACATAAGAAGTTTAAATTTAAATTTACTATAAGGTGTACTTTCATTCTCATTCCTAATACCTTGATTCGAGTTAGCAAAATCTATATTAGTAGTTATATATTAGTTAACGAGTACCTTACATTTGGTTAACTGGGAGTATTAGTTTGGAGTGAATTTAGTTTTCATTCCTGAAATCAGAATTGTTGTGATGTTATAATCAATAGAAGTAAGCCCATTCTATTTATGAGGAGTAGGCATACTTATGGCTTTGACTCTGTTGGGAGAAATAGAATGGAGTAGTATTGAATCTACATCTGAAAATAGAAATATTGGGTTACACTTCTAGAAATAGTAGAGATTATATAATTTTATATGAGTAATGTGTTTCCGTTTTGGATAAACTGGCCGTAACTGTATAGGAGAGGGGCTATTTTCTCTCCTTCTTTCTGAAAGCAGGAAAATAGTTTATTACTCTACATAAGAAGTTTAAATTTAAATTTATCATAAGGTGTTTTTTTTTCATTTTCATACCTAATAGCTTGATTTGGGTTTGCAAAATTAATAGTAGCAGTAATATATAATTTAATGAGTACCTTACATATTTGGTTTACTGGAAGTAATAGCTTGGAGTGTATTTAGTTTTTATACCTGAAATCAAAATTAGTGTCATAGTATAATCAATAGAGAATTAGAATGGTTAAGTATATAATCTACACCCGTAAGTTGAAATATTGGGTTACGTTACATAGCTATAGATGTGTTTTTAGGATTGTATAATTTATTATGAGTAATGTGCTTACCGTTTGGATAAGCTGGCCAAAACTCTGCTGGGGAGGGGCTACTTATTTCTTTCTTTCTTTCTGAAAGCAGGAATAATAGTTTATTACTCTACATAAGAAGTTTAAATTTAAATTTACTTTAAGGTGTACTTTCATTCTCATTCCTAATACCTTGATTTGAGTTAGCAAAATCTATATTAGTAGGTATATATTAGTTAACGAGTACCTTACATTTGGTTAACTGGGAGTATTAGTTTGGAGTGAATTTAGTTTTCATTCCTGTAATCAGAATTGTTGTGATGTTATAATCAATAGAAGTAAGCCTATTCTATTTATGAGGAGTAGGCATACTTATGGCTTTGACTCTGTTGGGAGAAATTGAATGGAGTAGTATTGAATCTACATCTGAAAATAGAAATATTGGGTTACACTTCCAGAAATAGTAGAGATTATATAATTTTATATGAGTAATGTGTTACCGTTTTGGATAAACTGGCCGTAACTGTATAGGAGAGGGGCTATTTTCTCTCCTTCTTTCTGAAAGCAGGAAAATAGTTTATTACTCTACATAAGAAGTTTAAATTTAAATTTATCATAAGGTGTATTTTCATTTTCATACCTAATAGCTTGATTTGGGTTTGCAAAATTAATAGTAGCAGTAATATATAATTTAACGAGTACCTTATATATTTGGTTTACTGGAAGTAATAGCTTGGAGTGTATTTAGTTTTTATACCTGAAATCAAAATTAGTGTCATAGTATAATCAATAGAAGATTGTATAATTTATAATGAGTAATGTGCTTACCGTTTGGATAAGTTGGTCACAACTCTGCTGGGGAGGGGCTACTTATTTCTTTCTTTCTTTCTGAAAGCAGGAATAATAGTTTATTACTCTACATAAGAAGTTTAAATTTAAATTTACTATAAGGTGTACTTTCATTCTCATTCCTAATACCTTGATTTGAGTTAGCAAAATCTATATTAGTAGTTATATATTAGTTAACGAGTACCTTACATTTGGTTAACTGGGAGTATTAGTTTGGAGTGTATTAGTTTTCATTCCTGTAATCAGAATTGTTGTGATGTTATAATCAATAGAAGTAAGCCTATTCTATTTATGAGGAGTAGGCATACTTATGGCTTTGACTCTGTTGGGAGAAATAGAATGGAGTAGTATTGAATCTACATCTGAAGATAGAAATATTGGGTTACACTTCCAGAAATAGTAGAGATTATATAATTTTATATGAGTAATGTGTTACCGTTTTGGATAGACTGGCCGTAACTGTATAGGAGAGGGGCTATTTTCTCTCCTTCTTTCTGAAAGCAGGAAAATAGTTTATTACTCTACATAAGAAGTTTAAATTTAAATTATCATAAGGTGTATTTTCATTTTCATACCTAATAGCTTGATTTGGGTTTGAAAAATTAATAGTAGCAGTAATATATAATTTAACGAGTACCTTACATATTTGGTTTACTGGAAGTAATAGCTTGGAGTGTATTTAGTTTTTATACCTGAAATCAAAATTAGTGTCATAGTATAATCAATAGAAGATTGTATAATTTATAATGAGTAATGTGCTTATCGTTTGGATAAGTTGGTCACAACTCTGCTGGGGAGGGGCTACTTATTTCTTTCTTTCTTTCTGAAAGCAGGAATAATAGTTTATTACTCTACATAAGAAGTTTAAATTTGAATTTACTATAAGGGGTACTTTCATTCTCATACCCAATACCTTGATTTGAGCTAGCAAAATCTATATTAGTAGTAATTATACTAGTTAACGAGTACCTTACATTTGGTTAACTGGAAGTATTAGTTGGAGTGAATTTAGTTTTCATTCCTGATTTCAGAATTGTTGTGATGTTATAATCAATAGAAGTAAGCCTATTCTATTTATTAGGAGTAGGTATACCTATGGTTTTGACTCTGTTGGGAGAAATTGAATGGAGTAGTATTGAATCTACATCTGAAAATAGAAATATTGGGTTACACTTCCAGAAATAGTAGAGATTATATAATTTATAATGAATAAGGTGTTACCGTTTTGGATAAACTGGCCGTAACTGTATAGGAGGGGGGCTATTTTCTTTCCTTCTTTTTGAAAGCAGGAAAATAGTTTATTACTCTACATAAGAAGTTTAAATTTAAATATTATCATAAGGTGTAGTCTCATTTTCATACCTAATAACTCGATTTGGGTTAGCAAAATCAACAGTAGCTGTAATATATAATTTATCGAGTACCTTACATATTTGGTTAACTGGAAGTAACAGTTTGGAGTGTATTTAGTTTTCATATCTGAAACCAAAATTAGCGAGATAGTATAATCAATAGAAGTTAGTCTTTTTATTTATTTTTATTTTTATTTATATAAGGAGTATGTATACTTATGGGAGTAATAGATTACTATCTGACAAAAGAAGTGTAAATCATTATAAGGAGCACGCTATACTTACAGTATTTTTTAGTCGATAGCAGTATGGAATGAAAATCTTTTATAAATCTGCTTCTGAAAGCATAAATATCGTGTTACTATAATCTTTATAGGTAACGATAATATAATGTGAGTGGTTATGCATTCAGATTTGGTCTAGCTGAGTATTTTTATTTGAGTATTTTATGTGTATCTATATCAGGAGAAAGTCTACTTATGGTTTTGATTCTGTTGGTAGGAATAGATTGGTGAGGTAATAATTAACAGTTGAAAGCAGAAACTTTGGGGTTACTTTTATATATCCATAGAAGAAATTATTTATTACATGTAGAAATAGATATACTGTTTGGTTAAGTCGGTAGTTATTTATTCTTGTAGTATGTATATCACGAAGTTAGTGTTGGGCTATTATAATTTAATAGGAGTAACGTTAAAATGAGTTGTTGGTACTTACGTTACTGGGTGAGATGGTTGATTTGCTTGAAATGATTTGTAACTCTACGTGAAATATGCTTATGGGAATGACGAGTTTGGGAAATTTGGGTGGAGCGTTAGTAATTTATTTCATACCTGTAATAAATATGGGCTAGTTGGTTAATTCATGATATTGCGTAGGTTTATATAAATGCAAATTGAGGGGTAAATTATTTTTTGTAGGTGGGAATATACCTGAGTATAATGTCAGTTGAGGTTATGTAGACGGTTGGTATGTACTGGTGATGGGTATATTCTAATATTAGAGGCGGTACGTTTTGATGCTTTAGTATGAGCTAGTGCTTTTTTGATTATGATTTAAATTGTTTTATGGTGTCGTTATTCCGATATCAGTTGGTTTGCGACGGGTAATATAAGCTGTGGCTTCGTAGTCTATGCAGCGTTGTTGATTTTACATCTCCATCTGTAGTATAGATTACTATTGTAATAATTTGGCTCGACGTGAGTGGCAAGGGGTATTAATTTATTAATTTTTAATCTATTTTGATAATTAATTAAATTAAGTTGCACCTGGTGAAACCTACAAAATAGCTCCAAATTTTATGTGGTTATTTTTTTGTGAGTTTTTTGGTGCTTACCGAGCTTTTCTTGGAGAGTTTGGTGTCGAGCAGTTTTACAATTTGGGGACGATCGTCGTCGATGGAGATCTCTTCAAATTCGTGAGTACTTCAATATTTTTTTGTTTTTTAAGGTTATGTACTAAGTTTTTTCGTTGGCGCTTGCCTATGATGCGTGTTTTGTATAATGTAGTTTTGTTTGGCACACACTTAGCAATGCTGGGCTCATCGGTGCCCAGTTTGACACAATTATACGCACACAGATAATTTAGTAATTTAGTAAAAATTATTTTTTGAAGAAAGGGGTCTATACTGTATACACTAATGGTATGCGGTGATGACTACTGTCGTCTTCTGCGTTAAAATTCGGGTGGGCGCAGCACGATGCACGTGCTGGGTGCTTAGTCGCGTAGTGGAGTGGCGTCGCCACCGTACGGGTGTGAAAGAAGGATAGGGTTGCTCGTCAGAGTTCCTAGTTTGGCGAAATTTAGTCGGATTGACCAGAGTTCTATTTTACTTGAATATTTAATTTAAGCATATGTGCTCTTTGGTTTTCAGTTTAGTCATTATTCTTTGGTTATTGTTTTTCTTTCTTTCTTTCTGTTTATTTTCTTTCCTTTAAATTTCCTTTCCTTTAAATTTATAGTTTCTTATTATAGTAATTTTAGTTTAAGTTTAGCTAAAATTTTCAGTTTTCAGTTTACTTGCTTACTAGTTTTAGTGGGTAGTTTAGTTTTTTGCTAGTTAGTTATTTGTAAATATTTTTGCCTATTAACTATACTGTATTTTTACGTTATTGTTTAGACTATTCCCAGTTACTACGGTTCTAGTTTTTTAGTAAATTTTTTCTTTATTTTCTTATTTTAGTTTATTTTTACTTTATTTTATTTATTTTCATTTTATTTTTATTCTATTTTATTCTCATTATTAAGTAATTAGTTATTTAGTTTGTTTATTATTATCATTTTCTGTTTCTAGTATTTCATTCTGGTGTCTATTTTAGTTTATTTATATTTTTTATTCTATTTGGTTTAGTTACCCTTATTTATTTTATTTTCTGTTTTCGGTAGTTTCTTTTGTTATGATATTGCAGTTTAGTCTGGCTTTTTTGATATTTCGCCTAGCTCATCATTTTTTGCTTATTCACTTGGTTCCTTAGTATTTTTTCTTTCATTAGCATTTTATTATTTTGTCCTTTTGTTTTACTTTGGTTAAATTAGTTACGGTTTTTTATTTACTTCTCTTCTTTTATTTTATTTAAGTTTATTTGTATAGAAATATCTTCATATTTTGGGTTCTCTAAGTTCTGTTCGTTCTCATTTTATTTTTTTTTATTTTTACTTTGTTTTGACTCTGGTCTTCTCCGGTGTTAATGATCCGACTTTTGTAATCTAATTAAGACGTTTCTCGAGCCGAACCCCACCCCCCCCCTCCGTACCCCAAATTTGTAAATTTGGCAGGGAGTTATTGAGTAGCCCGAGGGCTATGTGTGGAAGATATATATTTGGAATGCGCAGGGCGTACGCGTGATTACGCTCCGATTCGGTTGGCTTTTTGTTGTCGGCTTGGCGAGTTTTGGGTTATGAGTGGTTACGTTTGGACGGTTTTCTTACCTGTTTTGTTGACGACATGGCGATATCCAAGGTTATGAATTATTTTTTCTTAAAAAATTATGGATAAGTCTGTAAAAGGAAATAAAGTTACGGCGCAGGGGGTTTCGGAGCCCCCAGGCCCCGTCGGGGTGTCGAGTGGCTCTCCAGGCTCGTCCCGACGGTCATCATGCTACTGGGAAAACGACGAGGGGGAGGTGGTTCCCCAGGCACCCCCTCGATCGGTAAAGGCGACTGGGTCGAAAAAGGAGATAAGGAGTGAAGCCCGGAAATCTAGAAACGGGTCTAACATTTCGTTGGAGGAGGTTTCCGAGAAGTTACGTAGTTATGGTACGTCCGTATCTTCACCCGGAAATAAAGGAGCGAGCGGGGGCAGGGATTTCAGCCCATCCCTTAGTCCGTTTGAGCCAAGTAGGAGGCTGCAGAGGACCCCAGAGGGGGTTCGTAAAACCGATAGAGTGGCCGGGAAGGAGAATGAGGGTCCGCGGGCGGAGAATGGGAAGAAAAAGAGCCCGCCAGTGCCGGCGGACAGAAGTAAAACCGGCAGTATTAAAACGGCCAGGTCGGTGATAGGGAGAGAGCCTGGTGCCGTTGGGGAGGTGATGGGAAATGGTAACTCAGCGGATTGTGCTGAGTGCGTAGTGATAAGGAAGGAGGAGTGGATCGCGATGCGGGACATTATAATGGAGGCCTACCAGGAGATAAATGCGATAATCGGCAGATTACACGTGTTATCCAGGATGGACCCGAAAATTCGCCAGCGGGCTCTAGCCGTTCGCGATAAGGCGAACGAATGCTGGGATAGGTTGGGGAAGTCCATGGCTGTAGAGCGAAGGATCAAGGTGGGAAGGGAAGTGGCCCAGAAGACGGTGAATACGTCGACACAGACCCCCTCTCGGGAAGGTGTGGCTGGTAAAACGGACAGCATGGATAGAAACTCCTCTTTCCTCGAGACTGGCGGGAAGAGGAAAAATGTGTCCCCCCCCGTTGAGGGAAATACAGGGACGGTCTTGAAGAGGAGCAGGAGAGGTGCGGCCTCCTACGCGTCGGCGTGCGGGTCAGCCAGTCGGGGTCAACCAGACCGGTTTGATAACGAGGCGAGTGACTCGGGTGGAGAATGGCGTGAAGTCATCAGCCGCAGAGAGAAGAGGCGTGCAAATGCCAGGATGCGGGCTGAGGAAGGGGACGAACCTCGGCGTGTTGATGTCCGGGGAGGCAGGCCCATCAGGAAGAAGGTTAGACCTGAGGCTCTTCTGGTTAAGGTGGGAGAAGGCCAAGATTGGCTGGAGACCTACAGAGGCCTCTTGTGTGCTAGGGATGCGCTGGACGATAGCATTGGCGTCAGAAAGACTCGGAAAGGCGACATCCTGGTGGAGCTGAAGGTGGGTGCGAAGGGTGATGAAGTTGCTGGTAGAATCAGGGAGTCGACTGATGGAAAGATCGCGGTCTCCCACCTCCAGAAAAGAGTCACCCTGGAGATCAAGGACATTGACCCCCTGGAAACGAGGGAGGACCTGGTTAGGGATCTAATCAGGGGTCTCCAAACGGGGGATGAAAAGGATGTGGTGGTCAAGACATTGAGAGCGGCACCTTGGGGTACGCAGACGGCGATCGTCGTGGTACCCGAGGGTCTCGTGAAAGCGGAAACGTGGAGGAGCAAGATAAGGACGGGCTTCACGATTGCCACTATGAAGATCCTCCCCAGGATAACGAGATGCTATAGGTGCCACGAGATCGGGCACCTGGCCATGGGGTGTAAGGTGTTGGGCCCTGGGAAGGAGAGATGTCGGAGATGTGGAGGTGCTGACCACGGGATTGCGGGATGTACCAACGCACCCATGTGTGTTTGGTGCAGCAGAAGTGGAGTGGGTCGGTTTGACCATGTCATGGGGTCTTTCGCGTGCCCCACCTATAGGAGTTATTTAAGTAGTGGGGGTAGTGGAGGTCGCAAAGCCTGAAGGTGCTACAGGTGAACCTTAATAGGAGTAGGCTGGCGCAAGAATTGTTCCAGCAGTTTGCGTGGGAGCGCCGGGTGGATGTGGTGCTGATCTCGGAGCCCAACAGGCAGCACCCCTTCTGGTACAACGATACTAAGGGGGACGCGTCCATCTGGGTCACGAGGTTCAACGGTCTCCACCCCAGCGAAGATACAGTTGCTGCGGACGATGGAATGGTGGGAATCGAGGTCGGGGAAACATATTGCGTGAGTGGTTACTGCTCACCCAACGTACCCCTGGCCACCTTCGAAGATTATGTCGGCAGGCTGGATCGTGTGTTGGTGTCATCGGCGAAGAATGAGAAGTGTACCATTGTCGCGGGTGACTTCAATGCAAAGTCGAAGGCCTGGGGTGGCAACACAACCGATACCAGAGGGAGGGTGCTGTCCGAGGCGCTACAAAAAAATCGTCTGGCTCCTATTAGGGTCGGTCCCGGTCCGACCTTTCAAAGAGGCTCCAGGGCGAGTTTCCTCGACGTTACAAGCGTCAACAGCAAGCTGCGTGAGAGGCACATACTTTCGGTGGTGGTGGACGAGTATAATGGGTCCGACCACAAGTATGTGCTTCATAAGTTCAAAAAGGAGCAGAGGAGCAGTTCGAGGTTCACTCGAAAGTACGCGACGAAGGACATGGTGCCGGAAGTAGTTATAAGAAACTTTGACGACGCGAAGGCGAGATTCCGAGGTCAAGACGACTCGCTCCAGAAGACCTTGGAGATGACTTGCGAGAATTCGCTGAAGAAGGTTCGCCCACCTAGAGGGAGTAGGAACCCAAACTACTGGTGGAATGAGGAGATTGCTCGGCTGCGCGAGATTGCGAAGTCGAAGAGACGGAGGGCGCAGGTTGCCGCGAAGAGGAAGGATGTGGGCGCCGATCAGAAGAGGGTGGAATACAAGAGGGCCAAAAGAGATCTGAGGTCCGCCATCTTCTATAGTAAGAAGATGGCTTGGAAGAAGTTCACCGCCACTCTCGACCGAGACCCGTGGGGCTTGCCGTACAAGACGGTTATTGCCAGGCTTAAGGCGGCTAAGCCTTACGTAAGTCTCGGAAGGGGGCAGGCGGAGAAGATCATCGATACCCTCTTCATAACGGAGGATTGTGGCGTGCTGGATTGCGGGAACGGCAGTGGTGACGCCGGGGGGATGACCGCCGTCGGAGAACTGATCCAGCCGGGCGATCTCAGCAGAGCGGTGGCCCGCTTGAAGGTGAAGAAGGCAGTGGGCGTGGACGGGATACCTGGGTCCATAATAAAGCTCATTCACCATCATAGAGCGCAGGATCTGCTGGCCATGGTGAATTTTATTTATGAGAATGGCAGAATACCGGCCAGTTGGAAGGTGGCCAGGTTGATCCTGCTAAATAAGCCCGGTAAAGACCCTAGGCTCCCGTCGTCGTACCGGCCCATTAGCGTGCTCCCCTCGATGAGCAAGGTTTGGGAGTACACGCTAAAGTGGGCCATCGAGAAGGAGATTGGCATGGATCCATTCCATCCAAACCAGTTTGGGTTCCGAAGGGGGAGGTGCACCGTTGACGCGATTATGAGGGTGACTAGGTTCGCCGAGACCTGCCGGAAGAAGAGGCTGGTCTGCGTCCTGATGTGCGTTGATATAAAAAACGCCTTCAACACGCTCAGTTGGGACGCGATCATGCAGGAGGTGAGGCGTAGGGGTCTCTCTCATGGTTTGACGAGGGTTCTCGGAAACTACTTGCAAGATCGATATGTAGTTTTCGAGAGTCCGAGCGGTACGGTGACTAGGAAGATTTACGGCGGGGTCCCACAGGGTTCGGTAGTGGGTCCCATGCTGTGGAATATCGTGTACGATGGTCTGTTGACCAGATTTGATAATTTGGTTAACGCTAAAGCGTTAGCATTCGCGGACGATCTTGCCATTCTGGTGGGCCTGAAGAGGACGGAGAGGGTGGAGAGCGTCTTGAGCCCTCTCATGAAGACGATCACCACCTGGTGTAATAACACGGGCCTCCGAATAGCGGGCGAAAAGACGGAGATCATTATGTTGACGGGGATGAGGGTCCCGAAGATTTTGGACGTGTGTTTGGTGGGAACGACGCTGTCTACGCGCGATACAGTAAAGTATCTCGGTGTCGTGCTGGACAGCAGAAGAACATTTACCCAGCATATTGTGGCGGTCTGCGCCCGTGCGGACGCAGTCGTGGGGGCCATTAGGGGCCTCCTGCCGAATGTGAACGGCCCCTCCAATGCCTGTAGGAGGCTTTACTACCGGGTATGGGAGTCGGTCGTGTTATACGCATCACCGGCGTGGAAGGATGCGCTGCATATGTCCAAGAATATCGAGGAACTCCGGAGGGCTCAGCGAAGTGCGCTGATTGGCACCTCGACGGCGTACAGGACCGTTTCTCATGCGGCCCTGTGCGTGCTGACTGGGACGATGCCAATCCAGATTCGGGCTCGTTGGAGATGGAAGGAGTACGAGGCAAGGAAATCTGCCAGAAGCAATCCTGAAGAGCCGGAGGTATTTTCCGCTCGGTTGGCCAGATTGGAAGTGGAAGCAGTCGATGACTGGAGGAGGGAATGGTCACAATATAACGCTGAAAATTGGACCAGGAGGCTGATCGGAGATGGAGCTATCCTTTGGAAGAGGAACAGGGATATTGATCATTATACCATGCAGCTGCTTACAGGGCATGGTATATTTAATCAATATCGCCTGAGGATCGGCAAAGAAACGACCAATAGTTGCTGGGATTGCGGAGCGAGCCCGGACGACGCTGAACATGTGATACTGAGTTGCCCTAGGTGGGCTATGCAGCGCACCATGTTGGAAAATATGGTGGGAAGAAGACTCGAGGTGGAGAACATCGTCAGTATAGTCACGGCCGATGACCGTATCTGGAAGTATTTTAGGGCCTTCTGCGGGCTGGCGATGAGGGCCAGGCAGACGAAGGAGAAGGAGTTGGAGCGGTCTCGAAGAGAAGGACGAAGCGGTCGCCTTGGTGGCAGCTGAATTGGAGGAGTTGCTAGTGGACGAGCTGGAAATCCAGTAATAGATTTTTGATGGAACACCTACAGGGACCCGCCGAAGTAATGCCTTTGTTGCGGTCCCGGCGGATCCCTTGTTCATTGAAGAAGTGGAAGAGGAGGGGTTTTTAGTGGGTATGGCGATGACATCTGGCCGAGTCCCACATAACCCACGGTTTCAGGCCGTGGGTATGCGTAATTGCATTTTCCCCTCCTCGTTAAACAAAAAAAAAAAAAAAAAAAAAAAAAAAAAAAAAAAGGTTGGGGTTAGGTTGGGGTTAGGTTGGGGTTAGGTTGGGGTTAGGTTGGGGTTAGGTTGGGGTTAGGTTGGGGTTAGGTTGGGGTTAGGTTGGGGTTAGGTTGGGGTTAGGTTGGGGTTAGGTTGGGGTTAGGTTGGGGTTAGGTTGGGGTTAGGTTGGGGTTAGGTTGGGGTTAGGTTGGGGTTAGGTTGGGGTTAGGTTGGGGTTAGGTTGGGGTTAGGTTGGGGTTAGGTTGGGGTTAGGTTGGGGTTAGGTTGGGGTTAGGTTGGGGTTAGGTTGGGGTTAGGTTGGGGTTAGGTTGGGGTTAGGTTGGGGTTAGGTTGGGGTTAGGTTGGGGTTAGGTTGGGGTTAGGTTGGGGTTAGGTTGGGGTTAGGTTGGGGTTAGGTTGGGGTTAGGTTGGGGTTAGGTTGGGGTTAGGTTGGGGTTAGGTTGGGGTTAGGTTGGGGTTAGGTTGGGGTTAGGTTGGGGTTAGGTTGGGGTTAGGTTGGGGTTAGGTTGGGGTTAGGTTGGGGTTAGGTTGGGGTTAGGTTGGGGTTAGGTTGGGGTTAGGTTGGGGTTAGGTTGGGGTTAGGTTGGGGTTAGGTTGGGGTTAGGTTGGGGTTAGGTTGGGGTTAGGTTGGGGTTAGGTTGGGGTTAGGTTGGGGTTAGGTTGGGGTTAGGTTGGGGTTAGGTTGGGGTTAGGTTGGGGTTAGGTTGGGGTTAGGTTGGGGTTAGGTTAGGTTGGGGTTAGGTTGGGGTTAGGTTGGGGTTAGGTTGGGGTTAGGTTGGGGTTAGGTTGGGGTTAGGTTGGGGTTAGGTTGGGGTTAGGTTGGGGTTAGGTTGGGGTTAGGTTGGGGTTAGGTTGGGGTTAGGTTGGGGTTAGGTTGGGGTTAGGTTGGGGTTAGGTTGGGGTTAGGTTGGGGTTAGGTTGGGGTTAGGTTGGGGTTAGGTTGGGGTTAGGTTGGGGTTAGGTTGGGGTTAGGTTGGGGTTAGGTTGGGGTTAGGTTGGGGTTAGGTTGGGGTTAGGTTGGGGTTAGGTTGGGGTTAGGTTGGGGTTAGGTTGGGGTTAGGTTGGGGTTAGGTTAGGTTGGGGTTAGGTTAGGTTGGGGTTAGGTTGGGGTTAGGTTGGGGTTAGGTTGGGGTTAGGTTGGGGTTAGGTTGGGGTTAGGTTGGGGTTAGGTTGGGGTTAGGTTGGGGTTAGGTTGGGGTTAGGTTGGGGTTAGGTTGGGGTTAGGTTGGGGTTAGGTTGGGGTTAGGTTAGGTTGGGGTTAGGTTGGGGTTAGGTTGGGGTTAGGTTGGGGTTAGGTTGGGGTTAGGTTGGGGTTAGGTTGGGGTTAGGTTGGGGTTAGGTTGGGGTTAGGTTGGGGTTAGGTTGGGGTTAGGTTGGGGTTAGGTTGGGGTTAGGTTGGGGTTAGGTTGGGGTTAGGTTGGGGTTAGGTTGGGGTTAGGTTGGGGTTAGGTTAGGTTTGGGGTTAGGTTGGGGTTAGGTTGGGGTTAGGTTGGGGTTAGGTTGGGGTTAGGTTGGGGTTAGGTTGGGGTTAGGTTGGGGTTAGGTTGGGGTTAGGTTGGGGTTAGGTTGGGGTTCGGTTCGAGGAGCGAAGGCGGGCGGACGTGTTTTTTGGCGCGCTCCGATTAATATCGTGTGTGTGTGTAATTGTGGGCTTTGTGTGTGCTGAAAAATAATTTGTGGTAATTTAAATAGTGCGCAAATTATGCGATGAAGGTGAAATAGTGGTTTATGTTGCGTATATTTGCGAAAATTATAGAAATGTAAGCGGTACGTGGCGAGTACGTAGCCGCAAATTTTTACGCGGTTTATTTGAGAGTTTTAGGAGTTTTTTGGGATGTGTAATGTAATAAGGAGTGTTAATGGATAAAACTGTGATTAATGAGTGCTGTAAATTCGGTTTTATTAATCGTTTTCGGTAATTGAGTGCCCGGGTTAAAGGGTTAATGTGAGGTTAGGCGAGAGCGAGGTACCATTCGGTTGGATTTCTTTCGATTAATTAAAAATTTTCGTCATCATTATGGTAGTCACTCGATAGAGGAGAGTTTAGCGATCACGCCAATATATTTTTGGGTCTGAATTTAACTTGTAGGTCTTAAATTTTTAATAAGTAGTTGTGGGTTAGTCGTAGGGATAAAGTCGAGTTTTTAGTCGAATTTTCCTTAAATTTGAAGTCGAGAGGGTTTATGACCCCCTTTTGAGGGTTTTGATGTGGTTTGGTGTTAATCTGGAGTGTTAATTAATAGTTATTTGTTGTTCGAGGTTTTGTTTTGTTTTGATTTGAAATTGGTTATGTGAGGTTATAATTCAGTGCCTTATTGAGAGTAGTGGCAATTTTACGTTATTGGTGGTTAAAAAGGATAGAAATCCTCAATAAGGATCGTTTGTTTGAGTTTTGAAATATTTTGTGAGATTGGGTGCTTTCCTATTTTAGCCAATTAGCTTTTGCGTTCAATATAAAGTGCGTAGTGGCATGCTGCGAGTCTCAAAATATTATTAGTTGGTTATTATTCATGACTTATGGTAGTGACTAGAGATCTCGAAATGCAAATAGAAGGTTTAGTTTAGTTCATTGAACAATCTACTGGAGGAAAATATATTATATATGTGAGATGTTTAGTCGAATGTGAGTCGTAGTGCTCAGCGAGTCTCAATGTTTTATTGTTTTGTTTGATATCGCTGATGATATATTAGTCAACGACTAGTGTTCTTGTATGCTATTAAGGAGTATGAAATTATGAAATTTTAAATTTTTGATTCAATGCAATATATGGCGGTCTGTATTGTCCGAGGAATATACTGTGGCTGATGCGAGGTAAAGCGTAGAGTCGATGCACTCCAAATCTGGAAGTATAAATTTTGGGTTATTTTTTACATTATATATAGTTCAAACCTAGTAATTTTGACCGTTATACTTACGGCTTGTGAGGTGATGATTATTGTATGGAGGTGGTTCATTTATTTCATTTGTTGAAGCAAAATGTTGGGTTTCGTTGTAAATTAATTATGAGTGTTTTGGTAATGAGTAGTTCCGCATTCCAAAACAGGTAGTTGGGATAATAGTTAGGAGTGGATTATGCCATATCTGGAATCATAATATTGGATTAGATTTATAAATCATTAAGAAGTTTGTGGTAACGATAATATAATTAGGAGTAGTTATACATATGAGTGGCCTAGTTGGGTATTAGTTTTTCATTTTTTCATTTTTTCATTTTCATTTTATACCTTATTGCCGGTTGGATATTATAAGCAACAGTTGTAAGCGATATAAAATGTAATGAGTATCATACTTATGTTTTTCGGTTATCTGGAAGTAATAGTTTAGAGTGTATTGAGTTTTCATACCTGAAATCAAAATTAGTGTGATAGTATAATCAATAGAAGTAAGCCTATTCTATTTATAAGGAGTAGGCATACTAAGGGTTTTGAATCTGTTGGTATAAATAGAATGGAGTAGTATTGAATCTACATCTGAAAGTAGAAATATAGGGTTATATTATCTAGCAATAGTAGAGTTTATATAACTATAATGAGTTAGGTGCTTACCATTTTGGATAAACTGGCCGTAACTGTATGGGAGAGGGGCTATTTTCTATTTTTCTATTTTTCTATTTTCTATTTTTCTATTTTTTCTATTTTCTTTTTCCTTCTTTTTTCTTTTTTCCTTCTATTTTATTTTTTCCTTCTTGTTGCTTTTTTCTCTTTTCTTCCTTTTCTTTTTTTTTTTTTTTTTTTTTTTTTTTTTTTTTTTTTTCTTTTTTTCTTTATTTCTCTCCGAAAGCAGGAATAGTTTATTACTCTACATAGGAAGTTTAAATTTTAAATTTATTATAAGGTGTATTTTCATTTTCATATCTAATAGCTTTGGGTTTGTAAAATCAATAGTAACATTAATATATAATTTACGAGTACCTTACTTTTTTGGTTAACTGGAAGTAATAGTTTGGAGTGTTTTTAGTTTTCATACCTGAAATCAAAAACAGGGTGATAGTATAATCAATAGAAGTAAGCCTATACTATTTATAGGAGTAGGCATACTTATGGTTTTTGACTCTGTTGGGAGAAATAGAATGGAGTAGTATTGAATCTACATCTGAAAATAGAAATATTGGGTTACATTTCCAGCAATAGTAGAGATTATATAATTTATAATGAGTAATGTGTTACCGTTTTGGATAAACTGGCCGAAACTGTATAGGAGGGGGGCTATTTTCTTTCCTTCTTTTTGAAAGCAGGAAAATAGTTTATTACTCTACATAAGAAGTTTAAATTTAAATTTTATCATAAGGTGTATTTTCATTTTCATACCTAATAGCTTGATTTGGGTTAGCAAAATCAACAGTAGCTGTAATATATAATTTATCGAGTACCTTACATATTTGGTTTACTGGAAGTAATAGCTTGGAGTGTATTTAGTTTTTATACCTGAAATCAAAATTAGTGTCATAGTATAATCAATAGAAAATTAGAATGGTTAAGTATATAATCTACACCCGTAAGTTGAAATATTGGGTTACGTTACATAGCTATAGATGTGTTTTTAGGATTGTATAATTTATAATGAGTAATGTGCTTACCGTTTGGATAAGCTGGCCAAAACTCTGCTGGGGAGGGGCTACTTATTTCTTTCTTTCTTTCTGAAAGCAGGAATAATAGTTTATTACTCTACATAAGAAGTTTAAATTTGAATTTACTATAAGGTGTACTTTCATTCTCATACCCAATACCTTGATTTGAGTTAGCAAAATCTATATTAGTAGTAATTATATTAGTTAACGAGTACCTTACATTTGGTTAACTGGAAGTAATAGTTTGGAGTGTTTTTAGTTTACATACCTGAAATCAAAAACAGGGTGATAGTATAATCAATAGAAGTAAGCCTATACTATTTATAGGAGTAGGCATACTTATGGTTTTGACTCTGTTGGGAGAAATAGAATGGAGTAGTATTGAATCTACATCTGAAAATAGAAATATTGGGTTACACTTCCAGAAATAGTAGAGATTATATAATTTTATATGAGTAATGTGTTACCGTTTTGGATAAACTGGCCGTAACTGTATAGGAGAGGGGCTATTTTCTCTCCTTCTTTCTGAAAGCAGGAAAATAGTTTATTACTCTACATAAGAAGTTTAAATTTAAATTTATCATAAGGTGTATTTTCATTTTCATACCTAATAGCTTGATTTGGGTTTGCAAAATTAATAGTAGCAGTAATATATAATTTAACGAGTACCTTACATATTTGGTTTACTGGAAGTAATAGCTGGAGTGTATTTAGTTTTTATACCTGAAATCAAAATTAGTGTCATAGTATAATCAATAGAAGATTGTATAATTTACAATGAGTAATGTGCTTACCGTTTGGATAAGTTGGTCACAACTCTGCTGGGGAGGGGCTACTTATTTCTTTCTTTCTTTCTGAAAGCAGGAATAATAGTTTATTACTCTACATAAGAAGTTTAAATTTAAATTTACTATAAGGTGTACTTTCATTCTCATTCCTAATACCTTGATTTGAGTTAGCAAAATCTATATTAGTAGTTATATTTTAGTTAACGAGTACCTTACATTTGGTTAACTGGGAGTATTAGTTTGGAGTGAATTTAGTTTTCATTCCTGTTATCAGAATTGTTGTGATGTTATAATCAATAGAAGTAAGCCTATTCTATTTATGAGGAGTAGGCATACTTATGGCTTTGACTCTGTTGGGAGAAATAGAATGGAGTAGTATTGAATCTACATCTGAAAATAGAAATATTGGGTTACACTTCCAGAAATAGTTGAGATTATATAATTTTATATGAGTAATGTGTTACCGTTTTGGATAGACTGGCCGTAACTGTATAGGAGAGGGGCTATTTTTCTCTCCTTCTTTCTGAAAGCAGGAAAATAGTTTATTACTCTACATAAGATGTTTAAATTTAAATTTATCATAAGGTGTATTTTCATTTTCATACCTAATAGCTTGATTTGGGTTTGCAAAATTAATAGTAGCAGTAATATATAATTTAACGAGTACCTTACATATTTGGTTTACTGGAAGTAATAGCTTGGAGTGTATTTAGTTTTTATACCTGAAATCAAAATTAGTGTCATAGTATAATCAATAGAAGATTGTATAATTTATAATGAGTAATGTGCTTATCGTTTGGATAAGTTGGTCACAACTCTGCTGGGGAGGGGCTACTTATTTCTTTCTTTCTTTCTGAAAGCAGGAATAATAGTTTATTACTCTACATAAGAAGTTTAAATTTGAATTTACTATAAGGGGTACTTTCATTCTCATACCCAATACCTTGACTTGAGCTAGCAAAATCTATATTAGTAGTAATTATACTAGTTAACGAGTACCTTACATTTGGTTAACTGGAAGTATTAGTTGGAGTGAATTTAGTTTTCATTCCTGATTTCAGAATTGTTGTGATGTTATAATCAATAGAAGTAAGCCTATTCTATTTATGAGGAGTAGGTATACCTATGGTTTTGACTCTGTTGGGAGAAATTGAATGGAGTAGTATTGAATCTACATCTGAAAATAGAAATATTGGGTTACATTTCCAGCAATAGTAGAGATTATATAATTTATAATGAATAAGGTGTTACCGTTTTGGATAAACTGGCCGTAACTGTATAGGAGGGGGGCTATTTTCTTTCCTTCTTTTTGAAAGCAGGAAAATAGTTTATTACTCTACATAAGAAGTTTAAATTTAAATTTATCATAAGGTGTATTTTCATTTTCATACCTAATAACTTGATTTGGGTTTGCAAAATTAATAGTAGCAGTAATATATAATTTAACGAGTACCCTACATATTTGGTTTACTGGAAGTAATAGCTTGGAGTGTATTTAGTTTTTATACCTGAAATCAAAATTAGTGTCATAGTATAATCAATAGAAGATTGTATAACTTATAATGAGTAATGTGCTTATCTTTTGGATAAGTTGGTCACAACTCTGCTGGGGAGGGGCTACTTATTTCTTTCTTTCTTTCTGAAAGCAGGAATAATAGTTTATTACTCTACATAAGAAGTTTAAATTTGAATTTACTATAAGGGGTACAGCGCAATGAATAAATTCCATACCTGAAATCAAAAGTGGGCTACTAAGTTAAGCATGATATTGTGTAGGTTTATATAACGTATTTATATTGTGTTTTAATTATTATATAGGTGGGAATATTCACCGGTGCATATTGACAGCTGAGGTTATGTCGTCTGTTGGTGTACGCTGGTGTTGTTATATTCTTATATTAGAGTTGCATTTTGATGCCTGAATGAGTATGTGTTTTGACTACGATACACATTGTTGTATGGTGTTTTATGCAGTTAGATGATGCGACGATGGTAATTATAATGCGGTGGCTTGTGGGTTTTGCAGCGTTGCTGATTTTATTTCTCCATCCGCTGTGACAATTAGCCTTATAATGATTGGCTCGTCGAGCGTTGCAGGAGTGTATAAATAAATAAATTAATTAATTTAAGTAATTAATAACTAATAAAATTAAGTCGTGCTCTGGTGAGGCCTATAAAGAAATACCAATAAAGTTTGTGGTTATATATGAGAGAATATTATGGTGCTTACCGTGCTTGGAGCGTTATCGGTGTTGCGCTGGAAAATTTGTGACGATCGTTCCAGACG
Organism: Bombus campestris; assembly: GCA_905333015.3. Classification (NCBI taxonomy): domain Eukaryota; kingdom Metazoa; phylum Arthropoda; class Insecta; order Hymenoptera; family Apidae; genus Bombus; species Bombus campestris. The sequence goes on along the minus strand of HG995137.1, from coordinate 20,166 downwards.
GAGATTGTACAATATTGTGAGTACTTTTACTTTTGTCAGGTTATGTACTAAGTTTTTCGTTGGCGCTTGCCAATGATGCGTGTTTTTTGTGACAAATGTAGTTTTGTTTGGCACACACTTAGCAATGCTGGGCGTATTGTTACCCAGCTGACACAATTACACACACACGGATACTTTTAGAAATTTTAAAGGAGGTCTATATCGTAGACATAAAGGGTTTGCGGTGATGTCAAGTGTCGTCTACTTGCATTAACCCAGGCGTGGCGTTGCACGATGCGCGTGTAGGGTGCTTCGCTGAGTGGTGGAGTGGCGTCGCCACCCTACGGGTGTGTAAAGAAGATAGGGCTGCTCGACTAGAGTTCCTTTTTAGTGAAATTTTAGTCGGGTCGACCAGAGTTCTATTTTATTTTATTAATTTAATTTAATTTTATTATATTTTATTCTATTTTATTTTTATTTTTATTTTTATTTTATTTTATTTTATTTTATTTTATTTTTATTTTTTATTTTATTTTTACTTTGGTTTAGTTTGGTCTTTCAGTTATTTAAATTATTATTTTTTGGTTAGTATTTTCTTTCTCTTAAACTTTTTTCTTCCTTTCTTTTAAATTTTATAGCTTCTTATTATATTAATTTTCAGTTTAATTTAGTTATTTTCTGTTTTGTTTATTTGTTTACTAGCTTATATAGTACTTTAGTTTTTATTTTCTGCTAGTTAGTTATTTGTATAACATTATTTTCGTTTCTATAAACTATACTTTATTTCTTAGTTATAGTTTAGACTATTTTCAGTTTTCACCGCGTTAGTTTATTTTCAGTCAATTTTTCTTTAATTCTCTTTATTTTCTATATTTATATGTTTATTTGTTACTCGTTTTTACTTATTATTATTTTCTTTCTTTCTTTATTTTCTTTATTTTTCTTTATTTTCTTTATTTTCATTATCAGGTATTTAGTTTCCTAATTTGTTCACTATTAACATTTTGTTTCTAGTATCTCATTTTGTCGTTTTCTCTATTTTATTTTGAGTATTTTTTACTTTTATTCTTTTATTTTGTTATTTTATTTTGTTTTGTTTTATTTTTTATTTTTTCATCAGTTATTATATACTCTCTTTATTTTATGTTATTTTTTTCTGAGTCCGTTATGATATTCAGTCAGTTTAATTTTGTTTGTTTTTCTTTAGTTCAATTTTGATTGGTTTTTTAGCCATGTATTATTTACTTTTCCTATTTTATTTATGTTATTTTATTTATTTCTTTATTTGATTTATTTTGCTTTATTTTATTTTATTTATGGGCTTCTTTATTTTTCTCTAGTTATTTTTGGTTATATTTTATTTTGTTTTTGAATAGAAGTTTCCTCGAGCCGAACCACCCCTCCTTATAGAACTTATTTGAAGTATAATGAATAAGAGGACGCTGTTCGTCACATATGTGTGATAGCGGCTTGTTAGGCTAGCTAATATACGTTGAGCGTCGGTGGGTGCGGGTACTTTGTATGCCGATTCACCCACTTAAATGCAGTCGAGGGAATATTATATGCCGTATTGTATATGTATTTGACGTTGTCTGGTCTGTTGACGATTTGGCGATACTTTGGTTACGAATGGTTTTTTCTTGGATGGTTTTTCACAAGAAACGGTGGTGACTTTGGCTATGTCCATGGACTTATGAGAAAATTAATACTTTAATTATTATGGATAGGTTCGTTAAAGGAAAAAAAAGTACGGCGCAGGGGGTTTCGGAGCCCCCAGGCCCTGTCGGTGATTCGAGTAGCGTCCCAGGCTCGACCCGACAGTCATCTTGCGACTGGACGAGCGACGAGGGGTTGGTCGGTCCCAGGGCCGCCCCCCGTTCGTTAACAAAGACCGGGGACCATATAGTCAATACTCCTCCGTTGGCGGGAGGTGGGAAAGAAATCTGCATCCTGGATTCAGACGAAGAGACTTCTAGTCTTGGAGGGGAGATGTCATCGGCGAAGCGCGTAGTTGCGGCATCCAGGAAGAAGGGGGAAGCGAGGGCCTTCGAGCCTAGACCCAAGTTGGCTAGAAGCCCTGGAGAGCGTAGAGTTACGAGATCCAAAGGAGTGGCGGCAGGTGGAGCATCCAGCGATATAACCTCGACGGGTGGCTCTGCTAGCGACGGATCTCTTGGGCCTTCTGCCGGGCTCTACGACATAGGGGATCTCAGTGAGGCGATGACAAATGTTACGGGTCAACTAGAAGATGGGAGCGAGGGCGATGAGGGGGTGTCTGGGGCGGCGGACATCCGTTATCTGTTCGGTTGCTTCGTCGAAGTAATCCGAAATCTTGGTGCCTGTCGTTCAAGAATGGCGGAGATGGAGATCAGGGATATGGCGATAGCCAAATATCTCAGGATGGCGGAGGCCAATGTCGAGAAGGCCGCCGTGAGGCTGAAAAGGACGAATTTTCGGTTCCTTAAAAGGCCAGTCGAAGTCTCCACGCAAACTTCTCCGTTCAGAGTGGAGTCTGAAAATAGGCCGAAGTGGAAGAAGGTGTCGCCTCCGGACATGGGGATAGAGTCGAAGAGGAAGAGGAGCGGAGGTGGGAGATCTTATGCAGAGATATGTGGGTCGACGGCAACCGGAGCCGTCATTCGTGACCAAGCCTCTTGTGAACCCGGCGCGTGGACGATCAAGAGCAGCAGAAGAGCCGCGAGGTCGGAAAGGAAGAGGGTCGAAGCCGATAAGGGGACCGCCAGACCGCCTCCATCTAGTGTTGGCGGTCCCAGGATAGTGAAGCCGCGGAATAGGCCTGAGGCCATCCTTGTCAGGTTTGACAAGAAGAAGAGGTGGATCCAGGCCTATCAGGATCTCACGGTGGCCAAGGATGTCCTTGGGGCTAGTACGAGGATCCGGAAGACGAAGACCGGGGACATCCTCTTGGAAATGAAGGCGGGCACTAAGATCGACTCCGCCGCTACCGAGATAAACAGATTGGTTGGGGACAAGCTCCGCGCGGTACCCTTGAAAGACAGGGTATCCGTGGAGGTGAGAGATATCGATCCCTTGACGAGCAAAGACGAGCTCGTCAAGGCGATGAGAACTCAGATGAAGATCAAGGAGGAGGACCAAGTGTTGGTTAAGGCGATGAGTTTGGCCCCGTGGGGGACTCAATCGGCGATTGTTATGCTCCCGAAGGTGTACCTTGCTGGCGAAGGCGCTAGGATCCGTACTGGATTAACCATTGCGACGGTGAGGATGTTGGCCAACGTAACCAGGTGTTACAAATGTCACCAGGTTGGCCACATCGCAAGGGACTGCAAGGCAAGTTGCCCCGGAAAGGAAGTGTGCCGCAAATGTGGCGGCACGGACCATACGATCGCGCAGTGCAAAAATCGGCCACACTGCGCGACATGTAGCAGAGATAAAGGAGCTAGGAGCGACCACGTCACCGGGTCGCTGGCCTGCCCTAGGTATAGAAATATACTTAGGGGGGTCGAGAAGGGCTCTTAGCCTCCTTGAGAAGGAAGATGGTATCGAAGAGCAGATGAACGCCGAGAGGGGGTCCGCCGAAGTAATGCCTTAGTTGCGGTTCCGGCGGATCCCTTGTTCAAGTGGTGAAGTGGAAGAGGAGGGGTTTTTAGTGGGTATGGGTTGGCCGAGTCCCACATAACCCAGGGACTTAGGTCTCTGGGAATGCGTAACTGCATTTTCCCCTCCTCGTTAAACAAAAAAAAAAAAAAAAAAAAAAAAAAAAAAAAAAAAAAAAGGTTGGGGTTAGGTTGGGGTTAGGTTGGGGTTAGGTTGGGGTTAGGTTGGGGTTAGGTTGGGGTTAGGTTGGGGTTAGGTTGGGGTTAGGTTGGGGTTAGGTTGGGGTTAGGTTGGGGTTAGGTTGGGGTTAGGTTGGGGTTAGGTTGGGGTTAGGTTGGGGTTAGGTTGGGGTTAGGTTGGGGTTAGGTTGGGGTTAGGTTGGGGTTAGGTTGGGTTAGGTTGGGGTTAGGTTGGGGTTAGGTTGGGGTTAGGTTGGGGTTAGGTTGGGGTTAGGTTGGGGTTAGGTTGGGGTTAGGTTGGGGTTAGGTTGGGGTTAGGTTGGGGTTAGGTTGGGGTTAGGTTGGGGTTAGGTTGGGGTTAGGTTGGGGTTAGGTTGGGGTTAGGTTGGGGTTAGGTTGGGGTTAGGTTGGGGTTAGGTTGGGGTTAGGTTGGGGTTAGGTTGGGGTTAGGTTGGGGTTAGGTTGGGGTTAGGTTGGGGTTAGGTTGGGGTTAGGTTGGGGTTAGGTTGGGGTTAGGTTGGGGTTAGGTTGGGGTTAGGTTGGGGTTAGGTTGGGGTTAGGTTGGGGTTAGGTTGGGGTTAGGTTGGGGTTAGGTTGGGGTTAGGTTGGGGTTAGGTTGGGGTTAGGTTGGGGTTAGGTTGGGGTTAGGTTGGGGTTAGGTTGGGGTTAGGTTGGGGTTAGGTTGGGGTTAGGTTGGGGTTAGGTTGGGGTTAGGTTGGGGTTAGGTTGGGGTTAGGTTGGGGTTAGGTTGGGGTTAGGTTGGGGTTAGGTTGGGGTTAGGTTAAAGGCGACTGGGTCGAAAAAGGAGATAAGGAGTGAAGCCCGGAAATCTAGAAACGGGTCTAACATTTCGTTGGAGGAGGTTTCCGAGAAGTTACGTAGTTATGGTACGTCCGTATCTTCACCCGGAAATAAAGGAGCGAGCGGGGGCAGGGATTTCAGCCCATCCCTTAGTCCGTTTGAGCCAAGTAGGAGGCTGCAGAGGACCCCAGAGGGGGTTCGTAAAACCGATAGAGTGGCCGGGAAGGAGAATGAGGGTCCGCGGGCGGAGAATGGGAAGAAAAAGAGCCCGCCAGTGCCGGCGGACAGAAGTAAAACCGGCAGTATTAAAACGGCCAGGTCGGTGATAGGGAGAGAGCCTGGTGCCGTTGGGGAGGTGATGGGAAATGGTAACTCAGCGGATTGTGCTGAGTGCGTAGTGATAAGGAAGGAGGAGTGGATCGCGATGCGGGACATTATAATGGAGGCCTACCAGGAGATAAATGCGATAATCGGCAGATTACACGTGTTATCCAGGATGGACCCGAAAATTCGCCAGCGGGCTCTAGCCGTTCGCGATAAGGCGAACGAATGCTGGGATAGGTTGGGGAAGTCCATGGCTGTAGAGCGAAGGATCAAGGTGGGAAGGGAAGTGGCCCAGAAGACGGTGAATACGTCGACACAGACCCCCTCTCGGGAAGGTGTGGCTGGTAAAACGGACAGCATGGATAGAAACTCCTCTTTCCTCGAGACTGGCGGGAAGAGGAAAAATGTGTCCCCCCCGTTGAGGGAAATACAGGGACGGTCTTGAAGAGGAGCAGGAGAGGTGCGGCCTCCTACGCGTCGGCGTGCGGGTCAGCCAGTCGGGGTCAACCAGACCGGTTTGATAACGAGGCGAGTGACTCGGGTGGAGAATGGCGTGAAGTCATCAGCCGCAGAGAGAAGAGGCGTGCAAATGCCAGGATGCGGGCTGAGGAAGGGGACGAACCTCGGCGTGTTGATGTCCGGGGAGGCAGGCCCATCAGGAAGAAGGTTAGACCTGAGGCTCTTCTGGTTAAGGTGGGAGAAGGCCAAGATTGGCTGGAGACCTACAGAGGCCTCTTGTGTGCTAGGGATGCGCTGGACGATAGCATTGGCGTCAGAAAGACTCGGAAAGGCGACATCCTGGTGGAGCTGAAGGTGGGTGCGAAGGGTGATGAAGTTGCTGGTAGAATCAGGGAGTCGACTGATGGAAAGATCGCGGTCTCCCACCTCCAGAAAAGAGTCACCCTGGAGATCAAGGACATTGACCCCCTGGAAACGAGGGAGGACCTGGTTAGGGATCTAATCAGGGGTCTCCAAACGGGGGATGAAAAGGATGTGGTGGTCAAGACATTGAGAGCGGCACCTTGGGGTACGCAGACGGCGATCGTCGTGGTACCCGAGGGTCTCGTGAAAGCGGAAACGTGGAGGAGCAAGATAAGGACGGGCTTCACGATTGCCACTATGAAGATCCTCCCCAGGATAACGAGATGCTATAGGTGCCACGAGATCGGGCACCTGGCCATGGGGTGTAAGGTGTTGGGCCCTGGGAAGGAGAGATGTCGGAGATGTGGAGGTGCTGACCACGGGATTGCGGGATGTACCAACGCACCCATGTGTGTTTGGTGCAGCAGAAGTGGAGTGGGTCGGTTTGACCATGTCATGGGGTCTTTCGCGTGCCCCACCTATAGGAGTTATTTAAGTAGTGGGGGTAGTGGAGGTCGCAAAGCCTGAAGGTGCTACAGGTGAACCTTAATAGGAGTAGGCTGGCGCAAGAATTGTTCCAGCAGTTTGCGTGGGAGCGCCGGGTGGATGTGGTGCTGATCTCGGAGCCCAACAGGCAGCACCCCTTCTGGTACAACGATACTAAGGGGGACGCGTCCATCTGGGTCACGAGGTTCAACGGTCTCCACCCCAGCGAAGATACAGTTGCTGCGGACGATGGAATGGTGGGAATCGAGGTCGGGGAAACATATTGCGTGAGTGGTTACTGCTCACCCAACGTACCCCTGGCCACCTTCGAAGATTATGTCGGCAGGCTGGATCGTGTGTTGGTGTCATCGGCGAAGAATGAGAAGTGTACCATTGTCGCGGGTGACTTCAATGCAAAGTCGAAGGCCTGGGGTGGCAACACAACCGATACCAGAGGGAGGGTGCTGTCCGAGGCGCTACAAAAAAATCGTCTGGCTCCTATTAGGGTCGGTCCCGGTCCGACCTTTCAAAGAGGCTCCAGGGCGAGTTTCCTCGACGTTACAAGCGTCAACAGCAAGCTGCGTGAGAGGCACATACTTTCGGTGGTGGTGGACGAGTATAATGGGTCCGACCACAAGTATGTGCTTCATAAGTTCAAAAAGGAGCAGAGGAGCAGTTCGAGGTTCACTCGAAAGTACGCGACGAAGGACATGGTGCCGGAAGTAGTTATAAGAAACTTTGACGACGCGAAGGCGAGATTCCGAGGTCAAGACGACTCGCTCCAGAAGACCTTGGAGATGACTTGCGAGAATTCGCTGAAGAAGGTTCGCCCACCTAGAGGGAGTAGGAACCCAAACTACTGGTGGAATGAGGAGATTGCTCGGCTGCGCGAGATTGCGAAGTCGAAGAGACGGAGGGCGCAGGTTGCCGTGAAGAGGAAGGATGTGGGCGCCGATCAGAAGAGGGTGGAATACAAGAGGGCCAAAAGAGATCTGAGGTCCGCCATCTTCTATAGTAAGAAGATGGCTTGGAAGAAGTTCACCGCCACTCTCGACCGAGACCCGTGGGGCTTGCCGTACAAGACGGTTATTGCCAGGCTTAAGGCGGCTAAGCCTTACGTAAGTCTCGGAAGGGGGCAGGCGGAGAAGATCATCGATACCCTCTTCATAACGGAGGATTGTGGCGTGCTGGATTGCGGGAACGGCAGTGGTGACGCCGGGGGGATGACCGCCGTCGGAGAACTGATCCAGCCGGGCGATCTCAGCAGAGCGGTGGCCCGCTTGAAGGTGAAGAAGGCAGTGGGCGTGGACGGGATACCTGGGTCCATAATAAAGCTCATTCACCATCATAGAGCGCAGGATCTGCTGGCCATGGTGAATTTTATTTATGAGAATGGCAGAATACCGGCCAGTTGGAAGGTGGCCAGGTTGATCCTGCTAAATAAGCCCGGTAAAGACCCTAGGCTCCCGTCGTCGTACCGGCCCATTAGCGTGCTCCCCTCGATGAGCAAGGTTTGGGAGTACACGCTAAAGTGGGCCATCGAGAAGGAGATTGGCATGGATCCATTCCATCCAAACCAGTTTGGGTTCCGAAGGGGGAGGTGCACCGTTGACGCGATTATGAGGGTGACTAGGTTCGCCGAGACCTGCCGGAAGAAGAGGCTGGTCTGCGTCCTGATGTGCGTTGATATAAAAAACGCCTTCAACACGCTCAGTTGGGACGCGATCATGCAGGAGGTGAGGCGTAGGGGTCTCTCTCATGGTTTGACGAGGGTTCTCGGAAACTACTTGCAAGATCGATATGTAGTTTTCGAGAGTCCGAGCGGTACGGTGACTAGGAAGATTTACGGCGGGGTCCCACAGGGTTCGGTAGTGGGTCCCATGCTGTGGAATATCGTGTACGATGGTCTGTTGACCAGATTTGATAATTTGGTTAACGCTAAAGCGTTAGCATTCGCGGACGATCTTGCCATTCTGGTGGGCCTGAAGAGGACGGAGAGGGTGGAGAGCGTCTTGAGCCCTCTCATGAAGACGATCACCACCTGGTGTAATAACACGGGCCTCCGAATAGCGGGCGAAAAGACGGAGATCATTATGTTGACGGGGATGAGGGTCCCGAAGATTTTGGACGTGTGTTTGGTGGGAACGACGCTGTCTACGCGCGATACAGTAAAGTATCTCGGTGTCGTGCTGGACAGCAGAAGAACATTTACCCAGCATATTGTGGCGGTCTGCGCCCGTGCGGACGCAGTCGTGGGGGCCATTAGGGGCCTCCTGCCGAATGTGAACGGCCCCTCCAATGCCTGTAGGAGGCTTTACTACCGGGTATGGGAGTCGGTCGTGTTATACGCATCACCGGCGTGGAAGGATGCGCTGCATATGTCCAAGAATATCGAGGAACTCCGGAGGGCTCAGCGAAGTGCGCTGATTGGCACCTCGACGGCGTACAGGACCGTTTCTCATGCGGCCCTGTGCGTGCTGACTGGGACGATGCCAATCCAGATTCGGGCTCGTTGGAGATGGAAGGAGTACGAGGCAAGGAAATCTGCCAGAAGCAATCCTGAAGAGCCGGAGGTATTTTCCGCTCGGTTGGCCAGATTGGAAGTGGAAGCAGTCGATGACTGGAGGAGGGAATGGTCACAATATAACGCTGAAAATTGGACCAGGAGGCTGATCGGAGATGGAGCTATCCTTTGGAAGAGGAACAGGGATATTGATCATTATACCATGCAGCTGCTTACAGGGCATGGTATATTTAATCAATATCGCCTGAGGATCGGCAAAGAAACGACCAATAGTTGCTGGGATTGCGGAGCGAGCCCGGACGACGCTGAACATGTGATACTGAGTTGCCCTAGGTGGGCTATGCAGCGCACCATGTTGGAAAATATGGTGGGAAGAAGACTCGAGGTGGAGAACATCGTCAGTATAGTCACGGCCGATGACCGTATCTGGAAGTATTTTAGGGCCTTCTGCGGGCTGGCGATGAGGGCCAGGCAGACGAAGGAGAAGGAGTTGGAGCGGTCTCGAAGAGAAGGACGAAGCGGTCGCCTTGGTGGCAGCTGAATTGGAGGAGTTGCTAGTGGACGAGCTGGAAATCCAGTAATAGATTTTTGATGGAACACCTACAGGGACCCGCCGAAGTAATGCCTTTGTTGCGGTCCCGGCGGATCCCTTGTTCATTGAAGAAGTGGAAGAGGAGGGGTTTTTAGTGGGTATGGCGATGACATCTGGCCGAGTCCCACATAACCCACGGTTTCAGGCCGTGGGTATGCGTAATTGCATTTTCCCCTCCTCGTTAAACAAAAAAAAAAAAAAAAAAAAAAAAAAAAAAAAAAAAAAAAAGGTTGGGGTTAGGTTGGGGTTAGGTTGGGGTTAGGTTGGGGTTAGGTTGGGGTTAGGTTGGGGTTAGGTTGGGGTTAGGTTGGGGTTAGGTTGGGGTTAGGTTGGGGTTAGGTTGGGGTTAGGTTGGGGTTAGGTTGGGGTTAGGTTGGGGTTAGGTTGGGGTTAGGTTGGGGTTAGGTTGGGGTTAGGTTGGGGTTAGGTTGGGGTTAGGTTGGGGTTAGGTTGGGGTTAGGTTGGGGTTAGGTTGGGGTTAGGTTGGGGTTAGGTTGGGGTTAGGTTGGGGTTAGGTTGGGGTTAGGTTGGGGTTAGGTTGGGGTTAGGTTGGGGTTAGGTTGGGGTTAGGTTGGGGTTAGGTTGGGGTTAGGTTGGGGTTAGGTTGGGGTTAGGTTGGGGTTAGGTTGGGGTTAGGTTGGGGTTAGGTTGGGGTTAGGTTGGGGTTAGGTTGGGGTTAGGTTGGGGTTAGGTTGGGGTTAGGTTGGGGTTAGGTTGGGGTTAGGTTGGGGTTAGGTTGGGGTTAGGTTGGGGTTAGGTTGGGGTTAGGTTGGGGTTAGGTTGGGGTTAGGTTGGGGTTAGGTTGGGGTTAGGTTGGGGTTAGGTTGGGGTTAGGTTGGGGTTAGGTTGGGGTTAGGTTGGGGTTAGGTTGGGGTTAGGTTGGGGTTAGGTTGGGGTTAGGTTGGGGTTAGGTTGGGGTTAGGTTGGGGTTAGGTTGGGGTTAGGTTGGGGTTAGGTTGGGGTTAGGTTGGGGTTAGGTTGGGGTTAGGTTGGGGTTAGGTTGGGGTTAGGTTGGGGTTAGGTTGGGGTTAGGTTGGGGTTAGGTTGGGGTTAGGTTGGGGTTAGGTTGGGGTTAGGTTGGGGTTAGGTTGGGGTTAGGTTGGGGTTAGGTTGGGGTTAGGTTGGGGTTAGGTTGGGGTTAGGTTGGGGTTAGGTTGGGGTTAGGTTGGGGTTAGGTTGGGGTTAGGTTGGGGTTAGGTTGGGGTTAGGTTGGGGTTAGGTTGGGGTTAGGTTGGGGTTAGGTTGGGGTTAGGTTGGGGTTAGGTTGGGGTTAGGTTGGGGTTAGGTTGGGGTTAGGTTGGGGTTAGGTTGGGGTTAGGTTGGGGTTAGGTTGGGGTTAGGTTGGGGTTAGGTTGGGGTTAGGTTGGGGTTAGGTTGGGGTTAGGTTGGGGTTAGGTTGGGGTTAGGTTGGGGTTAGGTTGGGGTTAGGTTGGGGTTAGGTTGGGGTTAGGTTGGGGTTAGGTTGGGGTTAGGTTGGGGTTAGGTTGGGGTTAGGTTGGGGTTAGGTTGGGGTTAGGTTGGGGTTAGGTTGGGGTTAGGTTGGGGTTAGGTTGGGGTTAGGTTGGGGTTAGGTTGGGGTTAGGTTGGGGTTAGGTTGGGGTTAGGTTGGGGTTAGGTTGGGGTTAGGTTGGGGTTAGGTTGGGGTTAGGTTGGGGTTAGGTTGGGGTTAGGTTGGGGTTAGGTTGGGGTTAGGTTGGGGTTAGGTTGGGGTTAGGTTGGGGTTAGGTTGGGGTTAGGTTGGGGTTAGGTTGGGGTTAGGTTGGGGTTAGGTTGGGGTTAGGTTGGGGTTAGGTTGGGGTTAGGTTGGGGTTAGGTTGGGGTTAGGTTGGGGTTAGGTTGGGGTTAGGTTGGGGTTAGGTTGGGGTTAGGTTGGGGTTAGGTTGGGGTTAGGTTGGGGTTAGGTTGGGGTTAGGTTGGGGTTAGGTTGGGGTTAGGTTGGGGTTAGGTTGGGGTTAGGTTGGGGTTAGGTTGGGGTTAGGTTGGGGTTAGGTTGGGGTTAGGTTGGGGTTAGGTTGGGGTTAGGTTGGGGTTAGGTTGGGGTTAGGTTGGGGTTAGGTTGGGGTTAGGTTGGGGTTAGGTTGGGGTTAGGTTGGGGTTAGGTTGGGGTTAGGTTGGGGTTAGGTTGGGGTTAGGTTGGGGTTAGGTTGGGGTTAGGTTGGGGTTAGGTTGGGGTTAGGTTGGGGTTAGGTTGGGGTTAGGTTGGGGTTAGGTTGGGGTTAGGTTGGGGTTAGGTTGGGGTTAGGTTGGGGTTAGGTTGGGGTTAGGTTGGGGTTAGGTTGGGGTTAGGTTGGGGTTAGGTTGGGGTTAGGTTGGGGTTAGGTTGGGGTTAGGTTGGGGTTAGGTTGGGGTTAGGTTGGGGTTAGGTTGGGGTTAGGTTGGGGTTAGGTTGGGGTTAGGTTGGGGTTAGGTTGGGGTTAGGTTGGGGTTAGGTTGGGGTTAGGTTGGGGTTAGGTTGGGGTTAGGTTGGGGTTAGGTTGGGGTTAGGTTGGGGTTAGGTTGGGGTTAGGTTGGGGTTAGGTTGGGGTTAGGTTGGGGTTAGGTTGGGGTTAGGTTGGGGTTAGGTTGGGGTTAGGTTGGGGTTAGGTTGGGGTTAGGTTGGGGTTAGGTTGGGGTTAGGTTGGGGTTAGGTTGGGGTTAGGTTGGGGTTAGGTTGGGGTTAGGTTGGGGTTAGGTTGGGGTTAGGTTGGGGTTAGGTTGGGGTTAGGTTGGGGTTAGGTTGGGGTTAGGTTGGGGTTAGGTTGGGGTTGGGTTGGGGTTAGGTTGGGGTTAGGTTGGGGTTAGGTTGGGGTTAGGTTGGTTAGGTTAGGTTGGGGTTAGGTTGGGGTTAGGTTGGGGTTAGGTTGGGGTTAGGTTGGGGTTAGGTTGGGGTTAGGTTGGGGTTAGGTTGGGGTTAGGTTGGGGTTAGGTTGGGGTTAGGTTGGGGTTAGGTTGGGGTTAGGTTGGGGTTAGGTTGGGGTTAGGTTGGGGTTAGGTTGGGGTTAGGTTGGGGTTAGGTTGGGGTTAGGTTGGGGTTAGGTTGGGGTTAGGTTGGGGTTAGGTTGGGGTTAGGTTGGGGTTAGGTTGGGGTTAGGTTGGGGTTAGGTTGGGGTTAGGTTGGGGTTAGGTTGGGGTTAGGTTGGGGTTAGGTTGGGGTTAGGTTGGGGTTAGGTTGGGGTTAGGTTGGGGTTAGGTTGGGGTTAGGTTGGGGTTAGGTTGGGGTTAGGTTGGGGTTAGGTTGGGGTTAGGTTGGGGTTAGGTTGGGGTTAGGTTGGGGTTAGGTTGGGGTTAGGTTGGGGTTAGGTTGGGGTTAGGTTGGGGTTAGGTTGGGGTTAGGTTGGGGTTAGGTTGGGGTTAGGTTGGGGTTAGGTTGGGGTTAGGTTGGGGTTAGGTTGGGGTTAGGTTGGGGTTAGGTTGGGGTTAGGTTGGGGTTAGGTTGGGGTTAGGTTGGGGTTAGGTTGGGGTTAGGTTGGGGTTAGGTTGGGGTTAGGTTGGGGTTAGGTTGGGGTTAGGTTGGGGTTAGGTTGGGGTTAGGTTGGGGTTAGGTTGGGGTTAGGTTGGGGTTAGGTTGGGGTTAGGTTGGGGTTAGGTTGGGGTTAGGTTGGGGTTAGGTTGGGGTTAGGTTGGGGTTAGGTTGGGGTTAGGTTGGGGTTAGGTTGGGGTTAGGTTGGGGTTAGGTTGGGGTTAGGTTGGGGTTAGGTTGGGGTTAGGTTGGGGTTAGGTAGGGGTTAGGTTGGGGTTAGGTTGGGGTTAGGTTGGGGTTAGGTTGGGGTTAGGTTGGGGTTAGGTTGGGGTTAGGTTGGGGTTAGGTTGGGGTTAGGTTGGGGTTAGGTTGGGGTTAGGTTGGGGTTAGGTTGGGGTTAGGTTGGGGTTAGGTTGGGGTTAGGTTGGGGTTAGGTTGGGGTTAGGTTGGGGTTAGGTTGGGGTTAGGTTGGGGTTAGGTTGGGGTTAGGTTGGGGTTAGGTTGGGGTTAGGTTGGGGTTAGGTTGGGGTTAGGTTGGGGTTAGGTTGGGGTTAGGTTGGGGTTAGGTTGGGGTTAGGTTGGGGTTAGGTTGGGGTTAGGTTGGGGTTAGGTTGGGGTTAGGTTGGGGTTAGGTTGGGGTTAGGTTGGGGTTAGGTTGGGGTTAGGTTGGGGTTAGGTTGGGGTTAGGTTGGGGTTAGGTTGGGGTTAGGTTGGGGTTAGGTTGGGGTTAGGTTGGGGTTAGGTTGGGGTTAGGTTGGGGTTAGGTTGGGGTTAGGTTGGGGTTAGGTTGGGGTTAGGTTGGGGTTAGGTTGGGGTTAGGTTGGGGTTAGGTTGGGGTTAGGTTAGGTTAGGTTAGGTTGGGGTTAGGTTGGGGTTAGGTTGGGGTTAGGTTGGGGTTAGGTTGGGGTTAGGTTGGGGTTAGGTTGGGGTTAGGTTGGGGTTAGGTTGGGGTTAGGTTGGGGTTAGGTTGGGGTTAGGTTGGGGTTAGGTTGGGGTTAGGTTGGGGTTAGGTTGGGGTTAGGTTGGGGTTAGGGTTAGGTTGGGGTTAGGTTGGGGTTAGGTTGGGGTTAGGTTGGGGTTAGGTTGGGGTTAGGTTGGGGTTAGGTTGGGGTTAGGTTGGGGTTAGGTTGGGGTTAGGTTGGGGTTAGGTTGGGGTTAGGTTAGGTTGGGGTTAGGTTGGGGTTAGGTTGGGGTTAGGTTGGGGTTAGGTTGGGGTTAGGTTGTGAATTTAGTTTTCATTCCTGTAATCAGAATTGTTGTGATGTTATAATCAATAGAAGTAAGCCTATTCTATTTATGAGGAGTAGGCATACTTATGGCTTTGACTCTGTTGGGAGAAATAGAATGGAGTAGTATTGAATCTACATCTGAAAATAGAAATATTGGGTTACACTTCCAGAAATAGTAGAGATTATATAATTTTATATGAGTAATGTGTTACCGTTTTGGATAAACTGGCCATAACTGTATAGGAGAGGGGCTATTTTCTCTCCTTCTTTCTGAAAGCAGGAAAATAGTTTATTACTCTACATAAGAAGTTTAAATTTAAATTTATCATAAGGTGTATTTTCATTTTCATACCTAATAGCTTGATTTGGGTTTGCAAAATTAATAGTAGCAGTAATATATAATTTAACGAGTACCTTACATATTTGGTTTACTGGAAGTAATAGCTTGGAGTATATTTAGTTTTTATACCTGAAATCAAAATTAGTGTCATAGTATAATCAATAGAAGATTGTATAATTTATAATGAGTAATGTGCTTACCGTTTGGATAAGTTGGTCACAACTCTGCTGGGGAGGGGCTACTTATTTCTTTCTTTCTTTCTGAAAGCAGGAATAATAGTTTATTACTCTACATAAGAAGTTTAAATTTAAATTTACTATAAGGTGTACTTTCATTCTCATACCCAATACCTTGATTTGAGTTAGCAAAATCTATATTAGTAGTAATTATATTAGTTAACGAGTACCTTACATTTGGTTAACTGGATGTAATAGTTTGGAGTGTTTTTAGTTTACATACCTGAAATCAAAAACAGGGTGATAGTATAATCAATAGAAGTAAGCCTATACTATTTATAGGAGTAGGCATACTTATGGTTTTGACTCTGTTGGGAGAAATAGAATGGAGTAGTATTGAATCTACATCTGAAAATAGAAATATTGGGTTACATTTCCAGAAATAGTAGAGATTATATAATTTTATATGAGTAATGTGTTACCGTTTTGGATAAACTGGCCGTAACTGTATAGGAGAGGGGCTATTTTCTCTCCTTCTTTCTGAAAGCAGGAAAATAGTTTATTACTCTACATAAGAAGTTTAAATTTAATTTATTATAAGGTGTATTTTCATTTTCATACCTAATAGCTTGATTTGGGTTTGCAAAATTAATAGTAGCAGTAATATATAATTTAACGAGTACCTTACATATGTGGTTTACTGGAAGTAATAGCTTGGAGTGTATTTAGTTTTTATACCTGAAATCAAAATTAGTGTCATAGTATAATCAATAGAAGATTGTATAATTTATAATGAGTAATGTGCTTACCGTTTGGATAAGTTGGTCATAACTCTGCTGGGGAGGGGCTACTTATTTCTTTCTTTCTTTCTGGAAGCAGGAATAATAGTTTATTACTCTACATAAGAAGTTTAAATTTAAATTTACTATAAGGGGTACAGCGCAATGAATAAATTCCATACCTGAAATCAAAAGTGGGCTACTAAGTTAAGCATGATATTGTGTAGGTTTATATAACGTATTTATATTGTGTTTTAATTATTATATAGGTGGGAATATTCACCGGTGCATATTGACAGCTGAGGTTATGTCGTCTGTTGGTGTACGCTGGTGTTGTTATATTCTTATATTAGAGTTGCATTTTGATGCCTGAATGAGTATGTGTTTTGACTACGATACACATTGTTGTATGGTGTTTTATGCAGTTAGATGATGCGACGATGGTAATTATAATGCGGTGGCTTGTGGGTTTTGCAGCGTTGCTGATTTTATTTCTCCATCCGCTGTGACAATTAGCCTTATAATGATTGGCTCGTCGAGCGTTGCAGGAGTGTATAAATAAATAAATTAATTAATTTAAGTAATTAATAATTAATAAAATTAAGTCGTGCTCTGGTGAGGCCTATAAAGAAATACCAATAAAGTTTGTGGTTATATATGAGAGAATATTATGGTGCTTACCGTGCTTGGAGCGTTATCGGTGTTGCGCTGGAAAATTTGTGACGATCGTTCCAGACGGAGATTGTACAATATTGTGAGTACTTTTACTTTTGTCAGGTTATGTACTAAGTTTTTCGTTGGCGCTTGCCAATGATGCGTGTTTTTTGTGACAAATGTAGTTTTGTTTGGCACACACTTAGCAATGCTGGGCGTATTGTTACCCAGCTGACACAATTACACACACACGGATACTTTTAGAAATTTTAAAGGAGGTCTATATCGTAGACATAAAGGGTTTGCGGTGATGTCAAGTGTCGTCTACTTGCATTAACCTAGGCGTGGCGTTGCACGATGCGCGTGTAGGGTGCTTCGCTGAGTGGTGGAGTGGCGTCGCCACCCTACGGGTGTGTAAAGAAGATAGGGCTGCTCGACTAGAGTTCCTTTTTTTGAAATTTTAGTCGGGTCGACCAGAGTTCTTACTTTATTTCTTAGTTATAGTTTAGACTATTTTCAGTTTTCACCGCGTTAGTTTATTTTCAGTCAATTTTTCTTTAATTCTCTTTATTTTCTATATTTATATGTTTATTTGTTACTCGTTTTTACTTATTATTATTTTCTTTCTTTCTTTATTTTCTTTATTTTTCTTTATTTTCTTTATTTTTATCAGGTATTTAGTTTCCTAATTTGTTCACTATTAACATTTTGTTTCTAGTATCTTATTTTGTCGTTTTCTCTATTTTATTTTGAGTATTTTTTACTTTTATTCTTTTATTTTGTTATTTTATTTTGTTTTATTTTTTATTTTTTCATCAGTTATTATATACTTTCTTTATTTTATGTTATTTTTTCCTGATTCCGTTATGATATTCAGTCAGTTTAATTTTGTTTGTTTTTCTTTAGTTCAATTTTGATTGGTTTTTTAGCCATGTATTATTTACTTTTCCTATTTTATTTATGTTATTTTATTTATTTCTTTATTTGATTTATTTTGCTTTATTTTATTTTATTTATGGGCTTCTTTATTTTTTCTCTAGTTATTTTTGGTTATATTTTATTTTGTTTTTGAATAGAAGTTTCCTCGAGCCGAACCACCCCTCCTTATAGAACTTATTTGAAGTATAATGAATAAGAGGACGCTGTTCGTCACATATGTGTGATAGCGGCGTGTTAGGCTAGCTAATATACGTTGAGCGTCGGTGGGTGCGGGTACTTTGTATGCCGATTCACCCACTTAAATGCAGTCGAGGGAATATTATATGCCGTATTGTATATGTATTTGACGTTGTCTGGTCTGTTGACGATTTGGCGATACTTTGGTTACGAATGGTTTTTTCTTGGATGGTTTTTCACAAGAAACGGTGGTGACTTTGGCTATGTCCATGGACTTATGAGAAAATTAATACTTTAATTATTATGGATAGGTTCGTTAAAGGAATAAAAAGTACGGCGCAGGGGGTTTCGGAGCCCCCAGGCCCTGTCGGTGATTCGAGTAGCGTCCCAGGCTCGACCCGACAGTCATCTTGCGACTGGACGAGCGACGAGGGGTTGGTCGGTCCCAGGGCCGCCCCCCGTTCGTTAACAAAGACCGGGGACCATATAGTCAATACTCCTCCGTTGGCGGGAGGTGGGAAAGAAATCTGCATCCTGGATTCAGACGAAGAGACTTCTAGTCTTGGAGGGGAGATGTCATCGGCGAAGCGCGTAGTTGCGGCATCCAGGAAGAAGGGGGAAGCGAGGGCCTTCGAGCCTAGACCCAAGGTGGCTAGAAGCCCTGGAGAGCGTAGAGTTACGAGATCCAAAGGAGTGGCGGCAGGTGGAGCATCCAGCGATATAACCTCGACGGGTGGCTCTGCTAGCGACGGATCTCTTGGGCCTTCTGCCGGGCTCTACGACATAGGGGATCTCAGTGAGGCGATGACAAATGTTACGGGTCAACTAGAAGATGGGAGCGAGGGCGATGAGGGGGTGTCTGGGGCGGCGGACATCCGTTATCTGTTCGGTTGCTTCGTCGAAGTAATCCGAAATCTTGGTGCCTGTCGTTCAAGAATGGCGGAGATGGAGATCAGGGATATGGCGATAGCCAAATATCTCAGGATGGCGGAGGCCAATGTCGAGAAGGCCGCCGTGAGGCTGAAAAGGACGAATTTTCGGTTCCTTAAAAGGCCAATCGAAGTCTCCACGCAAACTTCTCCGTTCAAAGTGGAGTCTGAAAATAGGCCGAAGAGGAAGAAGGTGTCGCCTCCGGACATGGGGATAGAGTCGAAGAGGAAGAGGAGCGGAGGTGGGAGATCTTATGCAGAGATATGTGGGTCGACGGCAACCGGAGCCGTCATTCGTGACCAAGCCTCTTGTGAACCCGGCGCGTGGACGATCAAGAGCAGCAGAAGAGCCGCGAGGTCGGAAAGGAAGAGGGTCGAAGCCGATAAGGGGACCGCCAGACCGCCTCCATCTAGTGTTGGCGGTCCCAGGATAGTGAAGCCGCGGAATAGGCCTGAGGCCATCCTTGTCAGGTTTGACAAGAAGAAGAGGTGGATCCAGGCCTATCAGGATCTCACGGTGGCCAAGGATGTCCTTGGGGCTAGTACGAGGATCCGGAAGACGAAGACCGGGGACATCCTCTTGGAAATGAAGGCGGGCACTAAGATCGACTCCGCCGCTACCGAGATAAACAGATTGGTTGGGGACAAGCTCCGCGCGGTACCCTTGAAAGACAGGGTATCCGTGGAGGTGAGAGATATCGATCCCTTGACGAGCAAAGACGAGCTCGTCAAGGCGATGAGAACCCAGATGAAGATCAAGGAGGAGGACCAAGTGTTGGTTAAGGCGATGAGTTTGGCCCCGTGGGGGACTCAATCGGCGATTGTTATGCTCCCGAAGGTGTACCTTGCTGGCGAAGGCGCTAGGATCCGTACTGGATTAACCATTGCGACGGTGAGGATGTTGGCCAACGTAACCAGGTGTTACAAATGTCACCAGGTTGGCCACATCGCAAGGGACTGCAAGGCAAGTTGCCCCGGAAAGGAAGTGTGCCGCAAATGTGGCGGCACGGACCATACGATCGCGCAGTGCAAAAATCGGCCACACTGCGCGACATGTAGCAGAGATAAAGGAGCTAGGAGCGACCACGTCACCGGGTCGCTGGCCTGCCCTAGGTATAGAAATATACTTAGGGGGGTCGAGAAGGGCTCTTAGCCTCCTTGAGAAGGAAGATGGTATCGAAGAGCAGATGAACGCCGAGAGGGGGTCCGCCGAAGTAATGCCTTAGTTGCGGTTCCGGCGGATCCCTTGTTCAAGTGGTGAAGTGGAAGAGGAGGGGTTTTTAGTGGGTATGGGTTGGCCGAGTCCCACATAACCCAGGGACTTAGGTCTCTGGGAATGCGTAACTGCATTTTCCCCTCCTCGTTAAACAAAAAAAAAAAAAAAAAAAAAAAAAAAAAAAAAAAGGTTGGGGTTAGGTTGGGGTTAGGTTGGGGTTAGGTTGGGGTTAGGTTGGGGTTAGGTTGGGGTTAGGTTGGGGTTAGGTTGGGGTTAGGTTGGGGTTAGGTTGGGGTTAGGTTGGGGTTAGGTTGGGGTTAGGTTGGGGTTAGGTTGGGGTTAGGTTGGGGTTAGGTTGGGGTTAGGTTGGGGTTAGGTTGGGGTTAGGTTGGGGTTAGGTTGGGGTTAGGTTGGGGTTAGGTTGGGGTTAGGTTGGGGTTAGGTTGGGGTTAGGTTGGGGTTAGGTTGGGGTTAGGTTGGGGTTAGGTTGGGGTTAGGTTGGGGTTAGGTTGGGGTTAGGTTGGGGTTAGGTTGGGGTTAGGTTGGGGTTAGGTTGGGGTTAGGTTGGGGTTAGGTTGGGGTTAGGTTGGGGTTAGGTTGGGGTTAGGTTGGGGTTAGGTTGGGGTTAGGTTGGGGTTAGGTTGGGGTTAGGTTGGGGTTAGGTTGGGGTTAGGTTGGGGTTAGGTTGGGGTTAGGTTGGGGTTAGGTTGGGGTTAGGTTGGGGTTAGGTTGGGGTTAGGTTGGGGTTAGGTTGGGGTTAGGTTGGGGTTAGGTTGGGGTTAGGTTGGGGTTAGGTTGGGGTTAGGTTGGGGTTAGGTTGGGGTTAGGTTGGGGTTAGGTTGGGGTTAGGTTGGGGTTAGGTTGGGGTTAGGTTGGTTGGTTAGGTTGGGGTTAGGTTGGGGTTAGGTTGGGGTTAGGTTGGGGTTAGGTTGGGGTTAGGTTGGGGTTAGGTTGGGGTTAGGTTGG